>JAHWFO010011261.1:3082895-3181057 GCA_023313115.1 Rhysida immarginata
GATTGTGTTTGTGTGTGTGTTTAGGGAGGGGGGTGGGGTCAGCCTAACTATTGTTAATTTTTGTTAAAATCTTGCTGCTGCGGCTAATCAGTCGCTGTGGCCTTACTTCCAAAAAATACAGTATTTTATTTTCATAGAATCTGACTGGAAAATTAAAAAAAAAAAAAAAATTGGGGGTTCCAATCTGAAATTTCAAAATTGCCCCCACCCCACCCCCTAAGAAGGGTGCAGGGGGCTAATTTTGGTGCTATTAAAAAGCCTAGAAAAAATATTTTTACTATTTTTGACAAGACTTGTATTTTTTTGAGATATTAGACTGTTTCGGGACATTTTCACCTGGTAAATAATCAATACCGCTACGTGCAAATGAAGAAATGTTTTGCATTACTCAACGTTTATCGTTCCTCTCCATTTCATATTTCTATAATCCACTTAATAATAATAATAGTAATAATAATACTAATACCCCGCTTCCATTAATTGTCTAATTTAAAAATATTATAATGTTGACCCTCACCTTTTGCCTAGCTTCACTCCTTGTTTGATGCTCTTCTTTGTGAAGATTTGCAAAGTCAGTCTAGCCATGCAGGAAGGAAAACTATTACTAAATACAACAACAACCACAAAAGGCAGAGCAAATAAAATAAAAGAGCAAAAACACAAAAATTAAATCATAACGCAAAATAAAATAAACAAAATCAAACAAAATAATGAAAATGTTGTTAATATTAAAAATATTGTTACAAAAATAAATAAATAAATAAATAAATAAATAAATAAATAAAATAAAAGAAAATATCTTGGCTATGGAAATACCATCAGGATTATGGAATTGAATGGGTAACGACTAGTTTCCATACATGCTATGCGATTTCAAGTGTGATCGGGTGCCAATCGGTTGCAATCCCTGCATATATGGAAACCAACTTTCTACTAGTCTGATTTTTAGATGTGACTCGATGATACAATCGAGATCAAGTTCAACTAATTATATGTCACACGGGTTAAAATGCCAATTTATTTGAGCTGTTATAAAATTATGAGAGAATTTAAGAAACTACGAAATACTTCTAGAAATTACATAGACTATATTACAATTACAATGGCTGTGTTGAATCAGAATCCCACCAAATGTGAAGCGTGCTCAGTCATAGATTTTTTTTCCGATGTCTTGGACACCTCCAGAATGATTTCATGCAATTGTCCTAATGTGAGACACCAGTTCGCACGAACTCCTTCCTCAATTCTTTGCAGAAGCTCCTCAGAAACTGCAGATGGCAGTCATGAAGATTGGTCCTGCCTTCAGAAAATTCACAACACCACTTCGTTACATGTTGCCGACTCATAGGGTTTCCATAAGAGCAATATTTTGTGAATATCCACTGGGAGCTTACCAGAAAAAAACGTATGAAAATAAGCACTTCACATGTGGCGCATTCTGTATTCGGAACAGCCATTGTAAAAACACGTTAGTCGAACTAGACTCCACGTAGCAATGAGAACAGCCACATGAGGGCAATGAAAGGCTAACAGTTAAAGCCAGTATAGCCGACTTACGCATTAAAATATTACTTGTCTGCCTACAGGGATTGTAACCTTACTTTTTGGACACGCCTAATGTACAAAGGATGGGCCAATTAGAAACCAGGAAAATAGAAAAAGATTGTGACTCGTGAGTGATTAGAGTGGCTGGTCATTTTTGATTTAAAAAATATCCTAATTATTTCTTTTTTCTAAAAGGGATGAAGGGAGCAGAATGCTACATCCTTAAAATGGGCACCCTTACACCAAATTAGGTCCATGGGCATCCGCGGATGACAGTTTTAATATTTGTGGAATTGCCTTGGAAATAATGCTTTTCCTTATTGACAGTTTCGAGGAAAGCTCTATGCAGGTGGCAGTAGTCTCTTGAGCCCAGCCAAACTTCAGCGTTGCCAATAGTGTAGTATAGCGTCTTATTCTTAACACACAAAGGAAGGTGCAAGGCTCCTGGTGTGCTGCTGTGGGATGCAACATGTGAAATGGGACTAATCTGCTTTTGCGGGCTCCTATAAAGCTGATGCCCGCCAGAGAACTTGGGCTGCCACTGTTGGCCACAAAGACTGGAACCATACTCTCTATAATGTAGCACCTTTTGCTTGAGCAATGAATCATTATTTGTACACCAGGAATGCAAGTTTATTTTTAAAAGATTCAGAAGCAGTTTTG
This sequence comes from Rhysida immarginata, assembly GCA_023313115.1. Lineage (NCBI taxonomy): Eukaryota > Metazoa > Arthropoda > Chilopoda > Scolopendromorpha > Scolopendridae > Rhysida > Rhysida immarginata. The sequence continues at coordinate 3,085,104 of JAHWFO010011261.1, forward strand.
TTTCCAGAAAAAGTCGTATAGATCGACACAAGTTAAGCCAGGGTTCCACTTGTGTAAACTGCCCTGATTCGGGGCTCTAAAAAGTTCCACTCGAATTCTGATCTATTGGCTGAAAGAAAGCGTACTTAGAAAAATTAAGAAATCAACTCTTTTTCTTGTAGAATTTCCGCAGTAAAGACCATAAACTTTTTTTTAGGCAAGTGGGACTCTGGCTTTAATGTGGGCCATGATTTCACACTTTCTTAGCAGCAATTTGACTAAAATATCGTTCATGTCCTTCAAACATTAACTTCTGCTTGCATCACTTGCTGGTAACGCCGATTAAACTTTTAAAATGTGTACATGACATAATTTAAACAAAAAAAATGATGTTTTTATATGGCCAAGTTTTATACACACACAAACCGTAATACACAAGTACACTATTATACTTCTACACTACACTTCTGTGAAAACGAAACTTGCTAGGGGGCTTTAAGTAGGGGCCCCTGTGACATGTTTTGTTTTTGAAATGGTCAATAGATTAGCTGGAAGCAACAATGATTTGTTGTCCCCTCTTCTGTCGGGTCTTCATCAAGAGTTCTCTAATAGGTGCTGGTCACTTCGCTTTAATAAATTTATATCATAACCACAGTTATTCACCTTTATAGAGAACATATTGTCCGCCATTACGCCTGTTCATTTTGATTCCTAGGCGTTGTATCGTCCTGTAGCGAAGCTGCAGAAATAACAAACTACTGCATAAACTTTAGGGTTTGCTACATTTTCTTCTTTTGAATCGGTGTAGTTCACGTTTCCTACTTTTTATCTTTTTTGCAAGACCATAATAGCGGCGCCCATGCGATGACGTAATGAAAAGGTGAATAAAATAGAAATAATCAAGGGCCTGCACCCGTATAAGTGAGAACGGAAGAGCTGCCTTCAGTGAAAGCTTATGATTAATTGGAAAAATGGGGGTTTTATATACTTTGGTCACGAGTCTCGATTACTCCCTGCTGCATGAAAATAAAATTAGCTACTCTTTAAGGGATAAATATAGATCGATGAAATCCAAATAATGCTTGAAGAACTTAAATAACTAGATTTAACCAAGATGTTTAATTATGGACCATACCCTCATCACATATAGGTCCAACTAAAGAATTGCCTCAGAGCAATTACGTCCTTTGCTGATGTCATTACATTATCATAAACAATTTAACAAAAGCCATTCCATAAGAAAGCACAAGGGAAGGCGGTTTGCAGGCAAAATATGGGGGAGAAAGAGAATAGTTTTGAATAAATCAACATAAATGATCTTTGATGTTTCTTTTCTGGCAATGTCTCTGAATGAATCAAGTTATTTAGTTATAGTCAAGTTCTGATTATCTGGGGGCCATGGACCATGGATAGTCACAACTTCAAAATACAGGGTGTCCCTAAAAGGTCTGACACATTTTATCTGTGTATGAGATGCATTCAAGTTCTAAGGTCTCCTGATTTATTCTTGAAAAACTATTGATCCTAGAAAGCTGAAACTCCTCTCGCCGCTGAAAAGCTGCTCGATGAGCAGAAGCTTTATTTCGTTCTTGCATAAGCGATTTTCCAGTAGACAAAACTGGTTCCTAAAGAAGCATTTGCGACGGCCTACCAATCATGGTGTCAGCATTGTGAAAAATGTCTTCGGATAAAGGTTGACTATGTGGACAAATCACGAGAGTTTCAGCTTTCTAGGGTCAATAGTTTTTCAAAAATAAATTAGGAGACCTTAGAACTTGAATGCACCTTGTATTACCAAAAAATTAATAAAGGTAAACAGAAACAGATTTCAATATATGAAACTGTAACTGAAAAAGCTTTATTAAACCAAATTAATAGACCCAAACGTGTGCTCCTTGGGTCACACGGAGAATATCCAGTCGATAATCAATTTCTGCCAAGTTCTTTTGAGCATATCGACATCCACCTTGTTAATAGCAACCATGATTCGGCGTTTCAAATCTGTAATGTCCTTAACTTTTGTCTCAAACACGTGGTCCTTCACAAACCCCTACAAGAGAAAGTCCAGTGGCGTGATGTCAGGTAATCGAGGGGGCCAAGACATGGGCCCATATCTTCCTATTTAACGACATGGAAATTTTTCGTCCAAAGCAGCACGAGCAATTATCCCCCAGTGTGGTGGTACTCCATCCTGTTGGAAGAGAATATCGGGCCGTAGTTCATCTAATTGCGGGAATACAAAATTCTGCAACATGTCAGATATGTAATGGAAGTAACGGTTGGTTCCGCAAAGAAGAAGGGTACTAGTATGCGATCGTGCATAAGCCTGCACCAGACATTGACTTTTGGGCTGTCGCTTTCCATTTCACAGACACAGTGCGGGTTTTCAGATCCCCAAATGCGAACATTGTGGTGATTAACGTGTCCAGAAATGTGGAAAACAAACACGCTGAAGAAAATCTCCATCGTCTTCAATCCTTTTTAACATGTAAACAGCAAACTTCGTACGTTTCCGTTTGTCATCTGGTTGGAGAGCTTGTACAAGCTGAATCTTGTATGGATGCAATTGTAACGTCTTACGTACGATTTTATGGATTTAGGCAACCCCAATTCTCTGGAAGCTGTCCTCGTCGGATTTTCTAGAGCTCCAATCAAACGCCTCTCTAACTCTTTCCACATCCTCATCTGCTATGCTTGGGCAGCCTGAACTTTTTTTTTTTTGCATAGCACGCTGCCTGTTTCCAAAAACCTCTTCTCCCAATCCAAAATACTGTTTCAACATGGTGGATCCTTATTAAATTCTGTCTGAGTCACCAACTTCGTTTTGATAAACCAATACACTGTCCGTGCTCTCTCCTGTGGAGAGCCAACTTTTGCTTTAATAACATGTCAGACATTTTATGTACATCCTGTATAATTGCAGGATGAAGTGTAGATCCTGTAAAATTGCAGGATGAAGTCTAAAAAAAGAAAGCTCAAACGCGTTCTAATTACCAACCATAGGTAATTTATCAACAGGACAGTGCCCAGCCATATTAGGCATTATCAGGTCGTGAATTCCTCGATTAAACATTTCCGAGCCGATGGTTTGGAAGAGATGGTCTTACAGCATGGCCCCCACTTTCTAAAGACATAACACCCTTAAGTGGGTTCCGCAAAATATCTCATTATCCATCTCGTGGATCCGCTTCCAAAAGTTGCAGATAGTTCGTGATAACCACAAACGCTTCACGTTTCACAAAAAAAAAAACCACCAAAAAAACGTCTGCATCTGCTGCTGCAATCTGACTGGTCGGTTGTTATAACATCATCACAAGTCGCAACAACAACTCCTTGGTTGTCCGCCATTGATCGCCTGCTTGCCGTATTCATTCTATTCTCAACTGAAATGGAGTCAGCCAATGTGCAGGTTCAAACTGCCCCTAACTCTAATATGAAGTCTGAGCATGGTATGTGCTTTTGCCTTCTCAGAATTTATGGCAATTCAGTTTTTCTGAATAGTTCAGCCACTGCTACCGCCTTCGCTCAAATTCAACACGCTGAACTTTGCCTGCCTCCTTTGCGGACGACGTGCGGCAATAAACCACGCGGTTCAAAGTAATTGGGAAATTGTTAGCTGTGCAGTGCTCTAGGTGGATGCCACACTGCAACAGATCCGCATGCCGCAAGGAATTTGTGAAACCCGCTTTAGACTTTTTTCTGAGGGGATATGTTAAGGATAAGTGTTTGTTACATCAGTCCTCAACGTTAACACATTAAAGGCAAGAATAACAGATGTTAACAGAAAAGATGCTGGCGAATATGTGGTCAGAAACTGAATATCATCTAGATGTTCTCAGAGCTACGAAAGATATACATGTTGAAGTGTACCATCGATGTGAAGAAAGAGTTTTTGAGATGAAGATCATAATACAAAAGACCATACAACTCCTTGCCAAAAAATTAGAACCGTATATTGGGTTCTGAATTTAAATTTGAGTGGAGATTAACCGACAGACTTTTGTAATTACACTTATAAAATTTTAAAAAAATTGGTATAGATCTTGAAAATATTTTAGGTTTTCCTCTTATCCCGAAAATGTAATATGGAAAAAATCCAATGATAAAAATTAACTACACATAGTGTTCACTTCGTAAAATGATATAAGTCTGATTTTCTACCCATGTTGCTCAGTCTGAGCTAAGAAAAGCTGCAATGCCTTTTATACTGAGTTAGCAAAACTCATGGGATAGTTACTTAATATCTGGCCCTGTGGAGTGCAGCAATACGGCGTGGTAGCGAGTCTGCAAGTCCCTGGTACACTTCTGGAGGCAGTTGACACCAGATAGTCTGCAGAGCCGAAGATAGTTGCTGCCCGTTCGTGGGCGGATGATCCAGTGCCCGGAGCCTGACTTCAACAGCATCCCAGATATGCTCGATGGGATTCATGTCAGGGCTCCGGGCTGGCCAGCTCAGTCGTTGGACCTCTCCTGCATGCTCCTCGAACCATTCGCAGACGACATTGGAGCGATGTGGTGGAGCATTGTCATCTTGAAAGACTGCTACGTCGTCAGGGTGTTGAAATGTCAAAAACGGGTGCAGATGTTCTCCGATGAGTTGACGATACAGTGGACCATTCAACGTTTGGTCCAGGATAACCAGAGGGCCCATTCCAAACCAGGAAAATGCACCCCAGACCATCACTGACGCCCCACCACCCTGCACCACCACCTGTTGGCATGCGGGATCAATCGTTTCGTGAGGTCTGCGCAACACACGGTGCCTCCCATCAGCGTGGTACAGTTGATATCGTGACTCATATGACGTTACGCCACTGTTGCAGAGTTCAGCCAAGATGGTTGGTGGCAAATGCACGCTGGAGTGTCCGATGACGCTGGGTAAGCATTGGCACCCGTGTAGGGCGATGGCTGCCAAACCCGAGGGCATGCAGATTCCAACGGATTGTCCACCGAGAGACGTTTCTAGTGCGGCCAGTATTGAACTGGTCTGTGATTTGCTGCACTGTTGTGCTCCTGTCTCTCTGAATCATTCGTCCCAGGTGTCGCCGGTCACGATCATTCAGGGCAGCTGGACGCCCGGTATGGTGCCTGTTGTGGACTGTGATGCCTTCATCCAGCCATTCCCGATACACCCTGGAGACAGTTGAGTGGGAAAAGCCAAATTCCTGCACCACTGCTGAAATGGAACATCCCATGCGTCGGGCACTTACTATCATACCCCGTTCAAAAGACATCAACTCGCGATGACGTGCCATTTCTGATTAATCACTTATCCAAGCTCTTCCCACAACGTCTAATGGTCCATTCCCAGAATCCGTTACCCCTGTGAATTCGTGAGCCATGCCCATCAATTAATGTGCTTGCTATCCCATGAGTTTTGCTAACTCAGTGTATATTGAACATTAAAAAGATAATCACTTGCAACATTCTGCCCACCATAATGGACAGTTTTGGAAATTCTAATTCTTTGTCTCTATCTTGGAATTATTGTTTTCACAATGTCCATCTGTCCGTCCGTCCCCTTCATAATTTCCGCATTTTTTGAGGTAGAAGGTTGAAATTTGAAATGTAGCTTACTATGGGCATGTGCACCTTCAATGTTTAGTTTGGTCTTAATTGGGCCACTGGCGTCAGAGTTTCGGTGGCGGAAATTACAGGGAACCAAAAGGTCTATGCGTTTATGCATATAAAGGAGTGAAATTCAGTATGCAGATTCCTTTAAGCAAGATCAACATTACTATGAAGTTTGGCCAAATTGTCCCAATGGGGTCAGAATTTGGGGATGGCAGTTACTTGGTCTTTAGAACTAAGGCAGCATACGGCATGTCGTATATCATTAGATCGGAAATGATGAGAAACGAAAGAAGATAGAGCTCTTTTACACTTTCTAAATACTACGTTCGAGAAAATCAATTTTTCGATTTAAAAAATTGGGGATGGGGGGATTTAAAAGTGAGATAAAAGGGTAAAAATAGATGATCTCAGGGCTTCTGCTACTTTCCTATACCTTCCTCGGGAGGATTAACTTCTTGTTCTAACGTTTTGTCATCTTCAATTTGTTGAATGTAAATTTTAATTTTTGAATAAATTAATGTTCCTTTTGAGGTCGACAGTACATTACCCAGGAAAAAAAATCTAAACATACAACTACAAAAGTTCATTGATTAGTCTCCACTCAAATTTGACTTCAAAACGTAAAAAACTATTATTCTAATTTTTTGGCAAGGAATTGTATGTATCTATCTGACATAGTTTTTTTTTTTTTTATTAATTTTCTTTATGTCCATCCTGTAGTAATAATCAAAATAATACTATTTAATTTTTATTGTATTACGATGTTGATTTATGCTTTTTTGCAAAATTGAATGTTCTACAATAGTGAATGTAAATAAATCCCTCGTTATTCTAGAAAATGCAGAGGTTAGTATGCTCTGTACTGCCACTGAAATCCCACTGCACCTTAACTATGTATGACATCAAAGTTTCCACTTAACTATGTGCACTGAAGAGTACCACAGAGAAGAATGATATCCCACGCTTCATTGCAGACTTTCCGTGTGGGGGTCATCGATTTCCCAAGGCCCTTTTGGGTAGATCAAAAACACAGTGGTCCATAAGAGCAGATCTGGCAACTTCACGGAATGTTACTGAAGTCAATAGACCTGATTCCCGTTTCCATCCTTTCGTGAAGGCCACCGTCGATTTTGTTGTGGCTTCAAACCTTATCCTGGTGAACCCAATTCTTTTCTGCACCAGTCTCAGGATGTTTGTGTGATAGTAGCATTAATTTTTACTACTGGCAAAACTTTGCACAATATTAAATTTCTATTCTAACTAAACCCAGCAACAGAAATTAATCCTTTATAAAGTTTACTTGCATTGTGGCACAAAGTCTCAGCGGTTTTTGCATCTCTTTTGTGATAAAAGGTTGCGCAAATCTTGTTGCTGTTGCTTAAGTAAATCTATGCTTCATCTAAGGATACCACATTGATCTTGTAATATCCATGCATTGGATCTTGTGATAAGGCGTAGCAGTAATTTGGGAACACTGATCTTGGTTAATAATGCAACTTAAATTGCCTGTGATACTCTGACAGAAGAGGCAATGCTGCACTGGCGTTAGGATTTACAGTTTCGGTTTCGATGCTAACCTTGACTTTCCTCACCACTTCAGTATGCACTTTAAGATAGGGTACTTCTTGCATGGTGACATCAAGCTTGGTTCTTCTCCCAATCCACATTTAATCTGCGCGACTGCCTTAGCTATAATAAAACAACAACTTTTACAATGGTCCATTATCTGAGGAGGATATGAGAATCCTAGGTCAGAAAGGGCATTTATATAGTCTACTCCCATAAAGGATTTATGTGCGGTGACATTTCTCCCAAGCCTAAACTAGAACAGGATCTTGTTCCTCTTAGGAATGGCTTCACCTGATAACAACATGGTCTTATGCAAATTTTGTTCTCAGACTGTGCCACGTTGTTGTTGCAAATGATAGTTATTTTGAAAACATTGTTTTATAGCCCCCGTCAGCAGCGCCATCTGTTGACGAGCTTTGTAACTCATTTTGAAAACTTAATGCAAATAAATTCCCAGGTTTCCTAAGTAAAACGCAGCATTTCACACATTTCGCTTGCCTTCTGTTTTTCGTTAATTGATTTTTCAAATCGTCGCTCATTTTGGGGACAGCCAGTGATTATTTCTGGCAGTAATACATAGTTTTAACCCAACATTTTCCATATTAGATAATCGTGAATCTCTTCCCCTCCATTTACCCTGGATAATCGGAAGTGGGATGTATCTGCAATTTTATTTGTGAACGTATTCGTCATCTAACAACAGAATCAAGGGTGATCAATAATACACTTAAAAAAAAAAAAGGGGAATCAGACGTCTCCACATTTCAATTCCACAATCATTAACATCAAAAGCCACAACACCAACGCCACTTCAGGAAAGTTCCATGAACATAAAAAATAAAGAATAGCAATACTTATGCATGCAATGCACTGCAATAAAGTAAAACAAATGAATACTGAAACACATACAGAAACAAAAAAAGAAGTTAAAACAGATGGGCTTCTCAGTCTACCCGAGTCATATTTATAATAGATTGCCATCCAACATATCGGCTTACTTCCCAAAAAAATTTATAACTTAAACTATACATTCACGCTATAAAAAAATTTATCAATCATACTATTATCTGCAACTACTGCATTTAACCATCCCCAAATTTTCTATTTTTCAGCTAAATCGTTTTCATTGCAATTCTTAAACGAAACCAAGTAAAGGTAAACTCTATTGCTTAATCCCAGTGTCCAAAGATAATAAAGTACGAGGGGCAGTCAAACGAAACAAGTCACCATGTATAAATCTAATAGTATTCAAATTGGTAACACTGTGGTTTGATAACATTATTCCCATCTGTGGTCATTCGGGAAAGCACTCGGACAACTTACACTTGTGCACTAGTCAATGTTCAAAATCAGAAACATGCCCGAGTAAAAAATAACAGAGGCGTGATTTGCTTTTTGACTGCTGAGAGTCGGAGGACTAGAAATTCATCAGCATGTGTTGCAGGAGCGGCAATGGGAACAACCACCCCTTACCGATCGTATTTTTTCTTTATCTTTGAAATAAACAATCACGGCCAGCCCGTGGATGATATTAATGGTGTGGCTTCACAAGACCCTGGACTTCTCAAGTCCACGTGCCTTGATTTTCCACAATACATATATTTATGAAAAAAGGTCCAGCAATAGCATTTTGCATGAGGTCTCATTTTAAATTGTCATGGTTTCACAAGTCCTCAAAAAAAATTGGAACATACCCTTTGGAACATGGTTTCACAAGTCCATGTTCTTGTAATGGGGTTGTATCCAATATTTCCTTTTTTTTTTTTTTTAAATAATATCACTCAGCCACTACATCCATCCTACTTGGTCTCCCGTCTTCGGTTCCCTATTGTTTCTGGTTGTTCACAACTAGTTGGCATGCATAAGAGGCCAAAGAAACCAAACACAGGAGACTGAATGGATAAACAAACAGCCACCATCGTTCGTATCGCTCTCATTTGTTCTAGCCTTCATATCGACGTTCAGCATCACGCCAGCCAGCCATGATTGTTTATTTCATAGATATAAACAAAAAACACGATCAGGAGGGGTTGTTCCCAGAGTGCGAAGACATCAGTAGAAACAAGCCACCCCAGCAGTTGTGCAACTTCCCAGTCACCAAATGCGTTGCTCTTTATTTTATGGACTCCGGGAACTGCATAAATGAAAATTATTATAGTTATGCCTCGAGGTTGCTGGCAACTAGTCGACAGTGCGTAAGAGGCCTAAGAGATTCTGAAATAGATGTATGTCATTACAAGACACTTCTCGCCCAGGGCAGGCCCATCAAGTCATTACTTCTGATGTTATTACTCAAGATCTTATCTGGGAAAACTCATTTATCTAAACTTTTACCATTGTGTTCAATGAGTTTCAGAACACCTTGAACTTATGCTATTATACAAATCCATTTCGCCAATGAGCACGATTCTCATTAATTACAGTAGAACTCCATTAATCCAAATTAATTGGGACCAAAACCGGTTCGGATTATCCAGATTCGATGCTACAACAATCCTAATACTGGAATGTGCTTTACTGGAAAACTGCTATCTCAGTTACGATATAACAGGTCTGAAATGAGATGGATACCATGTGTTTTGTCAAAATTCTTAGCAGTTTCTGTTGGGAAATACCAAGTCAGCTTGTAAAAACAGATCAAATTCAGTTTGACCTTCTTCATCATCAATCCGGAATTTTCCGATCAAATAGATGCTACTGTATTCTTATACAAGCAATGATTTGGAAAATGTTATATACAGGATGTAATAGAATTCATGTTGCAAACTTGTACGGCTTGTACTCACGAGTTGACCCTGTGCAAAAAATACACCATGCCCCTGTATTAGACTGGAATCATCCAAATCGTTGAATATTCAATTCTTCTTGCAACAGTCAATACTATGTTTTTTTTTCCAATTTCCACCATATCTTTAATTAACAATGGCTGTGCACGGTAATCAAAAGTACACCGACATTCTTTTAAAGTGTGGCAAAAAGCGAAGTAATGGACGAGCTGCTCATTGGTTTTATGGATAACACTTCCTTTGTTGCCCCTTGCCTGCTCACACAATGTTCCAATTAACTTGGCTTTTCTGCAAACAATGTTGCCAGAATTAGTTTGAACATGATGGTGCAGCACCACATTTTTCGCAACATCTCAGGCCTACTTCAACCAAACGCTTAGTGAGAGATTGCAGAGGACGCCTTATCGCATGGTTCTCACATTCCTTAGATTTGACAAAGCCCGATTTCTGTGAAATTCATGAAGAGTCTTGCCTACTAAACTCCAGTGGATTCCGAGGAAGATCTGGTTGCAGTGGAACGCATTTTTGAAAGACACTCTGAGAATATTGTTCACAGAAGTCATGCCTGCAATGAGATTGGGTGATGCCATTTTGAACAACTCTTGTAATAAATACTTTTTTTTAATATCCCAATAAAACTAGTTTTTGAACATGAATATACACTATCTACAAAAAAGTAATTGAACACTTTCGATTTTAGACGTTTTGTTGAATATCTAGAAAAATACGTAACTAATTATCCTGAACCTTCAGGGGTGTAAAGAGCATGCTACACCTTATAATTCAGCATAGGTTTTGTTCAGAAGGCAAATAGAGGACCAGCAACAAATTGAACCAAAAAAATAACGTTTGGGATCACCCTGTAAAAAATAATGCTTGATATGCGTTATAGCTGTAGCAAATGCTTATGAGGCTTTTTTTACTTTTATTTCATTTGTACAAAAATGTGATTATTTATATCTTCACCTTTCATTTTAATTGAAGTTCCATGTGATAACAGAGTTTACCTTTAAATGGATATCAAATAAAATTGGACACTAGAGAGATGAAAGTTCACTGAAAATAACAAATCAGGAACTGAATAGTTTCTACTAAAAATGCTCTGTAACGTCAACTGCTAATTTTATATTCAGAAACCAATGACTCGGTGAAAGAATTCATACATAAACAAGGGGGAGTGCAATAGGTTAGGCCTCATAGGATGATAAATGGGAACCAAGGTGATCTAGAACAAGGTGGGGGACAGTTGGCTAGAAGTGGTAAAAAATGCCTTACTGCGCAAGTGTATTTTGACATCACTGGATGACAGCAAAACCGCCACAGAACCATAACATGGCAGCAATGATAATAAGTCTTGCGATAGCAACACTTGACGACTCATTCATTTCCTTCGCAATTCTCATCCTTATACTATTCATTTGAATTAAATAACAGCAAAACGTCATTATACGGAGGGATTTATAATTATTGTAAAACGTACTTACATATTTCTTTTTAAAATGAACACAGACAAGGACGATAAAGTATTTCTCTTTATCATTAGGCCTAGTTATCATTCCTTGTTAAGATTTCGAAACTGATTTGTCCGAACCGTTAACAGTTAAGAGACAGAAATAATAATTTCTATGTTATTTCATTATCACTTTATTTATGCAGGCATTAGAAAATATTAATTTATAAAGTAGCAAGTATACAAATAAGCGTTTCTTCAGAAATACAACGAAACAGTTTTGTTTTCTATGTGAAAACGTTTTCTTTTGTGACCAGAATAATTGCTACCGCACACTGCCGGAAGTAACGCCAAAAGTCATTCAGTGATGTCACAATATGCATGCGCGTTAAGCACTTCTGACACACTGGACTTACCTTTATTCTAGATTACCTTGATGGGAACCTCTGAAAAGGATGACTTAGAAAAATTCATAAAGAAAGGAGGTTGGTAAAGATTTCATTAAAAAAAATAAAATAAAACATGAATGAACACGAGGGCAAAAGGAAACTGAAAACTAATTTTACTGGGTACAATAGTGTTGTCAGCCGTTTAACCTTAATGTATCCTCATAATGACATAGCTCAAGAAACTTTAGGCATCTTACGCAGTTGTCAACTGTTGCAGCGAAAAACCGCAAACAATAGGAAACCAAAGACGGGAGACCAAATGGGTAAACAAACAGACGCCACCGTTTGTATTGCTCTCATTCATTCTCATCTTTGTATTGATATTCAGCATTGCGCTGGCTACCTCTCAAGATGAAATGTGGAAAATGTAGTTGCTGAGTGATATTATTTCTTAAAAAAAAAAAAAAAAAAAAAAAAAAGGAAATATTGGGTCCACCCCTTCGAGCACAAAAATAGAAGTGCACCCCCGTTCCGAGGCCATGGAAATAAAAGCGTGTTCCAAATTTTTTTGAGGACTTGCAAAACCATGATAATACATTAAAACGAAATGTCATCACTTTTTGAGGTACAAATGACTGGGTGATTACTTTAAAGAAACTGCCTACGAGACCTGTCATTTGAGATAACATTTACATATGGCCTGAATTTTTGACAGTAGGTGAAAATACCATTTTACATATGTGAAAATGCAAGGACGGTGTAGAGATACAATAGTCATAGTGATACAAAGGCAAAAGAAGATTCAAAGTACATGGTAATTCAAAATAAATGGTACAAAAAGAAAACGTACCAACTATTGTCGTAAAGAACTTACTTCACAAAAACCTAAACTAATTAGAAATGTTTTCTCTCAAAGTTTCGTCACATGATTTTCAGTTAGGAGAGGTTTTTATCACTGTACTCTACCATTTTCTCCAGAGATAGCTTAGTGCTTTACATTTCAGTTTTTCCTGTCTTTCCCGAAAGGTTGTTTGTGGATTTTTCAGGAAGGTCTCTATGACCTGCTTGTCTTGTTGTTTAGTGATCTTTCTTTTTATGTCTTGTTCGGGCAGGTCATTGACATTCTTGTAGTCTTCAAAACGCTTCACCTACTTCCTCACAAATGCCACTGATTTTTGCAGCACTGCTTGCGACATGTTCGGACCTTTCGCACACGAACCAAGAAAACTGCTTCAAACCATTTCGCCTATTTTGGATTCATTGCTGTTTCACAGCTTCACTAAAACTCTTTGCATTTGAATTAGCCTGCTCCAGCAGCGCACGTTACAGAACATAATAACCATTGTTATCACAAAAATTTTCCAGTCAGTTGCCAAGAAGATATAACACACTTTTCTTAGACGAATGGTAAGTGAAAGGTGGCATGTCAGTGAACACAAGTTATTTTACAAATCCATGCAGAACTCTTTGTTTTGGTTTACCATGTACACAATATAAAACTTGTAAGTCCAATAGTTGCATCTTGGTCTATTTTGCTTGATACAAGAGTAAGAAGGTCTTAGAGTAGCAAAATGGTAGTGTTTTTTATTAAACCTACGAGCTTCGAAATAACATTTCATCATCGGGGTAGGGAAAGACTGCGACCGAGTCAGTCCCCACCACCGAATATATGGTATATGCCCACCAATCTGGAATTGATCCTTGACAAAGCCGGGAATAAATGGCGAAACTAGTTGGAACTCCTGATGTCCCTCTGTTATACTGTAAGGCCACCACCTGTTTAGTTAATAGGAACAGTATTATGATCCATCCTTCCACCAATATACCATATATTCGGTGGTGGGGACTGACTTGATTTTTATAGTCATTTCCTGATGATAAAATGTTATTTCGAAACATGCAGGTTTAATAAAAAAACACTACCATCTTACTATTTAAGACCTTTTTTACACTCTTTAAAATTAGCAAGGCTTAAACTGCAGACGCTTGTGTTACATGTACCACACAGTTGCTTGCTGGACTTTGTGATAAAGTCCCTTGAATACTTTCCATCATTTTGTTTTTGACAGATGGACATCCTATGCTTTCTTGCTTGCATAAGCAACTGGTCTCCTCAAACTGTTTCAACCACCTTGAATTTTGTGACGGTGAGGTGCTTCTTTTGCAAATTTGGTTCGGAAATGTCTCTGAACAATCGTTACCGATGAAGTTTTTGCATAATCCGGTACCCAATAAGCTTTTCATCTTAATTTGGATTTTGTGAAATAAATTCATTAGAGCAGTCGTTGGCATTCTTTCATTTTGTACCATCCATCTTACCCTGTACAAGATACCAAAGAGCTTGACCTTGTGTAATTAAAAGGTTTTGTTATTGAGTGAAAGAATATGAAGGAACAAATTCATTACACTGAAAGAACGAGAATCTACTTTGTATTCTAAAGGGAGGGGGAAAAAAAAACAAAAACAAACAAACTTACATTTATTCACGAATACATAATTTGTTAACTTGGTTACCATAAAATGCAGCAAAATAAGAGGCACTTATCTTAAGTGCTTTGAACGCGTAGCATAGAATTTACCTTTCAGGACCAAAAGTGAAGCAATAAGCAAGTTTATCTACTGCTTGGGAAAACTTTACAAGCTCTAGATTGCAATAAATGATTATGAATATTTCTACTCTCTTTCAGATCCAGCAGCAAAAAATCTCTACGGACTACAAACAGTTTATACGATACGTTCAGCCAATTAAGAAGAAAGGATTCATGGTATAAGAAATTAACGACTCCACATAAAAACATAAAACTCACATCAAAGCAAATGCTCTAATCGTCATAAGCACTTTTATTTACCTGCAAATTATGGTAGTCTCCACTTTCTTCTGGAGGTCTTGGTTTGCATTTACCGCAACAGAAATTGCAGCAGCAGCAAAAGCAGCAACAGAGGTAGCATCCGGTAATTAGACCGCAAAAGACGAACAATGCCTAAAAATTGGAGAACAAAGTCAATTATGATGGATTTACTACATTTAACTTGATTCTAAAGAAATGAAATGAACAAACCAAAACGATTTCATTTTAAAATCTGCCAACAAAGACCCGATATAAGCAGCTAGTTAAGTTAGAACATAATTACGTAAGTTGGACCTCAATTATTTTAGAATTTTATTGCATACAATCGGGTATGCTAAAACAAATATGTCTGGCTTTATTCTAACGTCCATTTCAGCATACATTAGAATATGTTTTTAAGGATAATGCATTCCAGGACCCCAATCAGAACAAGTTAGCTCCAGGACCGTTTATATAAGAAAAACGTAATTAACTATCTGTTAAAGATTAAGAACATAATTTTTCAAATGCGTTCTTAAAGCATTTCGGTTAAAACACAGAGGGTCGTTAGGGATATATGGTAACAGATTTCAAAGAATCAGAAAAGGCGGAAAAACCCCTTTCGCCACCATCGAGTGTTTTCAATCTGGTGCCATGAATCGCAGTTTCCACTGCCGGAGGCTAAATCACAGAACACCAAGATCAATTCGTAACCACTCCTGCTGACATGCTTTCCAAAGACCCTACACTGTTCGCAGTCGTGTCTTCCCGAGTGCCCGTTTATTTAGACCAAAGTTACAAAAATCCATAGGTGATGCATCCGGCGACTTTACGGGTATGTCACTGAATGAAATGGAGCAGATTCCAATATCTTCTTGTATGCGTTCAGGAACAGGCGAGTTGGCGCGGCAGTGTGACTCGACACCTTGTCTCGTGCAGCCATAACTTGTTTACCTCTGTACTGTACAAACTGAAGATGTCACAGGTAAATATGGGAGTGAGAACTTTAGTCTGATAGTATATGATATTGATTTTGGCCTTTGACTCAACTCTGTAAAGTTAGCTTGCCATTGTACCTGTATCCCGCCACGATCGTTAAACCTTTTGAAAACATTTCCTTGTATTTACGATACCATTTTCTGAAGTCCTTGGAACCCATTGGATGGTAAAAAATGGCTCGACTGTTATTGCAGTCGCTTAAATAAACATGCGCCTCATCTAGTGTGACCATGTATTTCCACTTTTCTTTCACAGTTTATGGCAGTTGATCCGACGCTCTTGAACATGGCTTGGCAACAACTTATGAAAGTGGCTCATGTTGCTTCTGCAGTTGTAAATCATGGTTAATTATTGTACGAGGGTTGTCAAGAATTTTTGCCTCCAGGTCCGTAACTTTTTTTATTTCTTAATCGATTTTCAAAATTCTTTTTATATACTTACATTTGTCCTCTATGTGATGCACTATTCACTTTTCAACATATTCCCCATCCCTTTCTACGCATTGTGCCAACGCATGACTATTCAGGTGAACCCGTCGGAGAGGAATTCTGAGGTTGTAGTTGACATGAGGATTGAATGGCATCTTTCACCTCGTCGTCAGAACGCAACTCATGTCCCTTAAGATGCTCTTTCTTCTTTGGGAAGTGGTGAAGTCGCAAGGTGCAAAGTCTCTCATCTTTGAACTGTTGGCGTTGCAACAATTGACGTTGGCGATCTTGTGCGGACGGGCGTTATCGTGCTGCATTCAATCCTGGCATCAACAACAACCCCGAAATTCCTCTCCAATGGGTTCACCTGACTAGTCACGTGTTGGCGCAAAGCGTGGAAAGGGATGGGGACTATGTCGAAAAGTGAATAGTGCATTACATAGAGGACAAATGGAAGTATCAGACACAGAATTTTGAAAATCGGTTAACAAATAAAAAAAGTTACGGATCAAGTGGCAAAAATTCTCGAACAACCCTCGTATTTACCAAGTACACAGACGTCCTTCGGTGCAATGCCCCATTGTGTTGGTACATGACATCCGCTGACGAGAACGCGAACTTTCCAGATGACATCAGGAGTAGGGCTAGAGGATGGTCTCGAATTGGCCTGCTTTTTACCCTCAGGAATGGTGCCACTTCTGATTTTGTCAATGTTATTTAGTACTATGATATCCCTTTCTTGGAAACAGTGAAGCCTCGCTTCTTGCATACTTTCATGATTTCGGCATAGCTGAATTTCACGTCGGAAAGAGCTGTTATGAAGCCCTCCCAATACCAGTCAATTTTCAGAGGCATAACTCAATGTTTTTAGTTCGCTATACGAATACTAACTATTTTAAAACCTGCCCTAACAATACTCCACGTGAGAGCTCACGTAAAATGAATGCGCATGCTGCATTTAAATATGCTAAATGTTCCATAGATCCCTAATAACCATCTGTACTTGTGCCATCCTGATTTTATTGATAAAAACTGCTTGTTGCAGCATCATTCATTCTAGCATACCCCACTCCATTATATTTAAATAAAAAATAATATTTATTTGAATAAGAAAATTTCTTTACCTTGCACCAGCCACTCGTGAGGATAAAGTATGTATTGACATTTTCTTCACCAAACTGCTCAGCAATGTACAACCCCAATGAACCATAATTGTCATAGATATTCCGTTTTGTGAGATCGCTCAAAATCCCATGAGCATGATTGATTTCTTTAAACTGTAAAAAAGAAATTCTGATTCAATAGAGCAAAAAATTAATAAGAAGAAACAACCAGTTTCTAAGATACCTAACAAAACACCCAAAGCATTTTTAAAGAACGCTTATTTCAACTTGAAAACCATACCGTAAGAAGCTGATTCACCTTCTCGTGAACGAAAATTGGAATGCACATAGTTCATGTACGGTTGTCAAATGAAGCCATTTCCGAGAGAATCAAAATCCTTTTTAAGGCTTAAAAGAAACAAAGCCACTGTGAGAGAGTAAATACGAGGGATGGTCTTAAAGTCATTGCAATCAAAATGAAGGAATGATCCCTTTTGAAAATGTGATGCGATTGCGAAGCGACATCCCTCGGGTGCTAGAGGATACAAAGCAGTGTTTGGTCCAGTACCACTAAACACCACCAGAGCGTCTAAAGCAATATGGCACAGCCTGTCGGAAAATTCAAGGTGTGAGCCATGATAAGTTCCAGAATTTTAAGGGGAACAACGCCAAACAAATTCATGAGGAGTTAGTTTGTGGCGCCAATATAGCCATACAAAGACTCCATTGTTAGAGCGGAGTGCATGTGTATTATTGCGCTCTCAACTTATTTCTTCACTACTCAACAATACGCACGAATCCACTTCACATGAAAGCAACGCTATCGCTTCCAAGGTATACTTGCGCGCAAAAAAATGCGTCGGACAACTACGTGTACCTCCCTTGTAAGTGTCCAAAGGGGTCAGACTTCTGCACGACAACGCACCAGAACCATCTGCACATGAGATAACGTGCTGTGCGGGAGAGCTGGGATTCAAAACACTGCTGCATCTGTCGTATTCACCGATCTGGCCCCGAGTGACTTCTTCCTCTTCCCTCGCCTGACGGTACTTCCAAAACGACGACGAAGTCATCTTCGAGGTAGAGCACTTCCTCAAGAGCCAAAAAAAGGACTTCTGTA
The DNA here is from genome assembly GCA_023313115.1 of Rhysida immarginata. Taxonomy (NCBI): domain Eukaryota; kingdom Metazoa; phylum Arthropoda; class Chilopoda; order Scolopendromorpha; family Scolopendridae; genus Rhysida; species Rhysida immarginata. Next base: position 3,103,329 of record JAHWFO010011261.1, read on the forward strand.
AGTGGCATCCAGCAAGTTATTCATTGTTGGGAAAAAAGTGTGGCCCTGGGAGGTGCATATGGAGAAGGACTGACGCTACCACCATGCAGCATCACCTCATCTCTCAGTCTTCTGGCTGAGTGTAATGACTTTATGACTGCTCCTCGTAAATACCCGTTCTGACCTAGGACTCTCATATTCACAGTGATTACCTATGTAAAGTCATAACCAAATTATATTTAAGACAACCTTTCATGGCATATTAAGTTGGGTTAACAAATAATGCACTGGGAAAAAATACAAGCTCCGTGTCACCATGTAAGAATGCGGTGGCATAGTCTTTGCCAAACCTCAGAAAACGGCCATTTGGACACAACTGCTGGCAAAAGAAACGCTGGTGAGAGTAGTTTATAGTCTGGTGAACATTTTCATGGCATGAATCGAGTCTGCAAAATCATTTTCATGGTTTGGAAGGCAACATGAATGCATGTATAGTCCAACCTCGATATCTTGTAAAATTAATTTAATGTAATTTTCCCTCGCTTTCTCAAAACATTTTCTTGGAAAACCTCGCAACGTCAAATTTTTTGAGTGTGTACCAGCCAAACGAAAGGCATTTAAAAACAACAGAGTTAAACAAATTTTCATAAAGAGAAATTTTTTGTACAAACATGAAAAAATTTGACGTCAATTGCATTAAAATTAGATGATTCTCATGATTACGAAAAAAAAATTCAGGAAAAAATTTTTCGATCTCATTGGCAAGTCTTGGTTGCATACGAGATGACTGAGCATGCACAGTTTGTACATTTCTGATGCTAGTGTTTCCATTTTTACGTAGCGTAGCCGTTTATGTAAGTGCCATTTTATCTCCTACTGCTCTCCGTAATCTCACAGTACTTTTAATAACCTAAATATCTTGAGTCATAAGTAACCCTACTTATCTCGAAACTTCTTTATATCGAAGTTTTTTTTTTCTGTTCCCATGAAATTTGAGATACTGAGGTTCAACTGTATCTCAATCATTACCAACTAGCCATACCCGTGCTTGCCAATAATGTTCCCTGGCATACAACATGCCATACATACAGAATTGCCATAAGTGTTTTTGGAGCATGACAAAGACTTTAAGCTGGTACCCAGATCTGAACCCAATTGAAATCTGAGACGAACTTGATTGCGACCCACCAGACAAAAATAGATTCTAAGCCAAAGAACCTAAACCAACTCCAGAATGCACCGTAGTCTGCGTGATCACAAATGCCTGTAGGAACTTTCCCGTGTCACCGACTGCAACTAGCTGCAATGAATGCAGCCGAAGGAAAAAGTTCTCTTAAGTATCCTCAGGTGATAGTCAGATGGTGCGAGGTCTGAACTGTAGGATGGATGTTCAAACACCTCCCAGCCAAATTCCTCAATCTTTTCATGAACAGAAGCTGCGACATGGGATGATGCTATGGTCCAGACAATCAGCACCATACGCCTGAAACATTTCCCTGTGGATTTCACTAACTTTTTTTCGTTTGACCCACAATAAACAGACTACTCATTGCTGTTCTTCACAAGTTGCAATACTAGTAAACACACACTCTTTACTCAGTAGTTATCGGTCCTTCTGCTAGGGCGACACTTGATCAAGCTGTCTGTAGCAAAAGATTTAAATTATCAATTTGCCAAATTTGAACATCCGGACCGAAATAATATTCCATAGTCTGGTAACATGGCAGACATCAATCAAGCTCACGCCACAAACATCCCAACATCTGAAGGTCGATGCCAGTGACTGCATGACTGATCCTCTCGCAGTTCCATGTGGCAAATGAGCATGAACACATGATCTCTGATAAAACCCCATAAGTAAAAATTGTATGGGGTTAGGTCAAATGACTCCAGAGGACACAGAAGAAGGCCACCCGTGAATGCCATGTTTTCGTTGCGATTGGCCTCAGCATTTCAACATCTGACGGCCAATGCCAGCGACTGCTTTAGTGATCCCGTCCTTCAACTAGACTAAATCACATGGCAAAGGGAGCACATACACATGATACTTGTTATAATCCCATAAAAAAATACATGGGGTTAAGTCAAGTGATCTTGGAAGAAGGGAGCTGCCTTGGGAAGTACAGCCATTTTTTGTTGATTGCCATCTAGCAAGTAAAAAATTATCTACATTTTCAAGGTTGTCATATAGCTTTCTACACATGCATGCTTAGACTTCATACGACTGCAGTCACGTGCAAAATTTGATCCTGATTGCATCATTGCCTTCTGCTATTACAGTGTAAACATGTGCGCTTCGCTAGCAGTTTGTGCCAAGGAGAAACAATGAGCACACAGCTCGCCACACCGTTCAAGCCATCAAAAAGTTGAATTTTGAAGTCCTTGAACACTCTCCCTACAGCCTAGATCTTGCTCCCTCAGACTTTCATCTGTTTGGGCCGCTCAAGGTTGCTTTGTGAGGTCGTCGATTTTCCATTGCAAAGCATCCTTAAGTGCCCGAAACAGATAAAAGCCTGCAGGAGCAAGATATGGGCTGTTGGGAGGGTATTCCAGTACCTCAAAGTTCAACTTATTGGTGGTTTGAACGGTGTGGCGAGCCATGTGTTCTAGGCTCCTCCTTGGTTCAAATTGCTAGCGGAGCGAATATGTTTACAATGTAATAGTTGAAAGGCAAATGATGCAATCAGGATCAAATTTTGCACACGTGACTGCAAGCGTGCCAACTCTAAGCGCACATGCACATATCAAAGGCAGTATAATGTAATTTTGAAAACGTATAATGGTGAAAGTGTAGATAATTTTCGACTCACCCTCATACAAATACACAATGGTGACGATTACAAATGCAAACTTTTGAGAGAATTTCTGCCGTTTCTCATGGTTACAGATCTATTGATTTCCGATTCCCGAGAGAGACTTATAAATCACCCTGTATTATAGAGATCATGGATGGAACACTAATCTTGTGAGAGATGTATTAATTTACACTATGAAGCAAAGACACATGTGCACTGGTCTTTCTTTCTCTGCATGGATCGAACAACACATAGGTATGAGGGCAAGTCGAAAATATCTACACTTTTTGTATAAATAATTTATTTACACAAAGCTAGGGGTTCAACATGTACATCATTTTTCTACATAGCCACCTCCTTTGTCAAGGGACTTGGTCCAGCAGTCCATGAGTTTGTGTATTCCCTCCAAGAAGGCATTCTGTTGGTTGTGAAGCCACTTTTGCACTGCTGCCTGCACATCTAAATCTGTGGAAAATCGACAACCTCACAAAGCATTCTTGAGTGGCCCAAATAGATGAAACTCTGAGGGAGCAGGATCAGGACTGTAGGGAGGGTGTTGAATTAAACTGACCAGAGAAATCGTAACTACCAGTTGTTCCTCCTTGGTGCAAACTACTAGCAGAGCAGATATGTTTAGAATGTAATAGCCGGAGCGAATATGTTTACAATGTAATAGTCGGAAGGTAAATGATGCAATCAGGATCAAATTTCGCACGTGACTAATCGTACCAACTCTAAGCATGCATGCGCAAAAGACAGTATGACAACTTTTAAGGTATGTTTACAGCAAATGTGTAGATAATTTTTGACTCTGCCTGGTACAGTCGAATCTCGATATCTCGAACCTCGTTATCTCGAAAAAACCTCGATATTGGAAAATTTTCTCTTTTAATTCAATGTAATTTTCCCTCGATATCTCAAAACATTTTCTTGGAAAACCTCGCTACATCAAATTTTAACTGACAAGTGCACGAACATGTACCAAAACGAAAAAATTTCACGTCATTTTGATTAGTTAGACAATTCTCATGCGTTCGAAAAAATTCATGGAAAAATTTTTCAATCTTCTTGGCAAGTCTGTTACGTACGAGATGTTTGAGCATATGCAGTTTGTGCATTTCTGTTGTTAATAGTGCCAATTGCATGTAGCATAACTCTCTGTATACGTACCATTTTATCTCTTATCGTTGTCTGTACTATCACAGTACTTTTATTAACACAAAAATCTTGATTTAAAAGTAACCCTCCATATCTCAAAACCTCATTACCTCGAATTTTTTTCTATTCCCGTGAAATTCGAGATATCGCGGTTTGAATGTACTGTAAAGTACGGTTATATATTTCCAACACTAATTAGAAATAATGTAAGACTTCAGTTTATTGTTTCCCCTGGCCTTGCCTAAGTAACTTATAAGTGAAAAATAAAATGTGAATTTTACACATTAAACTTATTACAAATGTGAATATAATTAATGCCGTTACCTTTTCTGCTGCTTCCGGATTGCCAGGATTTTTATCAGGGTGATATTTCAAAGCTAACTGAAAGAAACAAATCAAAAATAAATTAGGATAATTTCTTGTTGAGATATGAGTCTTAATTCTTTGAATGCATCATTAATTTGTATATAACATTTTTTCAATGAGACTGAAATACACAATTATTCACAATGAGTGTAATTGGGCATTATTTGTTGGGGAGGTCAAGTTGAGCAAAAAAATGTGTTATGAAGATAAGTCAATATCCATAATTTTTGGCCTTTGAGTTTAAATATATATTAAAGATGAACTGTCCAAGTTTATACAACTTAAAATTATAGTGAATCAGCCATAACCTATTGTAAGTATTCTACTACAGAGGGTTGATTCAGATAAAATTAGACGACTTTAAACGCTGCGTATGACCTTGACGGAATGTGATTTGCATGACTCGTCTACTATTCATGGGGATTAGCTTTGTATACACTTTTTGCTGTTATTTGGGACATTTCGTGCTGAAACATGGCTTCCAAAATCACAGCTTTTTGGGAAGGGTATATGTTTGGCCTTTCCGACGCTAACTTCAGTCTTTCGTGCATTGTGGAATTATGCAAACGAAATGGTATTGTGGTATCCAAAGCTACTGTGGGTCGAATAATCAAAAAGAACAAATTGCGACCATCTAATGAACGTGGACGAGCAGAGAAGCAGACCAGAAACAAGTCCCAGCCAACACGCCCAGCTCAGGTGGTGCGAGAAATCCAGTCTGAAGTGCTGAAAGAAAATCCCCCCACACAGAGATATCTAGCCCAAAGGAAAGGTATTTCACAGGCAACAGTCTCCAGAATAATTCATGACAATCTTGGGCTGGAGCGACGTCATAAAGCACGCAGTCACACAACTGAGTGACTGAACACAACTGAACACTGCCAAGTCATCTGTGGCTTACTACAGGAAGATGAAACAGGAGACGGGCATACGAGTTATTCCCTTCTCTCATGTGCCTGTAAAATCTCCTGACGCGTCACCGATGGATTTCTGTGGTTTTGGTCTCTTGAAACGACGGCTCGGAAGTCGCCGACCAAGAACCGTTGATGGGCTATGGAAAGTGTGTCAGCAGGGGTGGAACGAACTTCCCATGGAGTCCCTCAAACTCAGCCTACTTCAGTGGAAATTACGGTGCCGGGCGATAGTCCAACAACGTGGCTCTCACATCGAACACAACCGATGGTGGCGCCATGATATTACACCATCGTAACAGAACTGCAAAGTCGTCTCAATTTATCTGAATCAACCCTCCATATAAAGAGATGCAATTTTCAGGGCTCAAAAACACAGTAAAAATTTTTCCCTCTTGTATAATGTGATCCCCATTTTATGACTCGTCGCTAAGTTACGAGAAATAAAATATGCAAGAAAATCCAGAAAAATCTCCATTTTTGCCTTTGGGACAAAACCTTCGTTGAAATAAGAGGGTAGCCCAGAAAGTAATGAACCACAATTTTTTTCTTCAACAATTATTTATTGAACACAATGAAACTCATACACACGAAAGAATAATGTTTCTTCTACACTCCGTATTTTTCCACATCATCTCTGTCTCGTTCTATGGCCTTCCTCCAGCGAGACGCAAGGGCGTGTATGCCCTGTCGGTACCAGTCCTTATTCTGTTCATGCAGCCATGTCTTCACTGTGCGAATCACCTCTTCGTCATCCTCAAAATGCCTTCCACGAATAGCATTCTTCAATGGACCAAACAAGTGAAAGTCTGAGGGCGCTAGGTCAGGGCTGTAGGGTGGAAGCCAAGGATGGCTCCCCGACCGCAGCAAATCTTGGAGCTCCGCCAAACCGCTTTCTGATGGCCTCACCCTCTGTGCCCAACGACTAACCGTACTTCTGTCGAGTGCTGCTGTTCCATAAACTGCACATAAACATTTGTGAATGTTTCCAACTGTTTCTTGCTCCGCAGTGAGAAATTCGATGATGACACGCTGCTTGTAACGTACATCACTTACAGAGGCCATGTTGTTCCACTGCTGCACGTACACTGTCGGAAGAAACAGAAACTTTGCGCGCAACTCAGAAAACTTCAAAGAACACATATCTCAAGTTTCGCATTTGTACCATTGTTGGGGACGGAGAAAAAAATTGTGGTGAATTACTTTCTGGGCTACCCTCGTATATGAAGTGTAACATACTCTTTACACCCCTCAAGTTTCAGGATAATTTATCTAGTATTTTTCTAGATATTCGACAAAACGTCTAAAATCAAAAGTGTCATTTTGTAAATACCAAGTGAATAAAAAGTCCCGGAACGGTATAATATATCAAAAAATACTCGTCTTGTCAAAAAAAGGAAAAATACATGTCAAATATTTTTTGAAAGCCATTTAATGGTGCAAAAATTAGCCCTCGTAGGAGGTCGGATAGGGACAACTTTGAATTTTCAAATGGATATCCCCAATTTTTTGGAGAGGATTTGGAGTCTACGGAGAAAATTACATAAATCTTATAAAAATATTTTTAAACCTTCTGTATATGGCGCTGTAAGTGCAAAAAAGTCAAACTAGTGCGAATATCTTCAGAAATCATTTCAAATCAAAAAAGAATACATTATTTTTTTAACGCTATGGTATTCAATACTGCTAAAATTAGCCCTCACCACCTTTTCAGGGGTGGGTGGGGGTAATTTTGAAATTTTAAATGGGATCCCCTACTTTTTATTATAGATTCAGATTCTTCACATACCTCATCACGGTTTTTTTTTTTTTTTTACGGTAGATGACGCTGTAATCACAAGAAAAAACAAGTAGGGGGTTCCCATTTAAAATTTCAAAGTTGCCCCCACCCAACCCTGAAAGGGTGGGAAAGGCTCATTTAGAATTATTAAACACGGTAGCTTTCAAAAAATATGAAATACTTTTTTGATTTGAAGGGGACTTCTCAACATATTTGCACTAGTTTTTTGCAATTATAGCACCATCTGCAAAAGATTAAAAAAAATGTTTTGGCATTATTAAATGCATGCAAAAAATATTTGACACTTATTTTTTTCTTTTTTTGACATGTATTTTTCGAGATATTAGGCCATGCTGGGACATTTTATTCACCTGGTATAAACATGTTGTACGGCAAGTTGACAACAGCAGCACCATTAATTCCAGTTATAAAGACACGGGGAAAGCTCCGAATTGTATGGCCATCTCGTTCCTTGGATCTAACTCTATATAATTTTTTTTGGAAGTGTATATTTTCCCGGCAGCTGGGAGTTGTCTCTTATCGCTATTTTCCCGGCGCTTCCGCTTGCACATGTGCTACGGTCTTTTTGGCGGGGAGGGAGAGATGGTGGGAAACGGTGGGAACAAGCATGCGTGCCAAATGTATCGGAGAGTTTCGAGCGCAGTCTATAAGTTCAGCTTGCAAGTTATACTACTTTTAGGTGATTAGCACCATCATTCGGGATTTTTTCAGTCATCAGATTTTCAATCTGGAGAACAATGGAGGAGAACGCTGAACTTTGAGTCGTACGATGCTTTCCGATCCGCCTTGAATGCTTTACAGGTGAAGAATAATGTCCAGTTTGCTATTTCGGATTCCAAAAAGTTGAACAGCGCAACTAAACATTACCACTTCTTGTGGCAAAAGCAGATGAAGCAATTAAATACGACTCAGTAATTTTAAGATGTTACAGGAGAGGAGAATACCAATCCTGTAAAAGGCATTAGACCAAATGAAAAGCCTTAGACCAATTAGACCTGTTGGAAGATTTGAAAAACCAAAGCCCGTTTTATTTTTAATTATCCGTCATTTCACATCCTGAAATTCAATTCTTTTTACCACGACTTCAATCGTTTGCAGGAATAATGTAGTTATATTTATAACGTGTACCGTACTTTCCGCTCGAAGTTCGATCTGAAATTCAATCTCGAGACTGACTTCGGGAGAGAACTTCTCTCAGAGAAGCGAATTTCTCTGAATTTTTCAAACGTTAAACCACAAGCGGAAGCGCCGTGAAAATAGCGATAAGAGACAACTTCCGGCTGCCGGGAAAATATACACTCCGATTTATTTTTAGCTGAGGGGTTTATTTGAAGTTCACGGTCTATCTTCATGGGGCCCCAAACTTGACTACCTTAATGGATAACATATCACTGACTATGATAAACATTTCTTGTGACATGTTACATCACCAATTGTTATATTAAAATATGTTAATATGTTTAAATTAATTATAAGCTATATCGAATTTATTCCACCAGTAGCATAAAGATTTGGCCACTAGCATAACTGGCTCTTAGACCAATCATTAACTCTTAATGCTGTTTTCCATTTAGCGACTTTTAAGCGAACTGTAATCTGCAGTGACTTTTGAGTGGCTTGTTAAAGATGCTCGAGAAGCACAATGGATTTCAGGTCATTTTCCATTTAGCAATTTTCAATGATAAGTCGAGTCACTTCAAACAATTGTCGCTCTCTCAAGGTTATGGAAAAGAGGATATTGACCACTTCGAACACGTTCACGTTTTGAATTCATTACTATATCATTTCTACTTAGTAAATAAATGATTCTGCAAATTTTCAAAACCTGTTTATTAATAAATTAACAAGGGGAAATCACGAGAACCCATGTCGGCAAACATCAGCTACTGCAGCCATGATTCTTCATCTGAATCAGCAAAGACCACTACCCAAAAAACATAGTGAAATAGATTGCACCTGATTGGCTACACCCGAAGACACACCTGGAAAAAAACACGTAAAAATCTTCCTCGTCAGATCTTGAAAACACGCGTGACAAGACGGCTGACAGATGCATATGCATGAAGGTCGCTAATTGGAAAGTGATTGCGATTTCCAAATATACACCTAAAAGTCACAGACTCCTAACAAACGCTAAAAAGTTGCAAAATGGAAAAAGGCTTTAATTGTATAAAATAAGATCTTCATGAAAAGCTTTAACAAATTTTATTCTTTCTCAAGATTATTTTTCAACAAACAGCTGTATATATCCACCTTGAAAGTACAGTGAAACCTCAGTTTAGCGAATTTTTTTCTCGGTCCTGGCCACAGCCTTCTACTTTAATACAAAATTTACTTCACTTTAACGAACGTAAGTAGTTAGTCCTGCTAATTTTAATGAATTTAAGAACACTCCGCTTATAATAGCCACCTTTCATTTCCCCAAATAACTGTGTTGTTTTTTGTAAACTCCGCTTATAAGAGCGCTCTGCTTTAAAAGGAGACCCCGTTGATGCTACTGATTCATTCCAATCCGAGCTCTCAAGTAATAAGGAAGCTAAATTTCCATCTGCATGTAGCAGATGACCATGTGCGGAAGGAAAGCAATTTTGACACAGATAATGGCCATGCATGATTTGCAATTGACTGTATCTTTCACCCTTCTATAATGTTATGGGTACAGTAGCCACTGCCCATTATATTACAGGATCAACTCAGTATACAGTAGAAATAGCAAAACGTCAACATTTAACATTGAAAAAAAGTTGGTAATTTTACAAGTTAAAGGTAAACTCCACGGAAAAACTAGAGTTTATATTTTTTGCATTGTAACATTAATCCAGGTTAATATAGTAAATATATTATTGAAAACTTTTCGATTTATCCTAATATTTTATTAAGAAAAATGCCTCGGAAAATTGAAAATTGGCCCTCTGATCATCCATCCCTTCTCCACAGAACATGGCGAAACATGACATCATTTCCTGCCGCAAGAATCTTGGGGAATTTCGTCACTGAGATTCTAGTCGCTTTCGATTCTACTTTTGCTTCAAATGATTCAACATTTCATAAGAATCTGTTTTATGTCAGAATGCCTTCAATTTGTTTTCTGTTTGGATGTGTAAATACACAGTCGGATAGAAATTTCATGTTTCACAGATTTCCACAATCAGGATCGATTATAAAACAGCGTATTAGTTTTTGACAGCAAGGGAACTGGTATCCAACTCCAAACAGCATTGTGTGCTCAGCTCAATTTGAAGTATCATGCTTTGTCTCCATACCCGCTGTTTTAAATTCAATATCAATTCAAACAAGAAATTCACTGAAACTAGATCACGGATAAGGTGGAACTAGATGCTCTACCAACTTTAGAGACTAAACGGGCCTGGCATTCTTCAAAAACAACGACTGCAACAGGCATATCTTAATTACCGCAGGAATGAGGTAGGCCTATCTGCTGTGTAGGGATGTGCACACGCTGCAGCAAGCAGAAGATCCCATTTCAACGGTTTAATGAATAGGTCTGTATATCGCAGAAGTTGCAGCAGCATTTAATTTTGTTAATGGCCCTTGTATATCGCTATCACCGTCATCAAAATCGCACTCGTCACTATCGGTCTTGTTTTCATAGCCCTGACAACTAACTGATAGTGTCTGTGATAGCGTCCAATGTGTGACGTCCCAATTTTGAAACTCCTTCGCACTTCTCCGCATCTTGTAACAGATTGCCAATCACAGGGGGAGGGAAAAAGTGAAAGATTTTCACATATTTTATTAATTTTGAGCTTGAATTGAAAATTTTTATATATGATATGTTTCTATGATATGTTTAACGAAATTTCGGTTAAACGTGTTTTTTTCTCAGTCCCCAGAAGTTCGTTAAAGTGAGGTTCTTTCGTAATTAACACAAAATTTTGTAACATATGAATTTATTTTTTCACATTTTTATAAAAATTCCTGATCTATATCTGTAGACTGATTAGATCTGTAGTTCAAAATGGGATGGGTGATATCTGCCAGGAATTTGTTCGTGTACTTCAGCTGAAAGCTTCAAGATAAAATGAATTTTATCAGCAGATAACTAAAGAAAGGCTCCAGTAAAAAAAATTATTTTTCATTAACAATTTTAAATGACAATTAAAATATTTTCAGATAACATTAGAAAACTATTATTTATCAGAACATAGATATTTTTTAAGCCTCTGTAACAGTAAGTGAAAGGAGAGAATTTTAAATCATTATTTAAAGAATCAATATTTGAATTTACACTAAAACAAATGCCAGAGAAAGTGTTACAGACGAGCCAATCCCCACCACTAGCACCTATGCATGTCAATGGTTTCATCCTCCAGTGCACATACAATAATAGACATCAGTTATGTCCATCATAAGAATAGCAGATTATCACATTTTAAATGACTTTGAATGCAGTCAAATAGAGGTCATGAGGCAAGTCATAACTTTTCGAGAAAGAGAAGCTTGGAGTTTCTTGTTCCACCATTTATTTTACATTTCACAATGTTTACGATATATGTATACATGTTGCACATTCGAAACTTTATAGAAAATTCAGTTTATTTCTCGAATTGCCGTTGTCAAAAAAGCCAGCCCGATAGTTAGTTTCGACATCCAACTAAAAGTATATAGCTACGCCTAAAAACTTCTAAAAATCATCACAATCATTCACTTTCAACGTTAACACTGCCTAAAATGAAGATAACAGTCATTTACTACTTTAAAAAATTCTCCTATCTGAATGCTAGTAAACAACAAAATCAATTTTCATGTTTTGTGTTCGCATTCAGTTTCGATTTGAACAACTGCCAGTCACTGTGAAAGATTGCTGTAATGTTTTCGTCATCATGGATGTAAAACTAAAGTTGAAAAATGAATTAAAATTTCTACAGGCAAAATTGAGGAAATAGCCTGTATTTAAAGGCACGCTTAGCCATGATAAAGAGGAGACATGCTGTCAAGCAATAGCTCGATCATGTCTTTAGTCAAATTGCATAATTTTTACTTGATGTTAAGTCTTCAATGCTTTTCGTGTTGTTGCTTAAAAAATTTGTTGTATAAGCATTGTTATATATTAAAACTCATTGTAAATAACATCCTTATTGTAAGCAATACATTTCAAATTAAAAAAAAAAACAATTTCTATCATCATCACAGCCTGAAGAAACCAGGTATAAAAGGTGAAACCGGTTGTTAATCATTTCTCCAATAAAATGTATTGTAAAGCTTCACTAATCCAGATCGTTAGCATTCTCACCTCAAAATTGGAATCTAGTTCAAGCTTGATTCAAGGTGTTAGTGCGAACAGGGTATTCTGGTCTCAAAAACACTTTCAAAATCTCTACACATGTAACTTACACCGAACGTTTCTATTAGCTTATACGAGTTATTGACAAGATTAATAAACTGGCTCATTTCACCACTAATTGACGCAACTAATAGAAAACCTTAACAATAAAACTCTTAAACAAGCTGTTACTGGAAGATTCATAAATCCTTCCAGGTTTCAAAAGTCAATAGAACAGGAAATACTCTTTTCAGTGATTACAGAATCTCTCAAGTTTCATCGGATTTCTCAAGTTGCATTCTTAATAGACACTACCTCGTTTTTATCAGTAGTTTCTGTGATTATCCCAATTCTGAAATTCGCGGTTGGTTAATTGGATGTGTTTCTCGGGACAACTCTCCTCTTTTTCAATGCCCTCCAGATCTAATCCAGTGTGATTTTTCTTACGCAATTATGTCAAAGCTCTTGTATTCGTGTTCCTATGCCAAGTGATTTAGCCCAGCTGCAAGAGAGGATCACTCGTGCAGTTTCAGGCATCAACCATCAAATGTTGGGGCATGTGTAGCAAGAACTTGATGTCTGCCACTTCATCATGGGGAAAAAACTTGGAGAGAGTCCCTATCCATTGATAGGAGCTTTTCCATTGTGTCTATCATGTTTACTGTTCTATCCACTTTTGAAGGACTTATGAATCACCCAGTACAATAAAAGTATTTTTTTTTGAAGTTTCACGATCATCCATTCGAGGCTTTTGATGGCTGATGCTAGAAACTGGCCTTTACCAGTAGATAGGTGGAAAGCCGAAGGGCATCCACAGTTGAAGTTTATTTAGGTGGAACCCTTTGCAAAAATATTTATATTAGAAGGTGATTTTTTTTATTGCATTTATAAGGGTCGTACAAATGAAAACGAAAATTCGTGTGGGGAAAAAAAAGAGACGACATGTAGGATCGTAAGTTTTTGTTTTCAACAATTGCGAAACCCCACGTGCAAATTGAACTATAGGTCGCAAGTGTTGCATTACGTGAGAAAGAACGATAGCTCGCGCTTCGAAGCTCTGCAAGTGATCGCTTCGTCCAAACAACAAAATGGAGTCAACGAAACAGGAACAGAGAGCAGTAATTCATTTTTTGACATTTGAAGAAGTTTCAGTTTCTGAAATTCATCGTCGTATGCAGAACATCAATGAAAATCACTGCCTAAACTTCACTCGTGTTTGGGCATGGAGCAAGAGGTTTTCGGAGGGACGGTCATCATTGCAAGATAATCAACGACCTGGACAAGCAAACCGCGCCATCACGGAGATTCCAAAGCCAAAATTGACGCAGTCTTAAAGGAAAACAGAAGAGTGACAATCGATGTCGTGGTTGCTAAAACTGGCCTTAGTCGTGGAACTGTTCACTCCATTAACAGGAATCATCTGCACTACAGAAAAATCTGTGCACAATGGGTCCCGCATCATTTGACATCAGAACAACTTGGAGTTCGAATGGCCATGTCCCTGCAACATTTGACTCGCTATGAACAGGAAGGAGAGAATTTTCCCGACAGAATCATTACAGGGGATGAAACTTCCAGCCCGAAAGCAAACGTCAAAGTCGTCAATGGAAGCATCATGGGTCACCACCCCCGAAATAATCAAAAGCAATCGCAAACAGCATGGGGAAGGTGATGTTGACAGGTTTTTTGATCGCAAAGGCCTGATTTTACTGGACTTTCTTGAAAAAGGCACCACAATTAACGCAGCACGATATGGGGAAACATTGAAGGCAGTGCACGTGGTCATCGAATGCAAGCATCCTCGACTTCTTACAGAAGGAGTGCTTCTTCACGACAACACGCATCCTCACACCTCGAAGCAACGAAAGACCTCATCAAAAAGTTCAACTGGGAAGCATCCACTTTACAGCCCTGACTTATCCTTATTCACCTTAGCAATTTGTTGTGTTTGAGGATCTCAAGAAACATCTGAAAGGCCGCAGGTTTCAGTCGTACGATGAAATGAAGGAAGAGGTTTTGGAATGGTTCCACACGCAATCCATAAAGGAATTACACGCCTTATTACACAGTGGGATAAATGCCTTAACGCATTTTGAGAGTAGTTTTAAATTCCTTGTATACACTTTGGATAAAATAAATAATTTTTGTTTTCATTTATACGACTCTTATAAAATAACATGAATTTTTTAAAAATTTTTGGTCAAATTCGTTATTTATGGAGTTTTTATGGTTTTTACCCGATTATATAAATTTGAAGAAAATCTTCAGCTTTTTCCATTTTTACAGGAGCCTATTGAGCTCCTGTTCAAATATTTGGTTTTGGCAATGCTTTTACAGCCAGGTGCCCTTCCTGACGACAGCCTCTCAAGCAAAAGCTACAAACACAAACATCCATGCCAGATGTGGGATTCAAATGCACGACCCTTAGCTTGGCGTACCAGCATGCTAGAGTCGTGGGTTCAAATCCCACTGAGGGTGTGGATGTTCATGTTTGTTCCTGTCCTAACGAGCTTGAAGAACCAAGCTAAGCCCAAAAATTTATTACGGTAGGTTAAATCTCAAACAGATTCGATGTTTTTTTAAACACTGATTCTTGCATTGCATAAGAATCACAAACTCAAAACCCCACCCTTTTTTGCTTACTTGCAATCACAAATCATAAGGGATTCTTAAAGTGCATCTAAAAATTATGGAGCACTCATTTTTCGCCTGTTTTTTAAACCTTCATTCTTGAGTACTCTATTCAAATGCTCGTGAAGTTTTTTGACAGTCAGATCAGTGAATATGTTATGCTTACAGTCTTCATGTTCAGCATGAATTATTTATTACTTTTAGTCCACTTGTAAATCTACTGTGGGCTTTATTAAAATTTAATGCATTTATTCTTTCACGACAAAGAATACTGGTGTTAAAACACAAAAATCCAGCAGAATGCATGAAATTTGCTAGTAAGAGTAAAAATTTGAAACTTAAGGAGAGGGGAGAGAAGAAAAAAAAGTGAAAGTAATCGGCCTGAAAGTTTGATCGTATTCAAAAACTGTTCACGTTAATCATGCCCATGCTCAATCGTGATCAGAATGAATTCTCATAGCACCCTTAGATCTAATAGGTCAAACTGGTAGCCAACAAGTCATATGATACAGTCAGAATCGATTCCCGAGCAGTTATTTCTGTATGTGCATACTTTTTGGACAGCCTAGTCGTGATCAATTGAAATGCCAGAAGTCTGGCATCAAAACTCAAAGTACATTTACGATTTTTTAAAAATCGAATTATCATAATCTCCTCATTTGAGTTTATCTCATCTGTGACATTAACTTCATTCTCTTCTTGCTTATACGAGGTGCATTCAAGTTCTAAGGCCTCCGATTTTTTTTCTCCGGATTGGAAAGAGATAGAAACATGCGCATTGTTTTAAAATGAGGCCGCGTTCATTATCAATACATCCCAGAGATGGCAGCACCGTATGGCAGATGGAATTTTACCGCCAGCGGCGAGAATGAGAACTGTTTTAGATACTTAAAATGGCGACGTTTCCCTTACTTGAACAGCGTGCAATCATTCGTTTTCTGAATTTGCGTGGTGTGAAACCAATTGAAATTCATCGACAGTTGAAGGAGACATGTGGTGATGGAGTTATGGATGTGTCGAAAGTGCGTTCTTGGGTGCGACAGTTTAATGAAGGCAGAACATCGTGTGACAACAAACCGAAACAACCTCGGGCTCGCACAAGCCGGTCTGACGACATGATCGAGAAAGTGGAGAGAATTGTTTTGGGGGATCGCCGAATGACTGTTGAACAGATCGCCTCCAGAGTTGGCATTTGTGTGGGTTCTGTGCACACAATCCTGCATGACGACCTGAAAATGCGAAAAGTGTCATCCAGGTGGGTGCCACGAATGCTGACGGACGACCACAAGGCTGCCCGTGTGGCATGTTGCCAAGCAATGTTGATGAGCAACGACAGCATGAATGGGACTTTCTTTTCGTCGGTTGTGACAATGGATGAGACGTGGATACCATTTTTCAATCCAGAAACAAAGCGCCAGTCAGCTCAATGGAAGCACACAGATTCACCGCCACCAAAAAAATTTCGGGTAACTGCCAGTGTTGAAAAAATGATGGTGTCCATGTTCTGGGACAGCGAGGGCGTAATCCTTACCCATTGCGTTCCAAAGGGCACCACGGTAACAGGTGCATCCTACGAAAATGTTTTGAAGAACAAATTCCTTCCTGCACTGCAACAAAAACATCCGGGAAGGGCTGCGCGTGTGCTGTTTCACCAAGACAACGCACCCGCACATCGAGCTAATGTTACGCAACAGTTTCTTCGTGATAACAACTTTCAAGTGATTCCTCATGCTCCCTACTCACCTGATCTGGCTCCTAGTGACTTTTGGCTTTTTCCAACAATGAAAGACACTCTCCGTGGCCGCACATTCACCAGCCGTGCTGCTATTGCCTCAGCGATTTTCCAGTGGTCAAAACAGACTCCTAAAGAAGCCTTCTCCGCTGCCATGGAATCATGGCGTCAGCGTTGTGAAAAATGTGTACGTCTGCAGGGCGATTACGTCGAGAAGTAACGCCAGTTTCATCGATTTCGGGTGAGTAGTTAATTAGAAAAAAAATCGGAGGCCTTAGAACTTGAATGCACCTCGTAGACATGCAATTAGAAGCCTTTGCTGTTAGAAAAAGATTATCTTCGAATGGCTGTAATTTGGTCTGCCATTTTGATTCCGCTTAATCGAGCAAGTCTTGGAGTCCAGTCGCATTTTGGACACACTCAGCATGACTGATTGTTACCCGAGACATTTTTTTCACACATACCTTGTTTTTTTTTTTTCCTTTTTCGTCATTTACTGTATAGTGATATTGAGCTGCTCAAAAAGTCATTGCAGTTTTTATTCCACTTCTAGTTTCCAATCAAGGATAAAGACGTGCAGATTGATCAGCAGTCATTCTTTCTACGAGGGTTGGGGCAGAAGTCATGGCAACTATTTTTTTTCTTGAAGATACCAGTCTGGTTGGAAAATGTGACATATACAGACGAAAGGACAAGGTGTTAACTACATGTGTGGACAATGAATAGCACTGAAATATCGTAACACACTAATTTATTACGGTAGTATGCAGGGCAATATGACCTTCACGGTGCAAAAGAATGACAACACAGTACACAAAGTTGACATGACAAACCTGGGCCTAAAGACCCTCAAAGTAGTCCCCTGCTACTGTCATCACACGCTGCCAACGATGTGGGAGGCGCTGAATATCATCAGCCTCAGGCGCTGAATACCATCAACCCGAACGTTGCTCATCACTGGTTGACACACGTCCTTGCTGAAACTTTCCTACCCACCGTGCTACTGTACGGCATGGTAGGGCATTATTCCCAAGGGCTTCCACTAATTCACTGTGACATTCCATCGCATTTCTCCCTTGGAGAACGGCTATTTTGATGTAAGCGCGCTGCTCAACATGGGTTACTTCCATCTCGCACGACACTCACCAACTGACTGGTTCACAGCCCTCGCTGCGCTACTACCAGCTATCACAGGGCCATCTGTTGTACTGCATACACACTATGCCTGCAGAACTTCCACACGACACATATACGTTTGTGATCCGTTCACATATCTACAAGAAAAAAAATAGTTGCCATGACTTATGCCCCAACCCTCGTATAACAATGCGCTAATGGAAAATCAACATAAGCAATTGATTACTCACGAAAAGGAAAGAACGCTATGCAGGTTTATGAAAAGCTATGTAAAGTGTACGATGACGAAGCCCTTAAAGAATGCCAGTGTCAATATCGGTTTACTTGTTTCCGTCATAGTGGCTACAGCTCTCTGATGCTCTCAATCTGGTGGGAAGGGTGTGGCATTTTTCAAGCTCTTACCAAAGAATATTATGATCAGTTGTCTACTGTCAACCAATCAATAAACAAAGCAGTAGCAGAAAAGCAGCCAAAAATTGAAGAAAAAAAAAAAAAATTCGGAAAAAGAGTGGCCAAAGAGACCACACCCAAGCTTCATGATTTGAAGAAAACTGTTGGAGCTGGGTTGAGACATGTTATCTCGCCTACCATTCTGAAAGTTTATTACATGAGATTTTCATTTGTTTAGTTCTTGCAAATCTCTTCGAGTGGAAAAATATTCGCTTAACCCTTTCATCAGCAAATAGTGATTACCGTAACTGATAAAACTTTATTATTCATATAGTGCTTAATTATAATCTACAAAACTGTCTGTATGTTTTATTAAATTTTATAAAAATAAGCGTTGAGCTGCTACTTCTGCGCACTGAGAGGTCTCAGTAGCGTTGATATGGCCATGGATGAAGAAGAGATGAATGCATCATTCGATTTAAAAACTCGACTTTCGGCCCTGGCAGTTGACAACAGCAAACGAATCTTTGAATCGAAACCGATTGAATTGACAGTGCACCAGAGAGAGAAGGGGGAAAGATGCGCATTGCATTCTGGGAGTAATTCTACTTGTCGTATTCTGGGAAATAGTTCTGTCGCCAACAGCCAGAGAACAACTGGGTTCACTTAAATAGGATTAAAATAGTTAGAGTGAACTGAGGGCTCTGACAATACTTTGAATCTTTGAAACGAGTAAAATGGATCTCTGTAAATCTCGCCGAATCAGTTCTGAATCCTTGGCCTAGAACCAGATAGCTAAACTACTTGGAGAATCTGAGTCTGAGGTGCTTGGGTATTACCGTTGAGGACATGTGCCTGATGGTGAAAGACTGTGAGCACTGGCGATCTTCCATAGGGCTGCTGCCCCCACAACCCTAATGGATAAGCATGTATCAAAAGTAAGAAATAAAGTCCGTCTTGTGTGCAACCAATCATGTACAGTGAGACCGAACTCCAAGGCCGGGTTCTGCTTGGTCGAGTGTTATCAAAATGGCAGACGAAGTTCGAGAAATTCATTTTTTAGCTGTCTGATGTGCAATAAAACTTTTTCCAACAATAAGATCGCGTAATCCATATCTGTAAGCAAGTAGATAATGAAGTTAATGCAAGTGACGAGCCAGGAGATGAAAAAGAATTTTGAAAATTTGGATAATCAAAGGTTTTTAATCGTAATCATAGCCTTGCTGGGTTAAAGTAAAATCCTGTGAGGTGGAGGAATATTTATTTCAAACACCAGAAAAATAGATGCACTGATAACTCTATCGGAGGCAAATTGTCCATAAATGCATAAGACTCATGGCTACAACGTTTGCAAAAACATTGATTATATCCCAAAAAGAAGATAATAATGAGACTGAAGATATTCTTCAAGCATATCGTAATTACAAAGTAGAAAAGGCAAAGAAAAATTCCGCGACCTGGATTCGAACCTAACAAATTGACCTATGCAGACAGTGAACCATCAAGTTGTTACAATATGTCCATACAGACTTCCCTAAAGTCACAAGCAAGCTCAACTGGTTGAGCAGACTCCTCCAACCTGCACATCAGGTATCCACCAAGCTGTGGACCATACAGTTGATGGCTACTTAGTGGCTGAAATGGTTATATCTATGTCTATTAAACAGTTATGTTGTGGAACAATGGTTGAATCCCCCTTACCCTTAATAAATTTGATTGTTTAAGGGTAAGGAGGATTCTGGATTTGCGAATCATGAGCCTGCTCTACTAAGTTGAGTTGATTTGTGATCACAGGGAAGTCCATATGGGCCTATTGTATGAGCTTGGTGGTGCATTGTCCATGGTAGCTCAATTGGTAAGAGCAGAGCCAGCAAAAGACCTGGTCCCTCAGGGATCTAGTTAGGAATCGCCGAGCGCTGGTTAATTTCAGAGAAAAAGGAAATATAGTAGAACCTCAATAAATCGAATCTCAAGGAAAGAACAAAATGCTTCGATATATAGTAAAATAAAATTCAAATTATCGATATTCAAACAGTGGAGTGTACATTTGTTTTTGACTACTAGTGCAGCTTATTCAATTTATAGTGCAAATTACTTGGTAGTGAAATTATTTGGCCAAATGGAATCGAGTATGCTTGCAAAGCAAATTGGAACAACGTATAAATGAAAAACCAGTCAAAACCGCTAATGAAAATTACTAACGTCTTCCTATTTCAATTCAATTTATAGATACCCAGATAGACAAAATTCGATTTGTGGGTATATTTATATCAAAGAATGGTATTCTGTAAAAAAAATTATAATCAATTTTTTTGCGTAGAGTTGTCCTTTAACTTACAATCTGAGTGGTGGTTGCGGAAACAATAATTTTTATTGTGCTGATCACATGTGACCAGTTCCAACCAATATCGCTAAATATCTGTCTCGAGTATAGGTCTTTTCCTTTCTTTTTCTACTTTGCAAAATATTAAATAACCCCCCCCCCCCCCACCAACAAGGGTACTATTTGACCTTGTCATGGGCAGATTGCTTAGATCAGGGTTTGCGCTTACTCGCAATTTACGCGTCAAATAGGCATTTTTGCTAAACATTGACTCGTGATTTTTTGATCAGCGAGTCAAAATTAACTTGTTAAATTTGAATATCATCGGCCCATATCTTTCTCATCACATTTTAAACTCATTTCATTTTGTCACATGTGGTATTATTTACATTTCTAATTAAATATGGCAGCAACTATAGAGATTGTGGATGGATGTAAGAATCTAAATTTTGACTCGCAGATTTCAAGGTTGAGAGTCAAATTGACTCGTAGATAATTTATCCTAGCACGAACCCTGTTAGATGTATGAAGGAGAGAGTTTGAGCGCCAGTCACCACTGTAAACACAAGTTACAGCCATTTTTAGTTCGACCATTGAAGACGAGGAAGCCCCATTTTAGTGTAAATAATAGATTATCATGTCCTTTGACCTGGAATTGAGTAAGCACAAGCACTCACCAGTATGAGGGATCTGTTTTTATATCGATTGGAATAAAACTTTATTACAATTTGATAAATGTGTATTTTAGTATACCAAGGCTCATACTAATTGAAGATTCATTAATATTAACGGAAAGTAAAGATAAAACTTAACAAAATGTAAATGCACTATAGTCTATTTAGTGAGAATTTGAAGGTGCGTGGTGGAGGGAATTTTTACCAACTAAGCACTGTGAACTAAAATCGTGCACTTAAACACTGTGATTGGTTGGTTAAAAATTCCCTTCACCACACCCCTTCAAACTCTTACTGAATAAACTACAGCACATATGCTTTCAATATAATTTCTTATGCAAATTCAGATTTATCCGTCGCTAAAAAGTTGGTTATCTGGGCCACTACAGTGCAAACTGACATTCTAAGTCGCTACTCAATGGAACTTGGCCTTAAGATGTCAGCTTACAGCGCAGCGGTCTGGATAACCATTTTTTTTAGTGATGGATATATCAGAATACACATTTACCTAGAATTTAAGTATTCTGATTATTGGAGCTTTAGCAAATTCATACTTGGGCTGTACGTTTATCTGACCGTCCGCCATTTGCACAATAACTTGAAAACGCATTAAGTTTTTCAAATTCTGTTTTCAGAAATATCACCATCAAGGTCTTAGCTCAACCGTATAAACTTTTCAGGATTTTTTGTGGACCCCTTCAAGTCGAATTCACATGCTAAAACAGTGACCATAAAGAATACCAGGATAATGGCATGTTGTATAACAATCGAATTGTCAAGAATGAATTTATTATTACTTTCTGTGTATCTTTTAAGTATTGTTGACATGAGCTCGTGCACGCAACAATTGCTTTGTTGATGCACGATTGGTCAAGTGCTCATAATCTATATTATTAAGTAGCGGATTAATGGAGCTACTTATTGGTTTTACAATGTCCGTTCGCTCCTTCATAATTGCTACATTTTTTGAGATAGGTTGAAATTCGGAATAAGCTTACCATGGTCATGTCCAACTTCACTACTTAGTTTGGTTTGATTAATTGGAGTCGGAATTACGGGGGTGGAAGTCAAGAACGGACAAAAGATTTATGTGATATTTACGTACATAAAGGAGTGAAATTCAGTATCCAGATTCCTCTAGGCAAGATCTACATTACTGTGAAGTTTAGGCCAATTGTTCTAGTGGGGTCGGAGTTTCGGGGGTGGCAGTCACTTGGTCTTTAGAATTATGGGAACAAATGGCATGTGATATATGTTATTCGCTCAGAAATGATGAGAAAGGAAAGAAGTTAAGAGTTCTTTTAAATTTTCTGCATACATTTTGGTTTTACAATGTCAGCCTGTCCCCTTCATAATTTCTACATTTTGAGGTAGAAGGTTGAAATTCGGAATATAGCTTACTATGGGCATGTCCACCTTTACAATTTAGTTTGGTTTTGATTGGTGCACTGGAGTCGGAATTACAGGAGTGGGAGTCAGAGAGGACCAAAGCTCTATGTGCTATTTAGGTACGTAAAGGCGTGAAATTCAGTATCCAGATTCCTCTAGGCAAGATCTACATTACTATGAAGTTTAGGCCCAGTTGTTCCATTGGGGCCGGATTTGTGGGAGTGGCAGTCACTTGGTTTTTAGAACTACGACAACACATGGCATATGATATATCATACGTTCGGAAATGATGAGTGCAGATAAAGGGGTAAAAATAGATGACCACAGGGTCCGCTACTTGCCTTACCCGACATTTAATTTTGTGCTATTAACCTGTGAAGTCCATGCCAGCTGCATCTCACATTTTTGTGGTAGACTTCCTTTGATATGCTTTATTCATGTATCAAATTTCAATGTCATTCAGCATTTTCAAGGCCTCACAGTTCCCTTGTAAGGTATTCATGTGAAGTTGCTACCGACGAAAACGTTAAGATCCATAGAACGACAGTCGAAATACCTTTTAGTCCACAATAAAATGAACCACCATTTTTTGATCACACTTGCGATCTTCATTAGTAGGAACCTAAATAAACTGAAAACACCATCCTGTAATTTCACCCCTCCCCTGAGTCATTTAAGTGATTAACTCTCATTAGTCTATATCTTTTACAAAACTCCTCCACTAAACTGAACAAGGGGAAACTCTGATTGGCCCATCCTGATTCATCAATAACTCCAGGCAGACTTGGCTAATTTTTAGACTCTGCAAAACATCCAAAAACTTAGGGCCCTCCAACACTTCTAATTAATATAATGTCATTTTTAGTAACCAGATGGCCTGTGTCATAAACATGTTTAGCGATACTTGACCTCTCCTCTCTACCGTACATACTTTCGGCCAAGTGCTCCTTTCCTCTAATTTCAATATTACACCGAGTCTTGCTTCGATAAACCTTTGCCACAAAACCACAATTGACTTCGTAAATTCTCAACCTTTTCAACTCCGGGATTACCCACCAAGTGGTTAAGCAGATTTGGATACCAATAGGCAACCCTAAATTTAAATTCCCTCAAAACACCACCTAAACCCCATGTAAGGCCAGGCGCGCACTGAGGTGGTAAGCAAGTGGAATGGGAGTGGCGTGGATGTGGGGTGGGAGTGGAGTGGCAAGTGGAATTTTTAAACCTATGTAAACAAATGCGAGCGCGCACATCAAGGTGGAATGGCATTGATGTGCGTGCTCGCATTTATTTACATTGGTTTAAAAATTCTACTTGCCACTCCACTCCCACTCCACTTGCTTGCCACCTCAGTGCGCGCCTGGCTAAGATGCCTACCAAATGGAAGGCTTATAAATTTTTGAACTGAACCAAGATGTTTTAAAATTGTCAAGTCATCTCTCTTTTTAACCTTTTGCTTCCTCAGTATGTCCTCTACTATTTTTTCATTAAACCCATTGAAATTTGCAACCTTTTTTATGAGATTTATTTTTTTTTTAAAACTAAAATTTTCAGGGGAGGGGTGAACTTACAGAGTGTTGTCTTCAGTTTACTTTAGGTTCCTACTGACGAAGATTGCAAATAGGGGGGGCCAGGTGTGGTTTTTGAGTTGTCTGCCCCCCCCCCCCCCCACAAGTGTTTAGTTTTTTGGGTCGAACCTCAAATTTGGCAATTTTTTCCGAAAAAAATTGTGATCGAAATAAAAGGTCAATGTTAAGAAGTCTATGTTGGAATTGATTATCATGACGTCACACCCCAATCACATGGCGCACAACCAGCACCATCGAGAGAGAAGGCCTGCGTACAGAATCATCATACATTGTTATATCACCTAACATCGTCAATTGTCAATCGTATTTCTACCAATAATAAGCCCTAAATAATGACCAAGTTAGGTGATGTTAACAATGTATGACATTTCAGTGATGAGGCCATCTCTCTCGATGGTGTTGATACGAAACACGTTGATACAATCGAATTTGTATTGGCTATTACTTCAATTTAGGCGGTCAGCAACAGGCTATTGGTATTCAGAATTTTACCCTTCTAGAAGGACAATGTTTAGACTTTTATGAAACTCTTTTGAAGACTCCCAGCCCATTAAAGAGGATCTATGTCGTGTTATTATTGGAAGAAAAAAACTCAGTTTGTCTGGTTTTGTCCTCTATCTGTCCGGTTTTTTCAATGGAATCACCAGGCCACCCTAATCGCAAGTGTGATCGAAAATAGCTTTTCTAGAGTTTGTTTGTTCATTTTATTGTGGACTAACAAGGGGACATGTAATCACGGATTTGGTTGAAATTTTCGGAGGTCAATATACCTTCTGTGTAAAAGGATTTGAATCGATGGCCTTTTGTTTTGGAGAAAAAACAAAATATTTTTTGTTTACTATCATAGTGCCAGATAAGCCAAGTGGGAAGAAAGTATACAACTTTACAGTGGTGTCGTAGTTAAAGTCAGGCTCTGTGGATTTACTGGCCCGGGTTCGATTCCTGTGATATTGAAATTTTATTTTCATTGATTTTTGTTATTCGCAGTTATTCATTGTTTATACTTTGCATAGTAACATTCACGTACATAAGCAATGTCACAGATCAAAAAATATGAAATATGCATCTTACAAAATTTTCACGAACAGTCATTGCCGATCCTGATTGGCAGCGACGTGGCAGTGATGACGGATCCATTCTCCACCCCTCCCCTCTCCCCAAACTCATTTCCATAGTAACCGAAAATGGAAAAAAGATGTTAATTTGGCGTGTGAAATGAAAAAGAAATGATAAAGATCTATTCACAATTGTCACTGTCACATCATGGATCGGCAATGACAGTCTGTGAAAATATTGTACAATGCATTTTGCATTTTTTTATTTTTGACCTGTGACATTGCTTATGTATCTGAATGTTACTATGCAAAGTATAAACAAATAATAATGGTGAAAAAACACACACAAAAAAAAGAAAAATGAAAAAAATTTCAATATTACAGGAATCGAACCCAGGCCAGTAAATCCATAGAGCCTGACTGCGCCATGGCTGTTAAGTTGTACACCTTTCTTACCACTTGGCTTATCTGGCACTACAATAATAAACGTAAAAAAATTTTGTGTTTTCTCCGAAATGAAAGGCCATTGATTCAAATCCTTTTACACAGAAGGTTATTAATGTTGTAGACCGACCTCCTAAAATTTCAACCAAATTTGTAATGACATGTCCGTGCAGTGCCCTTGTCGGATAGAATTCTCAAGGTCTCATAGTTCCCTTGTAAGTTGCTACAGATGAAAGAGGTTAAGGATGTTCGAAAGGCAAGTTGTTCAGTTCATCGTAATACAGAAAGGAAGTGTTTTGCAAAAGGAATCAAGAAACTTCCTGAAAGATAGCAGAAGATAACTCAACAAAAAGGGCTCCTCCATAGCATTGATTAATGTGTATTTTTTTTTTTTTAATTTTCTTGAAAATCATTACAAAGAAAGCAGTAACTTTCTTGAATAATCCAATAGTTATTTTTGTCTTTGTTTAATGAAATGATTAAAAACATTCGTTTGTCCCCTCCATCAATAGTCTATGTATGATTTTATAGTTTTCAGATAAGAAAACAAGATTTTTAAGCTGGAACCATGAAAGTCCTTGGAAAACATTCATTTTTAATCCATTCATTTAAGTTTTACTTTTGGTTTCTGTGATTAGCAGGTTTGAAGCAGATAAAGGAAAAACATGTTTTGTTATCAAATCAAATTCAACGTAAAAATGCTGCACCCACCTTTCTATATGTTTTCTTTATATCTTCTGCTGTTGCAGTCTTAGGCAAGCTCAATACCACGTATAAGGAATCGCCTGAAGTTCTGAAAATTAAAAGTGTTTTTAATTAATTTACTTTATAAATATGCCAAATATAGTATTCCAATTATCTATGATTGTAAGCTGTATGATGATAAGTAAAGGAAGGATTGATAGCAAACGAGTGCAACATCGTTAACGCTAATCCGTAGGTTAAATGAATGAAACCCACAGATACGTTGAGTAATATAGCTAATGATGCGGCGAAATAATAATAGAGATGAGTCTTTAGTGAAATTACTATACAGATTTCCTTCCTTTTTTACTCACACGTGAAGTTCAAAATATTACGCAATGTTACCATATTACAGCTTTGTAATTCTTCATCAGTATCATCATCATCATAACGCTTTCCGTACTCTAGCAAAAGCTTTTCGGCATCTACTGCTCACGATTGCAAACAATTTAATTTGAATGAAAAACAATACTCACGATAATTTCCTAGTGCTAGTTGCCATTACGAGGCTGCAACTTTTGCATTCAATTAAATATTAAGACAAAAGAGATCATAAATAAGTTAAATTTTTAATATTTATAAGAGAGTAACGATTTCATCTTAAACAAAACGCCATGGCTTATAAAAGGCGCATGCGCAGTGGTCGATCTTCATGACATCATGAGAGGTCTACTTCCGGGACGCACGCATAATCTGTTTCCGGGATGCCCTGCCACCTGGTTTAATCTCTGCTATGCAGAGATCCTCAAAGACGTGGTTCGATGGTGACTGCTGAGTGGTCGGACGCGAGCACGTCATTCTGACGTCTCCTGAAAGATCGATATTTGAAAAAAAAAAAAATTCATTCGGAACGACTTCCTGATTTACGCCGGAAATTGTTTTGTTTTGTTTTTTAGGTTGGAGTGCACATCCATTTTTATTATTTTGAAATGTCTAAATAAGCATAAGATTACTTCAGCGTTTTAAGGGTTAAGATTGATTTAAGATTTTTGACTGTATCAGAAAACCACTTTGTAATGGATGATTTTGTTCATTGCTATGATCACCGCCTTATTCTAGTAAGAATTGGGAATCATTCAATCCATAGTGAGGTGGGTTTCCGATACAATCCTCATCGTAGGCATAATGAGTAGGAAAAATGGTAGCTCAAAATCAACTGCCCCTAATTACATTGATTAAACCAATGATACAAAAATTAGTCACGAGTAGCTCCAATATTTTTTCTT
Organism: Rhysida immarginata; assembly: GCA_023313115.1. Taxonomy (NCBI): domain Eukaryota; kingdom Metazoa; phylum Arthropoda; class Chilopoda; order Scolopendromorpha; family Scolopendridae; genus Rhysida; species Rhysida immarginata. The sequence continues at coordinate 3,130,957 of JAHWFO010011261.1, forward strand.
TGGACAAATAAAATGAACTGATAAAATCACAAAACCCTTCATTGATCTTTTTATTGCAAATCTGTAAGTATATTAAAGAGAAAATATAAAATTATTAGTTATTAGTCTAAGGTTCAATTATTCTATTTTTATATGAAATATGAAGGCTTTGCAAAACATTTTGATGAAATCTCATAATATTTTTAACCATTTTTAAACTTTTCTATTTTTAATATTAACCACTTCAGTCCTACATTTTTTTCTTAGTGGAAAAACAAACAAACAAACAAACAAACCATGTATGAGGTGCATTGGTGGCTCGTAACTAAAATTTCTGGGGGTGCTGCGTCAGAAAATGGTAATTTTTTCACTAACTATGAATTAGCCACTGACATTAAACTTGAGGATTATACCAGGTGCATTCAAGTTATAACTCCTTTGATTTTTTTTTTCTAAGGACTGGGAACAGATAGAATCATGCAGTTTGTTTTAAAATACACGCATTCTCGTTGTGAATGCGAGACGGATATAGCAGCACTGTACGGCAAACAGAACTTTAGCAGCAGCGGCGATAGTTAAGACTGTTTTTGATACTTAAAATTGCAACATTTTCATTACAAGAACAGCATGTACACTACCCTATCAAAAATCATGGGACAACCCTGATTTGAATGAAAATGAGACGTTCCTTTGCCATTTCACTGTTGGCATTCTGCCCAGCACTACACAACAGAGAGTATGCTATTATGAGATGATGAAGTCGGCAGAGGGTCGGTGATGGTGTGGGGGTGCTTTTCATGGTAAGGATTGGGTGCAATCATTTCTGTGGACGGACATCTAAACGCAGAGCATTACCAAGACATTCTGGACAACGCAGCACTCCCATCTCTCTGGCAGGACTTGGCAATGGCCCTTTTCTGTTTCAGCATGATAACACACCTTGCCATTAAGCAAGGGCTGTAGGCACATTGTTTGATGAAAAGGGGTTTGAGAACTTGACTGGCCTGCCCAGAGCCCCGATCTAAATCCCATCGAACATCTGTGGGACGTGTTGGAACGTCGATTTCGCGCTTGCGTGGAACGCCCGAAATCCGTGACCGAACTGTCGAAGACAGTTATGGCAGAATGGCGAAAATTACCTGTCGAAACGTATCAAAAACTTGTGGACAGTATGCCCCAGAGTGTAGAAGATGTGATAGCAGCAAAATGTGGACCAAGAAGATACTAAAATAAGTAAATTTTTCAGTGTTTCTATTAAAGTGATGGTGTCGCATGAACTTTTGATAGGATAGTGTGGTGTAACACCAATTGAAATTTCATCGCCAGTTGAGTGAAACATGTGGTGTTGGTGTCCTGGATGTATCTAATGTATGTTCGTGGGTGTGACAGTTCAAAGAAGGCAGAACGTCGTGTGACAACAAACCAAGACAATCTCGGGCTCGCACCAGCCGGTCTGCCGACATGATCAAGCGAGTGGAGAAAGTTGTTTTGGAGGATCGCCAAATGAGTATGAAACACGTCGCCTCTAAAGTTGGCATTTCCGTGGGATCTCTGCACACAATCCTGCACAAAGACCTAAAAATGCAACGCTGCAGTTTCTTCGTGACAACAATTTTGAAGTGATTTCTCATGCTCCCTACCCACCTGACCTGGCTCCTACCAACTTTTAGCCAAATCCAACGATGAAAGACACACTCCGTGGTCGCACATTCACTAGCCGCACCGCTATTGCATCAATGATTTTCCAGTGGTCAAAACGGACTCCTAAAGAAGTGTTTGCTATGCCCATGGAATCATGGTGCTGCCGTTGTTAAAAATGTATACAGCTGCAGGGAGATTACGCCGAGAAGTGACATAAGTTTCACAGTTTTCGTGTGACTAGTTTGTGAGAAAAAAAATCGGAGGTGTTATAATTTGAATGCACCTTGTATAACATACATGTATAAAGACAGTATTAAAGCAATTAAAAAATAAAAAAAAAAGGACACAATATCGAAAGTGAAACTGGGGGAGGGGGTGCTGCATTCCGCAGTGCCTGTGCACGAGCCGCCACTGATGAGGTGTGCAAAAAGTATTGGACCTTTGGCCAGAAAAACTAAAGTTATTCACCTGTAGGATTTAAACATTAATCCCCTTCAAAGTACTCTCCTTGGGACCTCACACACTTCTCCCACCACTCCCACCATTATTAGAAGCATCTTTGGAAGGCCTGTTTGGGAATGGTGACAGCCTCGCCGTCGTTTTCTGCATAATGTCTTCTCGTGACTGAAATCTGGTTCCTTTCAGCAGCGTTTTGAGCTTGGGGAACAGCCAAAAGTCGCATGGAGCCATGTCAGGGGAGTAAGGAGGCTGACGGACCAAAGGAGTGCTGTGTTTGGGCAGGAACATCTGAATTAGATGCTATGAATGGGCATTGTCCTGATGGAGCGAACAAGTTCCTGTTGCCCAATGGTCAGGTCGTTTCTGTCGTACAGCATCACGAAAGGCAACGAAGGACCGTCAGATATACTCTTTGTTGATAGTTTGGCTTTTCGAGAAAATCAAAACAACCAATAGGTGTGTACTACCCTCACTCGCTCTCACAATGCCAGGCAGCAACTCACGAGCTCTGCGTATGTGACCAACTGCATGAAAAATACTGACCAAATCCATGACTGATTTTCACTTTTTCCACTATTGTCTCGATTGTGATATGCCAGTCTTCGAGCACTAAGGCCTTCTCCACTTCTCTTGCGATTCCCGGTTCTTCATGGAGAAATGGTCTGTTTGTCATTGAGACTTGTTTTTCCACACAGGCAGCATCTGCACCACCTAACCACTGTGTACTATGATGGTGCATTGTTGCAGTGTAGTTCCCCTTCAAATGCAGAAAATGAATCGCTGCAAGATACTCCACTTTATCAATGGATTACACCATTTTGTTTTGGTCCCTCTAGCGGCATGCTACTGTACTGTGGCGCAGGTATTTCAATGTGTACCAGGAAGGTAGACATGTACTCGCATACAAACAGAAAATAATTACATAACTTTATTTTTTCAAGATGATAATTAAAACTATGACTAGCCCTCGTAGATGATCTTTTGAATGTTGTGAGTCTTGCAGATTGCTTGAGAGCATTTGTATTCTGTCTAGTGAAAGTCGGAAAGGGTGTGTCCAATTAAATTTCCATGTAATTTTTTGGCTAAAATACTAATATGCCATATGAGTCTTTCTTGTTAGCAGGATGAGATTCCCCTTGGGTGTCCATAATCTACAAAATCACTCTCTGCAGTTCTCATGGTAGAGTTTTCTCATGCAGTTTTATTAGGTTGCTTCCAAGTGAAATAAAGAATTGACAACTTTATCCAGTTCATTTAATAAGTTCAATGGCTTAAAGAATGTGAGAGTTTACTCCTATGTCCTTAGGAAATCATCTGCTGCAACAACTAGATGAATATTATTGATCTAAGGAGTTTAAATGATTAAATTTAAATTTAGTCAGTCTCCTTTTAATGGGGAAACTTGTAAAATTAATAAAAACAAAAAAATAATAAATAAAGTCACCAATCTTGAAAAAGGATGAAGAAACTTGTGAGATGGAAGAAAACTCAAAGGATGTAGTCTATTGAAGATTTTTTTTATATAAATTTTATCCCAAATATTTGGATCACCCTCTTTTTGAAAACCAACACTTCCTTCAAGTTTATCGTTTTCCACTATCAACATTATCTTGACAAGACTTTATCTACATCCTCAATAGACTGGGTTTATTTCTGCTATCAACAACATCTTCAATAGATTACATCCTTTGAGTTTTCTTCCATCTCAAGTTTTGTTCATCCTTTTTCTAGATTGGTGACTTTATTTATTATTTTTTTGTTTTTATTAATTTTACGATTTTGCCCATTAAAAGGAGACTGACCACATTTAAATTTAAAACTAGATGAATGTTTTGGTCGAAGATATCATTACTTTGTGATGTAATAAAAGTTAAAGACCTTTGGTTTCTTTGTCATGATGATCTTGCATGATAGATTTCTTGTGAAGTATAGGTAAAAGAAGAACCAAGTAAGCCTTACTAGGGTCATTTGATAAGAGGCTACACACTTGGCCCAAGCTAGTCCGATGGCCAAGAGAGCGCTTGGATGCAGGCTTTATAATTCTTGAATACAGCCGTGGGCATGGACGTCTGTTTGTTTGGTTCCACTGAATGCATTATAGTGCCCAGCACGAAAGAAAAAGGAAACTGGTGTTTGCGTAAATGATAAAAAAACCTCGTTCAATTCCTCAAAAAGGGAAAGGAAACGGGGCCTTACTTATTACGTATGCACCAGTTTCCTTTTTCGTTCGTGCCGGGCACCATAAAGATAATAATCATGTTGAAGTCTCTGGATTGTGTAAAGATTTGTTACATGAAAGGGTGCAAAAATGACCTAGGTGTTACCATGGCCATAAAACCTAACAAACCAACCAAGTAATTTCCAATAAGTTTCCATCCTTTCTGAAAATTAACATTCCTCAAATTCTGCAAAATATTTATTAACTGCAGTAATGACATTGTTTGATAAGAATTTTTACTCCCAGAGCTAAGTTTCCAGGTTTGGAAACGAGAAGTCACGTGGGGTCTGGTCTGGAGAATAGGTTGGATGAGGAATTGCCTGGAAGCATAATTCATGCAGTTTTGACATTGCAGTGTTTGATTTGTGTGAAGGTGGATTGTCTTGGTGAAAAACAATCTTTTTTTTTTTTGGAACTGCTTTAACTGTTACAAATTTACCAAACTTATCAAAAAACCCTTGTATATTTTGGCAACCCTGTATATTATTAACTTTAATCATAATTGTTATAAAATAGTTTTTCTCCCTTGATAACTCCTTGGAATTATTGAACCAAAAGTTTAGATAACGCTTTCTAATCGGGCCTATTTTTCCGAGTCCATTAATCTATTGCCAGGGGATGCCTAATTACTTGTTGGTAGATAGTGTTCATTTGTTCTTTGTCGGTTATAAAATTCTTAAATAATTTTTATGCTGACATTAATAAATTAGTTGAGTATAATCCATTTCTACTTTATAATCTGATCTTGATCCCATTTCAACGTCTATCTGCAAAGTATCATCTATTTGAGCCTTTCAAAAGTGGTAGTTATAGCAGCCACGCTTTTTCCTAGTAGCTTCTTTCAAGGCTGTCTGACCATGAGTAAGTGATCACTTATTCTGTTAGTTTGATTGCTAAATAAAGTAGGTCCGGGATCAAGATCCAATCTGCAGAGTATACTGTACTTTTGCTCTTAATAACCTGCCGTGTATACAGTTTTTTACGTCCCGAAGAGGGGGATGATGTGAGAATTTAGGTGGGTGTGGGTTTTTATTTTTATTTTTATTTATTTATTTATTTTTTTACAATGATGGCGGATTCTGAAGTTTCCCGACCGCTCTAGCGACCGTGATAGAATATACTAAGCCAACTTGGCACCAGAGGGAGTCCAAGAGATGGTAATCCAGAGCTTTGAATTTGCCATCTTTAGTATAAATTTTGTACAAACTTTGGATAAATTTTGGAAGACATATGTGGAAAGGGACTGAAGGCCGTTTTCCTTTAGTGATTTTCAAGCATTTGTTAGGTGTCTGCGACTTTTTTGGAATTAGCTGCTTTCACAAAATTATGCTTCTGTCTATCAACCATTTTGTCACTTGTTTTTTCAAGACCGGCATGGTTAGTTTTATGAGTTTTTTCAGATCTAGCCAATTGGGTGCAATCTAAGTTATGTTCTGGGTAGTGGTTTTCGTAGATTCAGATGGAGAGTCAAGGGTGCCGTAGCTAGTGTTCGCCGACACAGGTTCTCGTGACTTTTCCCTCGTAAATTTATTAATAAACAGATTTTAAAAATTTGGCAAATCATTTATTTACTAAGTAGAAATGATACAGTAATAAATTGAAAGCGTGAATGCGATCGGAGTGGTCGATATCCTCTTTTCCATCGCCTTGAGAGAACGACAATTGTTTGCAGTGGCTTGACCAATCAGATCAAACCCGAGTCTGGGTAACGCTTGAAAGTCGCTAAATGGAAAACTACTGCACTCACATGTAACAGTTGCAAGAGGTACAAAAGTCGCTAAATGGAAAACTGCCTTGACGCTATCATCGTCCAGCATCACCCCGTCCGTCTTCCGGCTGATTGTAATGACTATGACCGCCCCTTATACTGTTATGACACTAGCGTCAAATTTATTGCCGTATAAAGTTTACACAAAAGATATACAAGGTGGGATCCAAAAGTTACCGGACTGGTGTCATTATGGGAAATAAGAAAAGTATGCGCTTAAGCAGTTACATGTAGCTACACGCATATCACGTGAAGTGGGTAAATTCGCTATGGAAACTCTGGAAATGCTTCGTCAGGCGTACGGTGATGCTGCTACGGGATGCAGTCAGTGTTTTGAGTGGCATTCTTGGTTCAAGGGTGGTCAAACCTCAGTGGAAGACTGCAAGCGTTCGGGCCAACCATGAACCAGCACAATACGTTGCGAAAATTTCAGAACTGATTCGAGAGGATCATTGCCGAACCATTAATGAGCTATGTGAAATTGTAGGAATTGGTTACGCATAGTGTTCTTTCCCCGACTCTTGACTGCTGACCAGAAGCAATGTGTTGATGTGTTAACAGGAGCTTTTGCGACTTTGCCTTGTTTCCAAATGTGAAGTTGAAGCTTAAAAGGTGTTGCTTTGACACTGTGGACATCATTTGACAAGAAGCACAGAAGGTCCGTCAAGGAAGTGTTCCAAGACTGGGGCAGATGCATTCAGTCCCACGGGGACTAGTTCAAAGGGTCGATATATGATAATAAACTATACTGTACGCTCAGTTCAGGAACTTTTGGATACCACCTCATAAACTCTTTGGAAAGTTTGAATTTCAGATGATATCCCCTTGGATTTCGTATTAAGCAGATTATACTATATTAAAATTTTTACATTTATTTACCACATGATAATTAAAAAACAAACGTATGTTTCCACAACTATTTTATTTCTCTAAGTACATTAAAAGAGATAACAAAATGCAAGAAATGAAAACCATAGCAGTCCTGCTGCATACTAGAAAATAAACACTTTAACAACTTAAACAATGCTTTAAAATAAGGTCAAACAACGAAACATTAGTAAAAGCATAAAAATTTAACTGAAAAGCAATTTGAATTTTTAATTGCAATGTTAGAAAAGTCCTGTAAAAGTGGATACTTTGTTCAAAATAGAAGATTTGATTATCACAATGACTCAAAGACACCATTAATCCTTCATATAGAATAAGAACCAAGAAAAATTTTTACCAAAAAAAAAAAAAAAAAAAAAAAAAAGCTAAACGAGAGCTACAAATATAGTCAGCTAGCCTCCACAGACGGAATAAATAATAGCAAATATCAGATTATACAAAGATATATATACACACACTTATTAAAACAAGAAATAATGCAAATAACGATATTCAAATTTTATACAAAAAAAAAAGAATAATTTTCTTTCCTATTTTTCATCAATAAAAAAAAAGAATCTTTGTACAGATATACTCGTGACTTATGACAATTCACCTTAAATATTTTTTAAGTTTCATCTGATAAAGATCATAGTCGTATTTACTTTCAATATTCTTCTCCATTTAATAATACTTGAATACGATTTATTAAAAAACAGAATTTGCTCCAATACTTTAATAGTGTAATAATGCATTTTTAACTAAAATAGATCTTTTGGAACCAGAGTTGCCAGACGTTCAAGAATGCACGGGACAGTACCAAACGCATGAAATTGTCCCGCTACTCGCAGCAGAAAATGTCCTGCGAACAAACTATCTGAAAATAATTGAGTGTGGCAGGCGTTACCGTACAAGACCGTGAACAGCAGCAGAATACGGGAGTCTTTAGATGTTGAGCCACTACTTCACTGCATCGAGTCTCAGTTACGTTGGTAGGGCCACGTGATGTAGATGCTGCAAACTGGTAGCTAAGAGAACAAGCCATAGGGCTTTTGCCTCTGCGACCCTAACAGATAAGTAGGCTTGAAAAGTAAGTCCATCTCGAAAATCTGGCAACCCTGTTTGGAACACAACCCCCCATCGTAAATCCAGGTACATCTGTAAACCGAATTAAGTCTTGAATACTGAAATTCTAGAATAAATACAGTTGATAACAAAATTCTCAGATACATATGAACCAAATTTGAATACTTATAAATAATTAAACAAACTTATTCTACATTTTGTTACGCTATTGTATCCCACGAAAGAGAAAAATCTTGACTAACTCTTGATAGGACATCTACAGATTTACTCAAATGCCAATGAGAAGTCTCTACACCGTACTTAAAACATTTCAAAATGTCAAGATATGACTACATTTCGAAAAATCAAATTTTCAACATCAGTTATCAATAAAACCTTGTACAGTGGAGCCACGTACTCCGAACTTTGTAGAGCCTGAATGCCAAATTCAAGAGAAGATTCGGAATTCAGACGATTTACTTGAGTAAAATTCAAACTGCATGAGTAAAAAAGTGTGGTCAGAGTCTCTGAATAAGCATTTTTTGATATATTTGAATTTACTGTAAATTAACAATATTAACCCAAACGATTACCGTATTTTCGCGAATTTACCCGCGGGTTAAACAATTTTCATATACACCAGAGGTAGGGGTGAAGGGAACACAAGGAAATATACTACTATCATGTATTCAAGGTGGTATCCTAAAGTTCCTGGACTGGTGTCATTATGTGGGAAATAAGAAAAGTACGTGCTTTTGCCGTTAGATGTAGCTACACGCATGTCACGATAGAGTTCATTCACCAACAGTATGTGCTAGAGATAACATACCAGAAGCCATCAGCTTTTTGAAAAATGGATGTGAAATTTTGTGTGAAGTTGGGTAAATCCGCCATGGAAACTGTGGAAATACTTCGTCAAGGGATGACTGCCACAAACCAGTACAACACCAGAGAATATTCTGAAGATTGCAGAACTGATTCAAGAGGATCGTCGCCGAACCATTGATGAACTACGTGAAATGGTAAGAATTGGTTACACACAGTGCCAAGAAATCTTCATCGAGGGCCTGCAAATGCACTGCAAAGACCACCATGGCAATCGTAACCCATCCTCCCTACTCACCTGATCTAGCCCCCTGCGACTTTGCCTTGCTTCTGAAAATAAAGTTGAAGCTCAGAGAGCATAGTTTTGACACCATTGACATCATTCAACAAGAAATGTAGCAGGTCCTCCACAGCTTGACAGAAAACTACTTCAAGAATGTGTTCCAAGACTGGAAAAACCTGCTAGACTCAGCCCCATAGGAACTACTTTGAAGGACACTAAGCCTGGACTCATGTATGATAACAATAAATTGATTTGTACCCCTAGTCCAGGAACTTTCGGATACCACCTTGTATTGGATACCCCGCGGGGAATACAGGGTTTCCAAATTTTTTATAAAAAATTTGAATTTGCAGGGTCGAACAACTTACTGGAACAAAGTGAATTCAAAGTAAGAGACTCTACTGTATATCATTTCACGAGTTAAATACGGCTACTTTTCTGGTATGAGAATATCAGTTAGGTTGGCAATCTTCATAGAGCGAATCCAAGAGAAATATTGGCCATAAACAAAGGAAGAAAGGAGTATCAATAATCTGTACATAATATCTACAAAATATAAATTAAAGAGCCAAAAATACGCTGAAGGTAATGGTGCGGTACAATATCAAAATAAAATTCTTAAATACGTCTTAACAAAAGTAATAATATAAAAGAATAAAATTTTCAAGCTGTGAACGACTTGCGTTTGAAAAGTTTAATTTAATAGTTTTCATCTTGATCAGATCTTATGACATTTATACAAATACGAGAACACACATCCCCAATGTACAATTTAATGGAACAAATTACCCTGAAATGTTTTAAGCTAGGATTTTGAATAGCTGAAACCTTCTACAAAGATTTTTTAATACTAGATCCCCGAATATTAATTTACTATAATTTTGGTTTACGAATAATTCTAAATTTATCACATAACTCTGCAATAGTAGTAACAAATCTGCGTTTGAACATCTTGTCACATAAGAATCCCATTAACCATGTTCAAGCGACATTCAGTTTTAAATGACAGAGCAACACTGATTATAAACAAATATTTTATTACGTTCATAATGAACGCATGATGTCACTCTACTCAAAATAACTTTTACCAAGAGCTCAAAAAATTTCATGGTAATCAACAGCTTATTAGTTTGTTCGTTATTATTTTATAATTTGCCAATGAGAATTTTCAAATACAATCGGGTCTCTTTTTATGCAGTTTCCATAAAAGTCAGATCAGTTGCCTACAAGTTACCTGACACAGTTGGAACCCTTTCAAACCAGGAGAATCTACATTATATTTTTATCTCCTGGCTCATCTCTTGCATTAACATCGTTCTTTTCTTCCTTATAGATACCGTATTTTTCGCACATATACTCCGAGAGTTATTTACGGGAAACAGGGAAACAAGGGAATATTCTAATATCACGTATATTGTATATCCTGAGGGGAATACAAGGGAGCGGGGTTTGCAAAAAATTTTACATAAAATTCGAATTTCAAGGGTATATAGGGTTATACAAGAGTGCAGGGTGTATTCACGAAGATACGGTATGTATTCCACTTAAACAGGCTGAAACTAGTCACTTTTTGGGCATGCTAGGTGAAAGTGGTAGTTTCTTTTTATATTCAAGCTTCGGAGTTTCCCCATAAAGCTTACACAAAGACCTTTCGAAATTTAGGGTTTCCCAATCGTACAACTAGTGCTAATGTATGCAGTGAGCTTTCGGCAACGCGTTCCTTGATACCTTCTGATAACATACCTCAGAGCGAATCCATTTGTTGTGGAACGTTATCTACTGCATAAATAGAGACTGGACTGTACTTCAGCACCACAATCAATGCAGGAATTCTAAATTTTTGTTTGACGTTAAGATTAACTGAAAAATTTTAAATTTCGGTAAGTTTCAAAAACTATTACGTTCTTTGAACAAGTCTTATTTTCTCGTATGCTAAAAAATCATATTCTTTTTCAAACATTAATGGATGATTAGTTAAATTTTTATAGATATAAATATATACAAAAGGTATGTTTCATAGTCTTACTGAATCCATCCCATTATTTCAATACTGCGATTCGACTGAAGCGTAAGCTCCAGAATTTGTAATTCCCTCTATACAACGAATGTCAAATGTCAACAATTCCAGCATAAATTTCAAATGACGGGAAAATTAACGACTACAGGTACTCCTCACTTAAATACAAGGCCATGTTCCACAAATCTGATCTGTAAAGGACAAGGTTCCTTTCTAAATGACCTGGCTGTAAGATATCTTCACAGATTGTTCTGAATCGTAATATCATATGAATGGTGTGAAAGTCCCTTAGAGTATCCACAGTACTAACCAAGTATCAGTTTTAAGTTAAACGAATGATCTGAATAAAGAAACCCGTAAAGGTATAAAGAAGCCATAGTGACGATACATTTGCATACCTGCCAACTTACGGAAAACGTAACTCTGAACTGGAACCAGAACTAAATCAATGTTGAAAAATCTGAATCGGAGGAACATTTTCGTCAAAGCATATCAGATTTCTATCAATTTTAGACATTAAATTCTGGAAGCTCTATTATAAGGCTTGAAATAGATTATAAACTGGTCACGTAAGTGTGCCCCAGGCTATCATTAGGTATGCTGCATTCGATGACTATACTTAGCATAAACCGAAAATTGAAACTTATGGATATTGTGGGAAAGCATTGCCAGTTTGTGGTCCAACGTTATTTAAATTGAAACTGATTAATTTAAACTCGTCATAACTCGTCGTCCATAGAAACAAAATACTGTCAACTGGAGCAATGAGACTGTTCCACTTAACGTGCAACTTTGCTTCCTCTCAAAAAGAGTAGTCAAGTGATTTTCGCTCCTTTTGCTCTCCTCCAGAACACAGACCTGAATTTAAAGAAAACTTGAAAAATATACAACATATCCAATGTTTCGAAACAGCGCACAGAGCCTGGAGCACTGCTCTAATCGATGACGTCAAAACAACATTGATTCTCACATCCGTGATTAATCAGTGCCTACATCTCGTCCTTAAGTCGTACGAAAAATGCAATTTATTTTCGTCTGCCATTTTCAAAATTCGTAGTACGCTGTAGGTATGCATTTGTTACGAAACTCATACAAACTTAAAAAAATTTTCCCGAAGGAAAACAAAAAGGATTTACTGGATAATGAATGTACAAAAATACATTTAACATAAAAAAATTCTATAAATCCGTAATATGTGTATACAAAAACTAAGTGCGAGTGGTCATTAATTGAGGAGTACCTGTATACTGAAAATCAATAAATTTAGTATAAATTTTGGGTACAAGAAAACGATTCCTGGAAAACTGTTGCCTCCGACAAGCGATCGTCATTCAGATAGTCCCAGAAACGAGCACGCGATGCACGGATTCATGAGTCTATTGAAACATGCCTATAACGACCTAATTTTTTGTCATTTTTATTTTCTGTCCTTTTTTTTTTAAGATCCTATATGGCAATTTAGCTTGATAACCCGAAACAAGAAATGCTCTACATAATCTACAATGTAAGTATGGCAAATGTTAAAAACAACGTAAATGAATAAATAAATAACAACATATCACACCTTGATTAAACTAACATTTGATACAGTAATGAACAAATTGCTTTCGTAAACATATATACTCGTATATACTGCCACCTTCTGAGATTCTGGATTAAAGGTTAATTTGCACAAATAAAAGTATGACGAGAGGAAATTAGCTAAGTCTCAGGATGGTTTGGTGTTTAGGATATTTTCGTTTAAGTTTTCAATTTCTTGTTTGGGCCTCTAACGCACTGTCGACCAGTTGCGAACAAGCAGAAAAAATACGAAACCAAAACGGGAGATCAATTGGGTAAACAAACTCGTTCATTCTTGCCTTCATTCTCACACACAGCATCTCGAGATGGACGTGGAAGATGTAGTTGCACAGCGAGTCTTCAACTTAAGACATTTTGCACTTTTGACATAAAAAAATGCGATTTTCTTGTCATAGTTCCTAGGTTGAACATTGAGAACGAGACAAGAGGGTTAATGATGATCAGCTCAAAGAAGAAGCAGGGCATCATGCAAAATGCTCTTACGAGAACCATTTCGTCGCTCAAAATCAAGGTGTTAGGATTTCTAAAACACTGAGCCTTGAATAGCCGCTTCGTTCGCCCTGCCCTCGGGCAGGCTGTGATTGTTTATTTTAAAGATAAACAATGAACACAAAGAGGTGTTTGCTCCTGCATTATGCACATCTCATTAGAGACAAGTCACCCCCATGGTTCCTCTGAACTTTCTGGACTCCAATAGCTGGAGTGACGTCACGAGTGAAGCAGTTACAATTCGTTCGCATGAAGAAGTAGATCCCCTCAATATAATAAAAAATCAGTGAATAGAAAAGCTATTTATAGAAATTAAAAAATAAATAAATAAGTAAATAAATAAATAAAACGAAGTCGAACTGTACTCGAGATTATTTGATTGTAAAATGGTGGTGTCTTGTTCCTAGTGAAGAACGTGAAAGAGATGCGTCAGAAATGAAAGATGATCCAGTTCCATAAAGAGGATTAAAATACTTTCGAGAAGCTATGTGATTATAAGATAATCTAACGTAGCATAGCCTAAGAATAACTTAGTCTAACGGCGGAAGGATACGGTGTTGTGCACTATGTCCGATAAGCGACGTTACTCTCAACTGAAACTGAGACAGGGTATAGTCAACAATGCATAAGATGCATTTTACACTCAGGCAGAAAAAAATGCCTGCCAACAAGTGGCTAACATTGTCAGACGCAAAGACAAGGCCCCTCCTCGCTTATAAAGTGGATCAACACCAACTTTATCATCGCTTTCTGTTTAGAGGCTGCCATCATACTAGACCAGATCACTCGCAGTTTCTGGTGTTGATCACTTGCTCGTATCTGATAATTTTGAGAAAACTTTGTTCCAAATGTGAACGATGAGACTCTGAGTTTGCTAACTTACTCTTCTAGAACACACACAGTGTGAATGTGGTATTAGCTAGTGATATGTTGGAAAATGTAATTGTTATCGTATATCAGATGAATTGGAACGGACCGATATAACATTTCGTTTACTTCTAATGTCTAAATTATCTTGATTGTTTGAATACTTTAACAGTTCGTGCCTTTCTTTCCCAACAGATCATACCTGAAACAAGAAACGATGTGAAGAAAAACTACTGGGGAAACTACAGTAAGTCAGCTTATATACGAGTATATATATATAATACGTCTACTGAGAAAAAATATATATATAAAAACATAATACGTAAATAAATGCAAAAGAGTGTAGATGAATTACTTTATGAGAACGAGATCCCTAAAAAACAAGAAAAGGCCTCTAAAAATTTTAATTTCTTTTATACTTTAGCTTCCTTTATAAAAGATTGTATACATTTTAACATTATAATTTCATATAAATTATTATCAAATAAATACTTGAAAAGAGAAATACGTACGAGCTGAGATTAAATTAAAAAAGAAAGCAAAATTCAGATAGCAACTCAAGCTTATTAGTTTAGAAAACTTAAGCTTAGTACTACTACAGGTAAGAGTCACATATACAAAAATGTAAAAAAGACTAGACGAACGTTACAGGTACTTAAAATTGCCTGCTCAAATTTCAAAATCGACAAATAGTCCAAACATTATTCGCATTTCAAAGCAAGAGTTTCATAAAACGTTTAAAAACGAACAAAACGGAAAAGGAAAAAAGAAAAGAAAGAGCAAAACTATAAAAATTAAAGCGTTGCGGGTAATCTTCATCTGATGCTACCCAGCCGTTGAATTTGAGATTTATCTTGAACGACATCTTTGCAAATCCTTTGTGTCATCTCTCTCTGTAATGAAAAAGAGATGCTTTGATTTCAATTAATTACACAAAAGTATTAAGCATAATATACCGGGTGTCCCAAAAATGAGTGACAATTTGAAAAATCAATTAACGAAAAACGGAAAGCAATAGAAATGTACGGTTTGCAGCGTTCTGCTTAGAAAACCAGGGAATTTATTCGCACCAAGTTTCAAAATTAGTTACAAAGTTTGTCAACGAGGGCGTTGCTGATGGGAGGGGAACTATAAAACAATATTTTCAAAATAACCAGCATTTGCAGCAACAACGTGGCGCAGTCTGAGGACAAAATTCGCAGACGCCCGTGCAAACATTTCAGTTGGAATGCTGAGCGGGGTATAGAATGCCAATCTGACGGGACGGAATGCGTAGAGAACAGCAGCGCCATCTGTATCTGTTGACGAACTTTGTAACTTGGTGTGAATAAATTTCCTGGTTTCCGAAGCAGAACGCAGCAAACCTACATTTCTATCTCCTTCCGTTTTTTTGTTAATTGATTTCTCAAATCGTCGCTCATTTTTGGGACACCTGATATATACGCCTAAGAAATTTTCATAATGTTATGACTAGACAAGCTATCTCTATGCTGTTTGTAACAATGAAAACAGAAACTCCTAAATTTTTTATACAGGTCATAATCATGTTGCCTTGAATCAGTCCATGTTGATATGAGCTTTTGTGACCCGTAAAATATCTAGGCAGTACTCAATCTCTCACGAGATGTTATTGAGCATCTATTAGATGAAGAATGAATTGGACGATTTGGCGGTGCAGTTTGGGCGAGTCGTTTACTTTCCTGCTATACACCTTATCCTCAACATACTCCCACAGGAAAAAATTGATGGGGAGTTTTGTCGGGTAAAGTGGTGTCCAAGAGATCGGGCCATCACGTCTTATCCATCTGTCTGAGTAATGGTGATCGAGAGCCTCCCAATGGGATGATGTGTCATTATGTTGAAAAAACCATGCTTGGCTGGTGTCCTCCAGGATTGGTCGTAATAGGGGTAGTCATAAAGTTTTAAATATCACCTCGAAAAAAATAAAGCTACATAACTAATTTTTTGTTTGTACGTGGGTACATGTCTGTAGTCCTGGTGCATATTGAAATCCCCACGCCACAGTACCGAAGCATGCCGCTAGAGGGATGAAAACAAAATGGCGTAGCCCACTGATAAAGTGGAATTATATGCGGTGATTCGTTTTCTGCATTGAAGGGGAACAACGCTGCAACAATCCATGCGGAGTTGGTGGAAATGTATGGCAACAGTGAATCTCATATGACACAGTTGTTAGTTGGTGCAGACGCTTCCAGGGTGGAAAAACAATTCTGAATGAAGAACAACGAAGTGCCAGACCATCTCTCCATGAAGAACTGGGAATGGCAAGAGAAGTGGAGGATCTGGTGCTCGAAGACTGGCGTCTCACAATCGAGATGATAGCGGAAAAAGTGAAAATCAGTCTTGGTTCAGTTTCAACATCTTGCACGACATTTTGAACGTGACAAAGGTCACCGCCTAATAATGATAATGCTCCAGCTCATTCTGCACAGGATACACTCACAGGTTGTCTCTTTGGGCTATCAAATTTTGCCTTACCCCTGTATTCTCCTGACTAGCGACTTCTTTCTTTTTCCTCGGATGAAGAAACCATTGCGTGGCGGCATTTCCAGGATGATGACGAGGTGATTTTCCAGATGGAACGTTTCCTGAACAGCCAAATTGCAGAATTCCACAATCAAGGTCTCAATCAAGTCATCTATTGTTGGGAAAAATGTGTCATATTGAAAGGTGAATATGTAGAGAAAGGCTGGCACATCACCAAGTTTCAGGTGGCAGCTTGATTTTTTTCCAATGATAATTAAACCTTTTTGACCGCTCCTCGTATATAATTTTCCAGCATGTCAAGATAATTTATGCTGTTCACTGTTTTTGCAGCGAAGGAGAATTTTCCCACCCTCCCGCTTATGTTCGCATGTAACACGTGGATTTTCCAATGCCCATATCTTGCAATTGGGTCTATTAATTTTTCAAGACACGTAGAATATTGTCTTATCACAAAAAACAACCTTGGAAAGGAATGCATTATGTTTTGCATGATGTCCTTTTCCAGTTCATGAATAATGTGAATTTTTTAGGGGTGCAGCTTTGATCTAAGTACGTAAAATCTAATGGATAATGCTCTTTGGAACGTTAATGGAAGCATCTAAAAAAGCATGCAGAGTTTCCGTTCTTCATAGTTGCAAACCGCGTAGAGATAGCTTTTCAAGTTATAACGCTATGAACTTTTTTAATAGTACCAATAATTTACACCCATCCTAAGGGTACCGCACCCTATATATCTAAAAAAGAAAAGATAAAAAGAAAGAAATAAACAGGTAATTTGTTCTTACCAAAGGTTCCAGTTCTTTTGCACTAACTAAATCCAATTCAATAACGAAATAGTAGAAATGTTTGTAACATGTATTCACATGGGCTTCCTGGAGATTTTAAAAATTGTTATTAATAAACACATACTAAATAGAAAGGGTTTGCATTAAAAAATGGAATGCAGGATGATTCAGAAGTCCATACCCAATTTCAAAATGCTGTGTTTATTTTTAAAACAAACATACAGAGGTGCACCTCCCTTTACACAAACTACACGTTTCTAGAAATTTTTTATGCCATGTTCGCATTGGACGGATATCTCTGATTCGTAAAAGCGGGAAGATGCAAAGCGCTTTCTTTTGCTGGATAGCCAAATCGAAGACAACCGAGACTGTGGAGACCTCTACTAACAATCTCAATTTACTTGACGATTTCCTTTTTCCAATGGTAAGTGGGTCGTATTCAGCTGCCGTCAACTATTGCTGAATTATACCACTTTGAAATCAGATATATACTTATGAATCACTTTGTATAGTCAACCCTCACCAATATAATCAAAGAGTAAAAAGTAAACAAAAGAAATTCAAAACTTAAAAAGGCAATCTCAGGCAATTTGAAGCATTATTTAACTCACATTGCCAGTTTTTTGAAAACAAAGTTGGACTGCTTGAAATAGAATAGCCATGTTATACTTACAGCTCCTATGGCAACAAGTCGATCAAAATGATGAATGTAAACATGGACGAAGACTCTGAAAAGCCGTGTCAATATTTTCTTACACATGGGCACAAAATTTTTTGGAAAAGGGACATCTGTGTTGAGAAATAGTTTCAATTAGTTTTATGCAAAGTCCCCATTAAATAAAGACGAAAATTATCAGTTTAGATTTTTTATCTACTTAAAATAATTTACCCCTAAGCACATGCCCCCTGCTACTCTAGGGTTCCCCTTTCCAGAAAGGCCAAGGTTGAGAAGTGAAACCCAACCAAATCTCACAATGTCGACCAACAAGAAAGTTCCTAAAGTTTTGGATGTAGCCCAGTTAAAGTCAACTCATGTTCGGAAGTTAGGCAAAGGCTCCCGTTCTAAATAAGTCGACAGTCTCCTGGTTATTTTGGGGCAATGCCTCCAAGAAGCCCCACCAAGAACTTGCTATGCATTTGGGGAAACAGTCGGGAGCAGCGCATGCCATTACCCTGGAGGAGAAACGGGTAAAGCGACAATGGGGTTGGGTGTTGTTAAATACAAGGCATGATCAAAAAAGGGTCTATGACTATTGATTTAACGCCGATGGGTCTAATTTACGATTGGTATAAATACCATTTGGTCTAAATTCCAAATGATATAAAAGGAGAGACAAATGACTGAATTCAACTTAATTTTCTCGTTTTCAGTGGAAATTTTTCAGTCGATTTAGACCAATCGAAAACTGAACTGATTGGAATTTAGACTCATCGGAATTTGTACCAATTGGTATTTAGACCAATCGTCATTAGACCAATAATCCTGGAGCGATCAAAAAGTTCAAGGACCGTTTTTTTTCCTCGTTATTTTTAAATTTCAAATTAAAAACGCATATCAATCTCTTAATCAAACATTTTCTATACTTTCTAGTTAGGTTTGGTGTTAATAGATGCACTATGCAGTCGCACACATTTATGAGCCAACAGAATTTTCACATCCGCAATTTTTGTTGCTCTGCTTATAATGACGTGCAAATTCGTGTCTCTTTAATGTCAACCCTTTTCTTTTGATTACGAAAATCGCGGATGTGAAAATCCTGTCAGTGTATAATGGTGTTTGTCTGTTCAGAGTACTCCCTTCAGAGAGAAATTCCTTTAGAATAGGGCCTCCAGCACCAAGGAACACAATTAGTATGGTGTTTATCCTAGACTTCTCACATCAAACTTTTAAACCACTCATGTAAGCACTTCAATGTGAATGCATCATCTCCATACACTTCCTTCAAGATTGCATGAACTTTCTTTCACCGATTTTCCAAACTTAAAACAGAAGTACGGGTTTTTCCTACATGTTTTTTTTTCCCCGTTCTCCAACAATACTGCAGCACATGGGAGAGGATCATTCACCAAAATTTATGATCACAAATTATACGAATGACATAGCGTATTGTGAAATTCCTTATTGCAAATTCTTACCAACTTTCACAGGAAATAAATCTTCATTATTGATCTGAGCTTCGATCCAATCCATCAGTAGCGAGATATACTGTGGTGCAGGCAATGGTGTTGGTTTCTTATATCTATGCCCATCTGCCCATAGATATTCAAATCTAATTTTAAAAAAAAGTTTTAGTGTTTAATCATCTTTAATCATCCTTAGAAAAGGTATCACTAAGAATCAAACAAATAAACAACTAGAATTACACTTCTTACTTTGGGCCACCAGACATTGTTGGACAAGTTTCTTCTGTACAATAATCACAAATGGTGCCATATATTAAATTTATTCTGTTAAAAAAATCTACAACTATACAAAGAGAAAAAAACAAACAAACGAAAATTCATTACAATTACTCATGTTGGAATGAACAAAAGCCCTCAATAAAACAACATGTAAAAACAGAATTTAATAGATGAACCAACGTAACATCATCAAAACAAAATCGATGAACCAATCATTATTCCTACTAAATATAAAATGTGCTCTTACCATGAACTGCAACCCAATCATTTAAATCTTCTCCAGGAGGCAAATGGACAGCGGTGCGAAGATTTATACCCGAATTCAGTGAAGCTTGGGCTTGTTTGTGTAATGAATACTTCAATGTTCCAGGTTCAAATTTTTTTTTCGGACGGAAAGTCTGTAAGTGGAAAAATCGTAACAAGAATCTATAAACACGTAATCATCACTTGACTAATGCAGATGAAAAAGGCAATTCACAACTAAATTTAATTACACATTTAGTAACTAAAATTTTAAATTATACACAAATTGAAAATACTTTCCCTATTTTCGACTGTTAACCGTTTCCTTACATGATCGGCCAACTGTCAACTGTTAATTCTTGTAATAGTCGATAATGGTTTAAGACTGAAATGCCTGTCCCCTGAACTAAAAAGCTCGTTCTCATTCAGACTTGTTTCAATCAAATTTCATACAACATGGACTATACCTATAACTATCTACTTTATGTATACGGTGTTTGTAATTACCATGTTTGTTTCAAACATTGGCCCCAATCACTTTAGACCGCAGGAGCAAATTTGACAGTCAAACGAAAAAGGCTGCATACTTAAAAAAAGATCGAACTACTTCATTTTAGCATCCCATAATATCTTAAATACGAGGGTTGTTCAAGAATTTTTGCCTCCTGGTCCCGTAACTTTTTTATTTTTTAACTCATTTTCAAAATTCTTTCTGTATCTGATACTTACATTTGTCCTCTATGTAGTGCAATTCACTTTTCGACAAAGTCCCCATCCCTTTCCACACATTGCGCCAATGCGTGACTAGTCGGGTGAACCCATTGGAGAGGAATTCCGGGGTTGTTGTCGACATGAGGATTGAATGGCATCTTTCACCTCGTCGTTAGAACACAACTCATGTCCCTTAAGATGCTCTTTTTTTCTTTGGGAAATGGTGAAATTCGCAAGGTGCAAAGTCTTTCACCTTTGAACTGTAGGCGCTGCAACGCCTCTGATGTATAGCAATCATGTGTGGGCGGGCATTATCGTGCTGCAGAAGAAGGTCCAATGAGTGGAAAGGATGGGGACTATGTTGAAAAGTGAATAGCGCATTACATAGAGGACAAATGTTAAGTATCAGATACAAAAAGAATTTTGAAAATCAGTGAACATATAAAGTTATGGACCAGGTGGCAAAAATTCATGAACAACCATCATAGTAATATTATTATTTATATAGCAATCTTCATTATTTTTATATATTTAATGAAACTTTTATTAAAAGTTCGGAGACACTGCTGATATTTCCAATCAGGCTTGGAGAAGAGGGGAACTATATGTACGTGGCGTAGAGGCACATGATGCCAGATGTGATAAAGAGGAAACAGCTCTGCAGTGCAAGGTTTTTCCAAACATGCATGTCAGTGAACTGTAGTTGTTCGCGTTTGTTGGAAGGGCGTGGTGCATTACGAGTTCGTGCTGAAAGGGACGAAAGTGAACAAGGAAAATTACATAAACATCCTGACTCGCCTCTGTGATGCTGTCCACCAGAAACGCCCAGAACTCTAGATAAGCAAGGATTGGGTACTGCAAAATGACAATGCCCCGCACATCGCTCTTTCACAGTGCAGGCTGCACTGGCCGAAATGAGAATGTCAACTCTTCCACACTCTCCCTACTCAACCGATATCTCCTCATGCGACTTTTACCTGCTCTCCCGTCTGAAAAATGGATTCTTGAATGAAGCAGCGACTGCTGCCTGGAAGACCATCTCTTCCAAAACTTTCAGGAATGTTTTCAGCAACTGTACTTACATTGGCAGAAGTGCATAGTTGCAGAAGGGAAGTACTTCGAAGATGGCGTGTGCAACACGTGACAACAATATCTCGTATCCATCAAGAAGGCCAGACTCCAAACTTGTAGATCAAAGTAGTAGTAATCTCATTTTAATGAACTAGTATTTCTCCTTATTTCTTCAGATTAAAAATCATTATGTGAACGAATTTATTGATGCTGCTCCTCATGTAAATAGTTGTAATGCAGCTGGAGTGGATAGTCTTTATAATTATAAAAAAGAAATTTGACTCTATTTATCATAGTTATATGCAAAGTTTATAGAAAAGTAAATATAGTAGATTTATTTCCTTTTTTCTATCAATAAAGCCCCCCCCTCAAAAAAAAATATTTTGTAGATGGCGTTTTTAAATGCAAGAAAGTCAAACTAGTGCAAATATCTCGAGAAGTCCACTTCCACTTCAGATCAAAAAACATCCAATATTTTTTGAAAGCTACGGTATTTAATAGTGCTAAAATTAGCCCTCACCACCTTTTCAGGGGCGGGTGGGGGCAACTTTCATAATTTAAATGGGAATCCTATTTTTTTATTGTAGATTCACATTCTTCAAATTCCTTATTGTTTTTTTATGGTAGATGGCACTGTAATCACAAGGAAAAAAAAAAACAATTCAAATTTTTGATTTGAAGGGGATTTCTCGAGATATTTGCACTAGTTTGACCCCGTCATCTACACTTGATTTTTAAAAAATTTTTGGGTAAAATTTATGTAATTTTTTCTGTAGAATCCGAATGTGCAAAAAAAATTTGGGGTTCACGTTTGAAATTTCAAAGTTGGCCCCCATCCCACCCCCTTTGAGGTGTGCAGGGGACTAATTTTGGCACTATTAAATAGCATTCAAAAAATATTTGACACATTTTTCTTTTTTCTTTTTTTTTTGACAAGACATGTATTTTTCAAGATATTAGATCATTCCAGGACTTTTTATTCACCCAGTATAAAAATAATGAAGATGGCTAGTTTAAATAATAAAATTACTATTTAAGATACCATGAGACACTAAAACAAAATAGTTTCATCTTTTTTAAGATCGTTAATTTAAAAAAAATTTCTTTTTAGGCTGCACTCACTTTTGGCACACCTGAAATTTTTGATTTTTTGTTTTGGTTTAGAGCCCCAGCTTATATTCGAAAAAATACGGTAACTTTGATAAGGAGTTGAAGAGAATGATCTTAGTATGTCATTGTCGATCAAATAATAATAATTTATTATTTTTATTAGCACTAGACTACAACCTTACACCACTACATATCGTGGCGTGGTATTCGTGACGTTGAGGCTACATACAGCCATCCGTATTTGGCAAACTTTGGAAACTAGAAATAAAACCCTAATTTTTACATAATTAACTGCTAATTTTATGGAAACAAATTACTGCATAAAATATATTAAAGCATTCTGCATCTAATAACACCATAAGATCAACAAGTGAAAATTCCATTTCAACTGATCTCTAATAAAGTAAATCCATATACATGTAATTCGTAATATTTTATTTTAATGTCTTTTAAGAATTTAAAATTTCAACAAAACCTTCATGAATTTTCAAGTTATTTAAATTTATTTATTTATTTATTTTTTTTGCTATGGGTTTAAATTAAATACATACAATATCCAAGACGTGCTTAATGTTAATCTTATTTTGTATAATCTAATATATAGCACTTGATACCATGGTTTACTGCTGACGACAAACAGAAGGTGTGTGCCTGCTTTCATGAAACAATTTGGCTTTTCAATTGAAATCCATCTAAGAAGAACATTGTGAAACGAACTGTCACTAAAGAGGAAGTTTGACATTCAATTTCTGTTTCCTGAGTATGATACTTTGTTTCTAAAAGGTCGATTTTTTGTGTGTGTATATTTGTGTGCATGATATTCATTTCACCGAGACAAGATTATAACCACCTCCTTTCCGTATTTTCATAACAAATATGAAACATTAAAAAGCAAAAATTGTTTATCACATTCCATACTTAAGAAATCAAGGCAATAGTAGGATCTGCTCGTTTTTCTTATTGCTCATGTATAAATTTACTCGGTAACAAAATTATGAAAAAAAAAATAATAATAATAATAAAAATAAAAATTTAACAGGGAAAAAAAATTCTATGACCTAAATTTTATAAATATAATTCTGAAGAAGCAGTAAACACAAATAATGATTACTAAAAAATGATGGTGTAACCAAAACTCCAATCAGGAACTTAAGAACCTCCCAAAGGAGATTTGAAATAGTTTTTTTCTCACTTTAATATAATAAACATTTTAATTTTAAATTTAAATAACTGTAATTTTCGGAATATAATACGCAGGAAAAATAAGAGTTTAAAAAATTTAATACATTGTATAAATATAACTTAATAGTTGAATAATAAAAGCAATGAAAATAAGATTTTTTTCAACAAAAAATTTTTTGGGGGGCTGGCGGGAGTGCAAATTATATTCTGAGCATTATATATAATGTAAAATCTTAAGCATTTTATTTTTTTTAAATTTTATTTATTATAATCCAATACGTCCATTCAGGGCCTGTATGGCTTGAGGCGACGAGTTGGGTCCCTGGATGAACCTGGATTAACGACTGCTGTATGATGGTTGCAGTGGCCGGGGATGTGTGTGTGTGAAGATTACAAGTCAGTGAAGTTGTGGCTAGCCTTGCCTGATGTTGCTTAACTTCACAGAAGCTGTGTTTCAGTGAAAGCTCACCCCTATTGCATATAGCATTGACTTATTTATTAATGTATTGCATAAAGAATTCGGTCGAATTAACGTTTTTACTGAAACATTTCATTATCCTTATGATGAATTATCGTAATTTTCGGTACACACTGTCATATCAATGAATTATAACCAGCATCCCTTCAAGGCACACACATGGTTCGCCCCAACAACGATTACACATTGCAAAATTTGCATTACAGGCTGAGAAAGCTTTAAAGCTGGTGCATCAAACGGCAGGCGCACGAGCCTCAAGATGGGTAAACGTCAGGATTTAACGGCCATGCAAAAAGGGATGATAATAGGCTATCGCAGCAAGGGTGGCACCATCTCCAAAACGGCACGATTTGTGAACTGTTCACGGTCCACTGTAGTGAAGGTGTACAAAGAGTGGACAGAAGCGACAGAAATCACGTCCCAACGCCATCACTGTAAAGAGTCACGAGCCACTGACCAACGGGGTAGCGGCGCCTACGACGACTCGTAAACAAGTCCATCAACTGACCACCAGATTCAACAGTGGTGCCAACAGACATGTATCCGACATTACCGTTGAACGCACCCTGCTACGGATGGGCCTGAACAGTCGACGCATGGTTGCTGCACCCATGTTGACCAGGGGTCATCGTCAACGACGCCTAGACTTTGCACGTGAGCACCGCCATTGGACCACAGACGAGTGGGCTAAGGTCGCCTTCTCCGGCGAGTCAAGGTTTTTGCTGTATAAGATTGACGGGCGATGGAGAGTGCGTCGTGAACGCCATGAAAAGAGACTGCAGGAGGCTATTGTGGGCTGGAAACAGGCTGGTGGAGTTAGTGTGCATGTGTGGGGGATCTTCTGTTGGGAGCATTTAGGTCCACTGATTCGTCTAGAGGGCAATTTGAATGCCTGTGGCTATCTGTCAATCGTAGTGCACCCCTACATGCTCACGATGTTCCCCCAGGGTTAGGGTCATAATCCCGACAGGTTACAATCTATTATCCCGACGTCCTATCTCACGACGTTTTCATGCTCGTTTTCTAATTCATTACAAGCTTGTGGATTATCAGTTCGTTATGGAAACGATGAACAATTCAGCTTATTTTTAAGTCATTTATTTGCGCTGGCGTTTGTCCCAGGTAACGAAATGCCAGCATCATTTGACATCTTAAAAGCTGAGATGCCTCCCGAATCTCTAGATGTAGTGAACTGGTTCGAAGAAAACTACGTTCACGGGAGAATAAGACGCCGAAATCGTGGACAAATTATACGTTCTCCGCCTATATTTCCACCCGCACTGTGGAGTGTCGTAGATACAACTGAGCTCGGCATTCCTCGTACTCAGAATACCGTAAAAGGCTAGCACAGGAGATGGGAGACATTGGTTGGCCGCAGTCATGTTGGTCTTTTCAAAATTATACAAGAGCTTCGAAAAGAACAACGAGTAGATTTAGAAGTGGAAAGTATTTTTCGTGGTCAGCCATATCCTAATCCGAAGAGAGCTGTACTCGAAAGAGAGAGAAGACTTATGGCAGTATTTAGAGACAGAGTAAACCGACTATTGATGGACTATCTTCGTGGTATTGCACAAAGCGTCCCATTTTGATTAAAAGTAATAAATATTTTATTGAATCGCAATTTATTGAAAAATAAACTAAAACTATTAATAAAGCTAATAAAGCCAATGATAAAATTGTACACATACACAGTGTTCTCCCCAGAAAATTTTTTCAGGTGGGTGGAAAGATAGAATAACCGGGCGGGCAAATAAAATATTATGCAGTGGTGTGCAGTTTTTCGAATATTCAGCTGGGCGGTTACCAAAATCAGCCGGGCGGCCCGCCCGTGCAAAAGGGTCTGGGGAGAACCCTGCATACAGAATCAAAAACAAGAGCACTTCGCATATAACAGCACTCTCATAAAACATAATAGAAATAAATGGGATTCTGCTTTGTCGGGACAATAGATTGTAACCTGTCGGGAATATGCGACTTGTCTGGATTTTGGCTTGTCGGGATTCTAGGTGTCGGGATTGTGGCCCGCACCCGTTCCCCCAATGTGGTGGTGTGTTCCAGCAGGACAATGCACCCTGTCACAAGGCACGTCTCTTTCTGGATTGGTTCGAGGAACACTCTACTGACTTTAGAGTGCTCCCTTGGCCCGCTAATTCGCTGGACATCAATCGAATCGAACATCTGTGGGAGCACCTTGATCACCATGTATGGCAGCTGGACCCTCCACCTATGACTCTCGAAGCTCTGTGGACAGCGCTTCAAGCGGAATGGACTGCCATACCATCAGACACATACCGCGCACTTCTTGCGTCCACACCACGATGCCTAGCAGCAGTTATAGCGGCGAAGGGTGGCTACTCCCATTACTAAGCGGGTGGTCATAATTCAGTGATATGACAGTGTATAATATGCATCTAAGCTTTTGCATGATTTTGGAAAAATTTCCCATGTATAAAACGCATACGTGTATTATACGCAATTTATTTACCTAAGATAGCGATTCAGTAACAGGGAGTGCGTCACCATATTTGTTCAAACGCACAGTGTATTATGGTCATCTAATTATTATTTAGGTTAGGGCCATATCACTAACAACTTTCTTAACTGAAGGAAGACTTAAATTGATAAACTTGTTAGTGATATGGCCATTAGACTTATTATATTTCCATAAAATGAAGAAATGAGAAGTATTCAAAATAAATGATTATATAACAAAATTTATTTATTACAATTAAAATTACAATATATCAGGAATAAATTTATTTAAAATCCTTCAAAATCAGAATTGTCTGTGTCTAGACAAAATAATTCCATCATTTCAATAAGCAGTTTTTTGTTAGGCTTATTTACAGTTTCTTCCTCTTCCTTGTCTTCGAGACTCATGATTGAATCATGAGTTTCACAAAAGTATTTCGAATTGTATTTTCTATCACTCTCTGCCATGAAAGAGAATTAAATCCTATATTTTAGTAGCCAATTCAGGGTTCTCCCCAGGCCCTTTTTAACGGGCGCGCCGCCCGGCTGATTTTGGTGTCCGCCCGGCTGAAGAATACACGAAAAACTGCACAACACTGCATAATATTTTATTTGTTTTTGTTTTTAATTTTTGTCCGCCCGGTTATTTTAGCTTACCGCCCACCTGATAAAATTTTCTGGGGAGAACACTGCAATTGATACCAAAAATTCAATTTTGGCTAAACTTTCAAACAGGTGGTAGCCACTTGGCTACTGGCCACTGCGCCAGCTGATCGATAAGCCTAATTACATTACTGTATATACGAAAGCGGATGTAGCCTTCTTTCCTGTTTGTTATTTACGTGATTACTCTGTCGGCACATATTGCTAGGCTGGATTTTCGTTCCTTGTTGATGAAATATTTGTTATGTATACATATTTGTTCCTCATCCCGGCTTGTAGCATGTGAGAAGTGTGCGATGCATAAAAGACCTCAAAGATATATGATAAAATTTAAAAAATGAATTGTAAATGACTCCATATTACATGTTACAGGGTCGAGTCACATTATTATGACCACCCCCTACATTTCTCTTCGGGGTTGCCCAGCCGAGGAACTATGTCACGTGTTGAGAATTGGTTAAGTGACTATATAAGGTAGGTTTCCACTATGTTAAAAACATATCATCATTGCTGCAATGGGTAAGAAATGTGATTTATCTGAACTGGAAAAGGGGATGATAATCAGCTTTCGGGCCAAGGGTGGCAGTATGTCGGAAACTGCGCAGTTTGTGAACTGTTCTCGTGCTGCTGTAGTTAAAGTATACAATGACTGGGAAAATGGGACCGTTCAGTAAAAACCGGTATGGGAACTGTGGAGCACCACGTGCCATTGATGAGAGACGTGAATGTCGGCTGCGGAGGTGTGTGAAGGCCAACCAAAGAGCTACAGTGGACCAACTTATCGCTCAAACCAACGAGAGCACTACCAGACATGCCTCTAAAACCACAGTACAGAGGACCCTGCTGCATATGGGCCTCCGCAGCAGATGGATGGTCACTGCACCCATGCTGACGAAGGTTCATCGCCAAAAACAGCTTCAATTTGCCCAACAGTATAGAAACTGGACCATTTCTGACTGGAAAAAGGTTGCCTTCTCTGACGAGTCACGATTTCTGCTCCACAGAAGTGACGGCCGTTGGCGGGTGAGGCGAGAAACCTCCTAAAACAAGCATCCTGCAACCATTGTTGGACGAATCCAGGCTGGTGGCAGCAGGATCTTGGTATGGGAAGTGTTCTCATGTCATTGTCTGGGCTCACTGATACCTGTGGAAGGCACTCTCAACCGATTCGGTTATTTATCCATAATTGCAGATCAAGCACCCATACAAGGCGACTGTCTTCCCAGAAGGGGATGGCATGTTCCAGCAAAACAATGCAATGTGTCATATGGCTGCAATTGTACTGGGGTGGTTTGATGAACATGACCAAGAGTTCCAAGTACTACCCTGGCCCCCTAATTCCCCAAACCTCAACCCAATTGAGAACCTTGGGATCACCTCAATCGTCATGTGTATGCTATGGAACAACCACCGCATACCCTTCAGCAGCTATCGGATGCTTTATAGTCTGCATGGCAACAGCTACCAGCAGAAACCTACCACAATCTTATTGAGTCACTGTCCATGCCGCTAAAGGCAATTATTCGGGATATTAGCTGGTAGTCATAATAATGTGACTCGACTCTGTATAATATTTACAAGGAGAGGCTCAGGTTTCCCCCTCGCCGATTCAAGCAGCAATTTTTCTATCAACAGTTTTCGCTGAGGAACAAATTGTGTCTGAATGTCAGCACGCGCTTCACACGATTTCATCCAATTCATTAGTCCTAGCAGTGGAAGGCATTTCAATTGGCCACGTGGCTCATGTCTTATAGGCATGGATTCGAATCCCATGTCTGTTTTTTACATCTTATTTTTATTATTATTATTATTTTTTTTGAAGCTTGGCGACCATCTTGAAAAGCTCTTGGGAACCTGGGATCTTAGTACTAAGGAAAACCAATATCCCAGGTTTTCTTACCAGCAATTCAAAATGTTAGGCTTTGCCTATTAATATTGTAAATTTGTCCTGGTTTTATTATGGGATCATTATATGCAATTTTAGGAAATTGACAAAAAAGTGAATAAATGTGCTCCAATGTATATTAAATATTAGATACAACTTCGTTTGAAATACCCCCCCCCCCAATCATATTTTCCGTGGATTTATGAACAGAAAACGAAATATTATATGCAATTTTTTATAATATGCAGTAATGATTCTTTTAAACTTTGTTCGCCATTTTGGTTTTCAAAGAAAAATCGCAGACTTGTGGAAAACCGACTTCGGGATGGACGACTGTAGATGTTCACAAATTATATAGGCAGCTAATGATGATTGAAGATTTCAAAATTTGAAATACCTAACTCACCATTAACAACAGAAAGATTTTAATGAAGAAAGAAACGAAAAAAGGGATTTGGCTCGTCAGGAAATATTTCGTGAATAAAGTCAAAAACATTTTAATAAGTTGTTTTGAGCATTTTTTAAACCACAAATTAGCTTAGCTTGGGAATTAATTTCCAAACGAGAGAAATTTGAGTCAACAGATTTCCATGATGCTTCAGTTAAAAAACTTAATTGCTCGACTCATTTATTGACCTAAAGATTAGATTACATTATAAACATGTATTAGCTAAGAGAAAAATGAAATGCCAATGTAAAAGAACTTTAATGGAGTTTTTTTTTTCAAAGGCATACATACAGGCTTATTAGATATGCCAAGGTTCATAACCAAAGATTTAAAGTCACATTAAATACCCACAGAGAGAGTGCGGAGACAATTCCCGAAATAGTCGAATAACTTTAAAACAAAAAGTGCTGTAGCCATAAAAGTTGGAGAATAATAATTGGATGTTCTATGAGGATTTTTATACACGCCATACCTCAGATGTTTAAATTATTGATGAAAAATAGGAAAGAAAATTCCACAACCTGGGATCGAACCGATTTAGTAGATAAAATGGTCCAATTACAAAGATGTAGAGTGTCACCGATTTAGTAGAAATTCACTCTTTGCATAAAGAAAAAGCATAAAACAAGGGAGAAAGTCCCCATATAAAACACCTTCTGGACACCGAACGCTGAAATATTTATGTGTCGAACAACCAACTTATGAAATTGCTTCTATTTAATGCTTGCAACAATAGAAAATTGAATAAAAAAAATTAAACAAACAATTACTAAATTTCAACATTTCAGGACACTCGAAACAAAGGGAGAAAAGGATGTCGATGAGGTAATTAGTCAGTCAGCACTCGCGATGACCCATCTATTCACGATTCAGTCTTAAGTGGTGATGGAGACTCGCTTTCGCCTATAATAAAACATTATGTCCAAAGGTCCGAGAGAATATTTTTATGGTTCAGGATATGTGACCAAGAATATTATCAAAATTTGGTTCACAAGTGGAAAATGGAACAGCCCTCCTCCTTGATTCTTATGCAAGCCAAAATGATGAAAAACTCTCTCCAAGATTTAAGACCGCATTTTCAATCTGCATGTTTAAGAGTGGCAATCTCGAAAAGCGACTGAATTTTGATATGCATGGTGTAAAAATTACTTATGTTTTGACCATTTCTATTCTTTTTTACCATTATTGAAAAGATTTTAAAGAATAAATTTTGTACCAGAAATTACCAGAAAGTAGATGGGAATAATCAGAGTGGCATTTAGTGATTGTTTTGTTTAATTTTATAAAATCTTCCACTTTGGGAAGTATTAAAACAAAGCGATTTCATGCGTTTGTTATTTTACACGTGAATATTCCAAGGTACGCTTCCAGGAGATGTTCCATACATGATCTTTTCTCTACCGTTTTATGAGTTTTATGCTTTTGTTTTCTTTATGCAAAGATTGGATTTCTACTTAAACGGTGATACTCTACATCTTTGTAATTGGAATGTTATCTCTATCTCTCATGCTTCAACAGTTAGTTTCCGTAACTTCTCAGTACTTACATTAGGGGTGCTGGGAGTACTTTCATTCAATCAGGCACGACCGCTTTCCTAGATAGACCTGAATTTTATGGCTCTAGCACCTTTTGTTCTAAAGTTATTGGACTGTTTTGGAAATTTCCTCTATATTTAATGTGCCTATAAAATCTTTGAATACAAACCTTGGCACGTAATTTTTTTGTAATTGATATTTTATTGGATATTAGTTTCCGTTTGAAATTTTATTATACCTTGGTGATGTTCCCTAATTAGTGAGGCTATAAGGGTGGCTGAAACGCCCTCACAGCGTCTTTATCCCATTACAATACACTAAAGGACAACCTGTTACATTTTACTGCATATTGGCCTACCACTCAGTAAGACTGAAAACCTATGTGTTCGTTTCTGAAACTCAATTTTTTTTTCTTTCTGAAATCAACTTAAAAGCCCATGATTCAAAAACATATGTTGAAATATTGAAAAAAAATAATTTCCATCTGTCTGTATATAATAACCAATTTTGTGCAGCTAACTCCTCAGAAATGGCAAATAGAAGAACTGAATAAAAATCACACATACCTTACCCCGGGTACCTTAAATTGTGCCTTGGCGTATTTTTTATATCAGTTGGGTAAGCCTTTTTAAAGAATTGACTGCACATGAGGAGGAAGAGAAGAGGAGGAGGAGGGGGGGTTTGCTTGACCACTTGTTGATCTAACGTGAAAGTTGATGAAGAATTGAATTGTATTTAAGGTCCATATTGTATTAACTTTGAAACATTCTAATATAGTTTTTGCTTTAAATTTCTTCCAAGTTTATTAAAAAATTCATTTAAGTTAACAAGGGAAATTTCTATTAATTAAATGCTCTGGGGACTTGACGTATGATTCGAGTTAAGCGGGAATTTGAGTTATCAGAGTTCAAGTTATTCAGTTCGACTGTAATGGCATTTAAGTCAAAATGTTTTGGTATTGATATCTCTAATAAATGTCGTGTTAGATGGAAAATATTTACATTTTTAAAAAAACAACTAACCCACCACTTAGTTTGTAATAAACAAGCCTAGGAAAAATAATTGCATTAAAATGCATCCATTAAGAAATTGCCTTGAAGCAAGCTCAGGTAAACAGTTTAGGGTTACGTAATGTAATAAATTTTCTTCACAAAGTTGTCGTGAATGTTACAACCTTGAACTGATGAGAATTGCACCTAAGCAGATTAAGGTCAAAAGGCTGAACTGATGAAAATGTAAACAACAAGTGTTTATTACAATTCATATTGTTTGTTTTAAATGAAATAAAATGTTGGACTTCCTCATTGTGCGCTAAATGTTTTAATTTTATTAATTTTTTTTTACATACATAAAAATGTCCAATATATATAAATTTCGTTCAAGGCATTAATACAGATAAAGACTGCATTCATTGCAAATTTTTAAGTAAATTAAAAATTTTTTAAAATGCAAATGTCACTGTAAATTTTGAGGTTCAAATTTTAATGGCTTTAGAATTTAGGATCTTCATTCCGTCTTTTTTTTTTTTTTTTAAATCCTAAAAGTGATAAAGACCACTTCACATACTTTTACCCTGAGTACATTTTAAAAAATGCTTTCTGATGAAAAGGTTGAAAGAAAAATAATCTCTTTTACACTTGCACAAGAAAAAAAATCCAAAACAGCAACGGAAAGAGAAACATTTCTAGGAATTGTGAATCACCCTACTCAAAGAATCAATTTCAGTTGCTTAGCTATGCATGCTTATTTCCACTAACAGTGTAAGCTGCTCTTCCTAAATTTTGTTTATTTTTCAGTTCAGTATAAATTTACGTAAAAAGTGTCATTATAAAACGAACAAAGAAATAGATAAAAAAAAAAAAAAAATTAGCTACCACAGCCCTCCACAATTACAAGTCATGCATAAAACATGAAGTCAGAAATGCCTGTCAAAATTAACAACAAAGAGAGGGTCTGACGTCCTCAACGATAAAAATTACATGCGAAGGAAAAATAATACGAAGAACTTTCCTTCAAAAACTTTCCATTCGAGCATGAAATATAAATCCAGCTGCTATCACAAAAAATTTAATCAAAATCAAATTCCTATCATTCCTATGATATATAGAATCTTATATATGCAGGGATTTACCTACAATTTCAAAATCCATACCCATTTTTGTGAAAATATCCAGATTTTGTGATAAACACGTTAAATTTTGTGAAGGTGCAGTTTCCAATTAAAATAATTTTATGATGGTACCAAATTGACCCTTAATAGACTCATGTAAATTGTAACAGTAAATTTTTACACTCAGGGGTTTTTCTGGAACAAATCTTTTTATAGACACTGTTTCATATTTTTTTGGCTACCTGAGTTGCCAACTCAAAAACATTTTCCCTGCTAATACCAAGCAAAAATTCCTCCCAATTCATTTGGACTAATGAAATTAAATCCGCTAAATTGAGTATTCCCGCTAGATTGCTAACTAATGCACATATCAATTGCCAAACGTGAGATAATGATGTAACCGTTAAGCCAGTTTCACAATTAAACAGCTAGCAGTGGCAGCACCGCAAACCTTGTGACGTGGCTTCCAAAAGCAGCAGATAAGTGGCAATAACCGCAAACGCTTCAGATTTCATGAAAAAAAAAAAAAGTGGCTCAGTGAGCATTTGCATGGAGAGAATCTGGTACATGTACTGTAATCCGATTGGTCAATGCTTTTGAAAGCAATTGCATCATCAAAAGCCACAACTCCTCATTGGTTGTCCTGCATTGATCGCATGCTTATGGTGTCCATTCTATTCTATTTCTAACTTCATGGCATCGATGTATGGATGTTTATTTCATATATGTAGCATCCCGTATTCTATACACCCATGCTCGATAGCAAGAGCACATTGACTCCTGCTACGGTGTGTCATACATGCTTTTGCCTTCCCAGAATTCGTAACCCATTCAGTTATTCTCTGATTGGTTAGAGCCACCGCCACCCGAGTGTAATACCGAAATTCATCCGGTTGCTTCATGGAACCGTAAAGATTTACAAAAGATAAATCAATACATCACGTTCACATTAAAATAATCCAAATAATTTTAAGCCAATAGGAGATCATCCTTTGGTGACGTCATAAAATGCACTTTTTTTCCCCTTTTGGATGTTGACTGTGAGTCTTGCAAATCAATAGAGCATTTTATTGAGTGGGTCAATAAATATCCCAAAATATTTGATAAAAGGCATCTGCAATTTAGGGATACATCCTTGAAAAAAATGATACAGGTGGCAATCGTGGAGCATGAGTAAAATCGTCTCTTGACCATGCTGGACACCAGAGAAGTGAGCAAGTGAAGCAGATTGCATGAACTTATCACTATGCGGAGCTTTATTTTTCAAATTTTCAGTTCTAATTTTGCTACATGGAAATGAGAACAAGTGTACCGGGCAGAAAATACGAGGACAAGTTAAAAAATATCTACACTTTTCGTTCAACATGCACATAATTTTTCTACTTAGTCATCTTCCTTGTCCAGCAGTCCATAGGCTTGCCTATTCCTTCCAAGGAGAAGGTTTTCTGTTGGTCGCAAAGCCACTATTGTACCGTTTCCTGAACGTCTAAGTCTGTGGAAAATCGACGACTTTGCAAAGCATCCTCGAGCGGGCCAAGCAGATGAAAGCAAGATCTGGGCTGTATGGAGGCTATTCCAATACCTCAAAGTTAAAACTTGTTGATGGTTTGAACGGTGTAGCGAGGTATGCGTTATCATGCAACAACAACTTTTTCTTCGGCAAGTGATCCATGGAAAAGCACTCTTACGTGATAAAGCACTGTCCCCGTAAAAGTCTATAATGAATTTCAGCCACTTACACACCCTAATTGCTCATTGTTCCTTCTTTGTGCAAACTGCTAGTGGAGCAGACATGTTTACAGTGTAACAGCTGGAAGACAAATGAAGCGATCAGGATCAAATTTCGCACCTGTAACTGCAGCTGTACCAACACTAAGCATGCATGCACAGAAGGCTGTATGACAACATTGAAGGTGTGTTATGGCAAAAGTGTAGATAATTTTTGACTCGCCCTTGTAATTTTTGCTGAAATCGTCGACTCTTGAAATTCAGTTTTCAGCTTTCTGTTAAGTAGTTTTTTGTTTTTTTTTTGTTTTGATTTTTTACGCCTTAGTAAAATTGCATAATTTTTAATTTTAATGGCTTGTAATACTTTTCATTTTTAATGGCTTATAATGCTGTTGTAATAGCTTATAATTTATAAAAATAAATAGCTCTTGATGTTCTAATGGGGTGAATCTAAAGAAAAAAAAAACAAAAGGAACTGTGATGTAGATTTGACTGTAAGATTGAGACTGCTGTGAATGAAGTTATCAAAATAAGTATCCGGCATTTCATGTCTGCGACTTTTTGTTGATTTTTGAAAATCACACTCGTTTTCCAATTAGCAACTTTCACGCGTTAGGCGCATGTCACGCAATTTTTCAAGATCTGGCAGGTTAGATTTTTTTTATGCGGTTTTTCAGGCGTCTTTTCAGATCTAGCCAATCAGGTGCAATCTATTTCACTATGTACTCTGGGTAGTGATGGGTAGTCTTCGCCGATTCAGATGAAGATTCGTGGCTGCCATAGCTGGTGTTCATCGACACAGGTTCTCGTGACTTTTCCCTCGTGAATTAATTAATAAGCAGGTTTTATATATTTGGTGAATCTTATAATATGTAAAAATGATATACAGTACGGACCTGGTTGAACGCAGTGGTCGGGAGCTACGATCCAGCAACCGCGTTAAATTCACTGTACATAGAGTGCCACCCCCTCCAATTCGTATTTCCTCAAGTAGCTTATTAGCTGGAATGATTTCTTCTTCACTCAACTCAAGGAAATCAAATTTTTCAACATTCGCATTAGATCCAGGCACGCTGGAAAGAGTCCCCCACCCCTCCGCCGCTCCTCTTTAACAGCATTTCTCTTCTTTTTTTTTTTTTTTTGGTCCTTTCCAAGCATGCCTTTAAACGCATTGAGACTTTAATTGACTTTTAAGCTTTAATTTTACATTCACGTACGAAGGAAATGCAGCAATTTTTCGTGATGACTGACTTGCAGTTGTAAAATCAAAATGGAATGCGAAAATTGATTTTGTTATTTGCGAGCATCTAATTCTATGATCAAAAGCGAGCATTCAACAAAAGATGGATAAGTTTGAGAATTTTAAAGTATAAATGTTATCTTCATTCGAGGCAATGTTTATGTTATAAGTAAATGATGGCAACAGGTTTTAGACATATTTAGAAGAGTCCATACACTTGCAATTGGTTGTCACATTTTGCTTTCAAAACTTCGCTGTTCGCACTGGCTTCATTTGGTGACGGAAATTCAAGGAAGAAAATGAATTTTCTGTAAAGTTTCAAACGTACAACACGTAGACATAGATCATAAAGGTTGTGAAATGCAAAATAAATAGTCAAAGATCGTTTGCGAAAAGATGCTGTTTGTGAAAGCGGAAGTGGAATTCCGGAGCCAAGCCAAAACCGCGTTGGAGCTGATTTCGCACTGTAACGGACCGCGTTCGACTGGGTCTGTACTGTAGTAATAAATTCAAACTGTGAAGTGATCGAAGTGGTCGATATCCCCTTTTCCATTGCCTTGAGAGAACGACAATCATTTTCAGTGACTTGAGCAATCAGAGTCTGGACGGAACCTGAAAGTTGCTAAATGGA
Source organism: Rhysida immarginata (assembly GCA_023313115.1). NCBI lineage: Eukaryota > Metazoa > Arthropoda > Chilopoda > Scolopendromorpha > Scolopendridae > Rhysida > Rhysida immarginata. Next base: position 3,168,219 of record JAHWFO010011261.1, read on the forward strand.
AAACGACTGTGCTCACGACGCGTCTTGCAGGTGATGATTTCAAGAAGCACAAAAGTCACCACACATTACAAGATGCTTAAAATTGCTAAATTAAACACGGGCTTTACTCATTTAACATAAATATTTGATCACTCTAATATTCATCTTTAAATTGGTGAATGCTATAAAACGTAACCAGTAAAATAAGAGGAATGTATCAGCTGGCAAGAGGTGGCGTTGAAGGATGCAGCTAGTTTTGATAAAAATAATATGTGTTTAACGGATCGTGAATAATTACCTTTAATAATCTGTTCTTGATATTGATTTAAAACCAGGAAATTATGAATAAACATAAACTTAACAACTGGAACATGTCTAACCAGTTAATATGAGGTTGGCATATATTCAGCAATAAGGTGAATTTTAATAACACAAGTTTTAATGAGGAGTTGCTCGCTAAGTAAACATCTAAAAAAACTGTCATGATAATATGTTTATAGTGTTTATGATATTAATATTTAGATCTTTTATATAATAATGCAACGATCAGGATAAGGTAGAGTGAGCTCAACTTCAATGAAACAATTGCTCCATTCTCTCTCTACTTACTAGAATGCTTTTAACGAGATCGAGTCCCCTCGTGTGATATTAAAAATAACGAGCAAACTCGACTGTTGTTAAGCTCGATTATTCTTTGTTTTGTTTTCAATCACTTCGATTAAAAATAAAGGAAATCCTTTTTTTTTTCCTTCTTCTCTTTACACATTCAAAGGAAGTTCGACCGCTGCCGATGCCTTTCCTCGAGTCGAATACACAACAACTCAATCGGTTTACGGTCAATACCAACACATATCACGTACAACAATCCTCGATGCTTAATCTAAACTTTAAACTTTTAAAATGATTACCTTTCCTTTTTGAAAAAACTCCATGAAACTCAATGCCATAATCTTTCCTCCATTCGTCACCGGATATGCCCAGCGAATGCTCGCTCAGCACAGATCCTTCGGCTGAAATTCGTATTGGTTGAAAGCACGCGAAGCGGCTCACTTTGTGACGTCACATCACACTCACCGATCGCGCTCATTTACGACAAACGGAGCTCCTCCTCTTCTCGCTTTTGACGAAAATTAACGTCATATCCGATTTTATTTTTTTTTTTTATTGCAACTGTCCTTTTAATTCCAAATAGGATGAAGGATGTACAGTCGGCTTGTGTTTCTTTTATTTCGATGTTGATCTATTACGCCAGATAGGCAATGTTGGATAATTTAAGCCTGCGATCGCTTCTTCTCCTCCTCCTTCTTCTTCAGGTGTTCAATCGGCCTGAGCTTTTGTGATCATCGCTCAAGGATGATACGCCGCTTTTACTTGGACTTGGTGAACAGCTAAGTGTACAATGTCACCATATGTAATATATAGATGATTTTATTGAATTTGACACGTTCAGTTTCACTCTGAATAAAAAAGGTAGTTTAATGATAAATAAAAATCAGTTTACTTTAAAAATAACAAGCCTATACTCGTTTGTAGATAGATATTAATTATTCATATTCTCCTTAGATTACTCTTTTCATAATCTCCTTACACTGCTCTTCAAATGTGAAATAGACACAAATAATTAATAAATAATCAAGTAATGAGATTTTTATATTGTTTACCTGATATCTCTTTCGTATGGATTATTATCATAGCGCATCTAGAGATATTATTAATATATGCAATATTGTTTTGAATTTGTTTTTATTATTCATTTATTGGATAATTATCTCTCTTATATAAATAAATGTTAACATCCTCTTTCCATGCCCTTGATGAATTTTCAATGAATTAAATATATTAGATAAATAAAAAAGAACAGAATCAAAAGTGAGCAATACTACCGGATCTTTATTAAAGGCTTATTAATGTAATCTAACCTAACCAGCAAATAATATAATAAACTTGGATTTTAGTATACTTAGGCTCATGCTGATTTAGGATTTGTTAATTCCTACAGAAAATAAAGATAAAATATTTCTATCCGCACGTTCGCAAAATGAAACTTGAGAAACAGCACAATTGCACGATGACTGAATCCGCGAATTGAATTGTCGCAATTTCTGTGACCAATAAAATAAATACAGTAGTAAACTACTGGAGGCCAGAAACGATGGACAAAGGTCTAATACACAAAATAAGAGTAACACACAAATCCACATAATGAGTTTAATCTAATTCATTGAGTAAAACACAAATCCACTTGATTTGTCTATTAGCTTAGTTTTCTCTGATTTGTCAGCTTCTTCAACGAGATTCTTGGACTACCGATATATTGAGAAACAATATATCAAAAGCCAAAGTTATACAGGCAGGATACCCATTTTGCTCTTATATTTCCCCTTGACTCTTTTATCTGTGAGTCACAGTGGCGCTCTTCCTTATACTTGATTGGTCTATTAGCTTTGTTTTCTCTGATTCGTCAATCCTTTACGCTTTTCATTATAAAAAGGCTATCCTTTCTGTGTAACTTTGGCTTTCGATATATTGTTTCTCAATAAATTAGTAGTCTAAGGATCTTGCTGAAGAAGCTGAAATGTACATTCGAGCTTTTATTAAACTCTCTATGTGGATTTGTGCGTTAGTCTTATTTTGTGTATTAAATACAGTAGTACCCGCTTAATACAAAAATAACGTATTAAACAGGAAAACATCTTAGGTGGGAAGATCTAATATATGGAAAAGGCATACTACGCTATCATATTTTTTATTATTCTGTATTATAATTATACTTTAGTCACGTACCTTGTCGTTATAAACGTAAACTTGTGACTATCTACTTGAAATAAGCATCTAGGGAGAGCGTTTTTACGTTTAACTTTGGATATTTTTGACGAGCAAAGATGGATCAAATGAACTAGAATTAAAACCTTAAGAGGGCATATGCAAGATGGAAATATGGATTTGAGTACGCGTGCACTCTGCTTATGACATTGACATTCGCCATGGCATAAACGAGATAGATTGCATAGAAAATATACTTAAAGTTAAGGGGCCGAGAAAAAAGTACCGGTATGTATTATGTGGAATATTGTATTAAACGTGATCGTATTAAAAAGGTACTACTGTACTGATCATTAGCTTCCTGTAACCGGCTGGGGAGGGGGGGGGGGGGTGGAACCAACTGCCTCCTGTGACCAAAAAGGTTGGGGTTTGTATATTTAGGTAACGTCTGGAGAGGGATGTCATAGACCAATGAAGCTCATAGGACCGACAGTAGTAAAAGTTTCCTAATTTTGAACCTAAAATTTTCCTTTGATAACCTCTCTCAATTTCAGACTTGGACACGTGACAAAAAAAAAACCCAAAACGAACAGTTTACGATTGTGTGGATAGTGAAAATTAACCACAAAGGCACTTAAAGTCCAACTTCTTACGTACATTGCAGTTTATTCGTTGCTAAAAATAAGAAAGCCACACTGAAAAGCGGTCATCTTAAAGGTAAATTCTATGCTCAGAACAACTTTGTTTAAGATGGAAAATGAAGGTCTCGTAATCACTTAGCATGTACAGGGTGTCCCATAATTTGGTAAATGGTAGTATGGGTGTTTATAAGTAAAAAAAGTTCAAATGAACATGGGTCCGAATTTGAACAATAACTGAGATATGAACATAAATAAAAAAAGCTGCCACCAAGATCAAGTTAATAATTGAGGTTCTAAAACATCTAGGGTATATACAACCGTGTATACTGTTAAAATTTGATCAAATTCCAACAAGTAGTTTCCGAGTTATGCATTCAACATTGTAACACAAACTCATATACGAGTACTAATCAGACATCTGACAGGGGACACCATGGTCATGGGAGAAGAAAACAGCACACAATAACACATGCATGTTGTGTTGATTGGGAAATGAGAAACGAAATTTAAATTTGGTAGATTGGTAACATTACATTGCTTTCTAAGATATTAATGTTACCTTTCTGCTGACTTGAGACTTCATTTCTTGTTTTCCAATGAACGGAAGTTGAGTGCGTCATCATGTCCCCTTTTCTGTTTCCTTACTGTAGCGCCCCTTGTCAGATTTTTGGATGAGATCTACTTGGGCTGAAGATGTCAACTTACAGTGTAGTATTCTGGATAACCAACTTTTTTTTGCAACAGATAAATCGGAATTTGCATAAGAAATTAACTTGAAAGTATATGCTGCTTATGCATTTACATTTCATTAAGTTTTATCTTTATTTTCCCTAAGAATTAACGAATTTTGAATTAGTATGAGCCTTAGTATCTGAAATTCACATTTGCCAAATTAACGGTAACTATTTGTTCATACCAGATTGGGGGGGTGCTTCTCCCCAGATCCTGCCCCCTTTACCTACTGATCCATTCATACAACAAGTTAGTAGGCGAATTTGGTTAGTCAGTTGACTGAATTTGTCTGAACTGCAAGTGTACGGTAAGTCAGAAGTGGGGTCATTGTACCACTGAGCATGACTGGTCTTTACGTTTTGGACAGCATATTCGCAACTGATCGGATTTATTAGACAGGCTCCTAGTGACATAAATACAAATGAACACACAGGTATAACATCATTTCTTTGTATTCACGATGGCTCAGTTGGCAGAATAACAAGCCTGGAACTCTTCGTTGGGAATGCATATTTCAGGTGCCACAAGATCTTGAAAGAGTAATATGTGTGAAATTATAAATGGAAACTGGAGATGATACTCAATTCATAAGGAAATGATAATATCAGAAAAAATGAAAGGAAAAATTCTATGATCTGGCTTCGAACCAGGAATCACGCTTATCATGCTCGTTGCCTCTACCAATTGGGCCATCGTGAGGACACTGCAGCAAAACTGTCACCAGGTGTTCTTAAAGACCACCAGGAAGTTTAGATGGAGGCCCAATGATAGGGCCAACAACCAATGTGTGAAGAACATTTTTGCAATCTGGTTTCATTTTCAGACCGAACAACTTGTAATTCTCATAGCAACAACTAACAGGTCCGAGCAAGTGCTCAAAGTGGCGATGACAATTCTCAATATATACATGCATTACATCAGCGCATGAAATTTTGCTACATTTTTCAAATTTCCCCGATGTCTTTTGTTAAGGAGGCAGGCAGCTCGGACTCTGGCTATATTAATGATATGATAGGCCCTTATAAGAAAAAAATCCAGAGAAATGAGATCCGGCAATTACGCTGGCCATGGGTCAGCACCTCAGCGTTTCAATCCAATAATTAGGCGATCGTTTCGTAATTGTCAATATAGCAGGCACTTGTTAGCTTTGAAAATGAATGCAGCTTACAAAAACATTCTCGCACGTATTATATATTACTCATTCAAGGACACTTGGTGCCAGAAATATGCATTTCTGGCCATTTGTTCCCTAACTCAAAATACTCAGTTTACAGTCCTCTACCATCTGTATTGACACACCCTATATTGAATTTTTTTTTTTTTTGAAAAAATGATCCCTTCCCCCTACTTGTTATTTCTTTTCATGGACATTCACAATATTGATATAATACACCAATAAGATGACATATTTCATGGAGTTTTTTGTGTTAACATTCTTTGAAGGAACTTAATTAAAATGTTTTGTTCAGCATGACGGTTGGAATTTTTAAACAAATGTAAATACCATTATGTACTTTATTCAATGCATTTTTTTTAATATGTAATATTTATTTCTAATTCTTGCTTTTACCGTAATTATAAGTTGGTTCATATTTACTTAAATTGATATGATGAGTATATTTTTAGGTATTTTCTATTTTTAAAAGAAAGTGGTTTGTTTTTTTTAATATCAGTTGGTATCTACCAACTAATGGTCCTCCCCAGCTCAAAGAGTTTTTTCACTGAACTTGACTTAAAATCTTTATGATTTGTGAAGATTTGTTGAAATTTTGAAAAATTAAATTCTGCCTGTTCGTACCGGTATGTAACCAAATTTTGTTCGGCTAATTCCTCCAAAACAACAAGCAGCAGAACCAGATGAAATTAATACAGTTTAATTCCCTTAATATGTAAATGGTTAATACGAAATTTCGCTTAACACAAAATTATTTCCTGTCCCAACCTCCCCCCCTCCTCAGTGAATTTTAAATGTAAAAACTCCTATTAATACGAAATGTGTTTTTTTATGCAAACTTTGGATAATAAGAAATAATTTTTAATAAAGTTTTGAAAACAATACAACTAATTTGAGGAATTATTTTTAAAATAATAAATCCGTCGATGTTCATCCTTGTGGTGTTTGTGCTCATAAAGTTAAGACTCTGAGCATCGGGTGGATACTCCTCATGATGGGTGGCTAGTACATGCAAGGAATCGTGAAGAATCACATGAGGAATCACGTTGATCATGGGCAAACAGCCATTTGTGATCAGGCTTTGTTACTCTCGGAACTGGAATGTCGCGGGTTTGAGTCCCGCCGAGAGCATGGATGTTTTTATCCTCTGTTTTTATATTTGGTGCAATATTCCCTTGAGGAATCCGTATCAAGGCTATCGTTGGCTTTGTACAATGATAACATAGGACCACCCATTTTTATCTTAATTAAGAAATATATAAGTAGGTGAAAGCAATCAACTGTTCTTTAGTTTTTTTGTATAAAGTTTTTATTTATGATATAAACTTGTCAAATTATTACAGTATAGAATTTACATGCAGCATGTTTTGGATAGTACGGATTTCGGATATTACGAAGTAAATATCTTGTACCCTTGGATTTCGTATTAAGCAGATTCCTTATGACAATTGAGTAAGCCTTTTAAGAGATATGCCCATATCCATCAAAATTATAGAATACTGAATTAAATCTCTATTAAAATTTAATCAAAGTCTTTAGGCGTGAAAACTAGAAAACCTTTTTTGGAATCTGGTAGCATAACCATGAACGTCTACTTAAAAACTTAGGATTTGAGAAGATGGGTTGAAATTTTGCAAATTTTGTATACATGCGACCAATTTTTGTGCAACCAACTCCTCTGAAATGAAAAACAGTAGAACCAAATGAAATTAATACACACTAAAGCCTGTTTTCCATTTAGTGACTTTTAAGTTAATTGTAATGTGCAGAACTCATCAAAGTCCCCTGAGAATTACGACGGGTTTCAGGTCATTTTACATTTAGTGGTTCTCAGACGTTATCCCAACTCTGAGCTGATCTGTTTGGTCGAGTCACTTTGGAGAACAGGGTGTCCAAAGAGGTTGATCTTCAAACAATTGTCGTTCTGTCAAGGCAATGAAAAAGAGGATTTATCGATCATGTTCATGCTTTGAATTCATTATTACCTAGTGTATCATTTCTCCTTAGTAAATAAATGATCAACCAAATTTTGAAAACCCGTTTATTAATTAATTCATGAGGGAAAGTCACGAAAACCCGTGTCGGCAAAACCAGCTATGGCGATCATGATTCTCCATCTGAATTGGCAGAGACCACTACCCAGAATACATAGCGAAATAGATAACACTTAATTGGCTGGTTCTGAAAAGACACCTGAATAAACTCGTACAAATTTAATCTCTTCAGATCCTGAAAAAATCACCTGACCGACGCAGGCACGTGAAAGTCACTAATTGAAAAAGGAGTGAAAGTTTTATAAAACACACCCAAAAGTCGCAAATGCCTAAAGCCCGTTTTCCATTTAGTGACTTTTTAGTGTTTGTCAGGCGTCTGCGACCTTTTGCTGGATATTTGGAAATAATCGTGCTAGTTTTCTAAATAGAGACTTCCATGCGTATGCGTTTGTTAGGCATCTGTTAGCATCTGCTATGCAATTTTTCAAGATCTGGCAAGGTTAGATTTTTACATGTTTTTTCAACTTCTTTTCAGATCTAGCCAATCAAGTGCAATCTATTTTACTATGTATTCTGGATAGTAGTCTTCATCAATTCGGATGGAGAATCATGGCTGCCGTAGCTGGTGTTCGCCGACACGGGTTCTTGTGACTTTTCCTTCGTGAATTTATTAATTCGCCGACACAGGTTTTAAAAATTTGGTGAATCGTTCATTTACTAAGTAGAACCTTGCTATAAGGATACCATCGGGACCGGAAGAAATTATCCTTATAAGTGGAGTATCCTTTTATCCGGAATTGGGATTTTCATTTAAAAAAATACAGTATTTGACACAAATTGTTTTGAACAGTGTCTAATACATGTACTATATTTATTTTTACAATACAAAATTGAGTTTCATTACAATTAAACAATTTAAGAACTTCAACCCGATCATATAGAGATAAGGTTTTACAGAGGACATGTCATACTAAAACTACCTAAATGCTATTTGATTAAAAAATTAAAACCAAATCAATAACAGAAAAAAAGTTGCACTATACAAAAACTGGTCACTTACTTTCGCAAAGGAAATTGAGAGTCTTCAAAGAAGGATAAATTCCAAAGACAATCAAACAGGAAGTGTGCTGAATTCCGAATGACCCCTTAACGGAGTTTACATATGACTTCTATTATACGCGGAATATACATATTACCTATTACATAGAATGCGTCTACCAATCACTCCAGAAATAGTAGAGAGAATGTGTCTGCCAATGACATCACAGTGCATTTAGAGCTAATTTATCCATTTAAGCGGACTTTAACGCAGATTTAGCATAGAAATTTATCCATATAAGCGGATTATCTTTTTTATCAGATATCCTTTTAAGCGGAGTTAAAATGCATTGAAACAAAGTACAGAAAAACGGGACTGTACACTCTGTATCCTTATAAGCCGATTATCTTTTTATCAGGGAACCTTATATCGAGGGTCTACTGTAGTAATAAATTCAAAGTGTGAACGTGATCGGAGTGGTCGATATCCTCTTTTCCATCGCCTTAAGAGAGCGAGAATTGTTTGCAGTGACTTGACCAATCAGATAACGTCTGGATAACATCTGAAAGTTGCTAAATGGAAAAAGGCCTAAGAGAGTTCCTTAAACTGTGCCTTGAAATATTGATGCACTCTGATGAGCCACTTAGAAGTTATTGAGGTTTTTATTTTTTTTTAAATTTGCCTATATCTAACATTTTAAATAATTAAAATACCAACTCAGCGCTAGCAGTGCAATCCTATCGTTCGTGTGCTTCAAGTCAATGTAAACAATGCATAAATCTATTATTATAGAAAAGTGTGTAAATCTTTCTCTCTCTCTCTCTCTCTCTCTCTCGAATAATATTAATTTGATGGTCTACACATGGAGGTCCTACTGTATTATGTCGGCTTTGTGGCGCTCAGGCTTCAGTGGATCTCGATATCCACGGGTCACATATTTGAATTCTGCTGCAGCATGGATGTTTGTGTTCATCCTTTACTAACCAAGTGGAAGGCAACAAAAAAACAGCACATAAATCATTTCTTGATCACCAGGAATGTTTTCTATTGGTGAAAAACCACCTAAATGAAAAAAAAAGCAATTGTACTGTATTATGCTTTATAACCAAATGCCTATACAGTTTATAGAATATCCAGCCATTCTATACAATATAAAGGCTGTGTAGCATATATTCTTCAAAGGTTGTTGAATTCAAAATTTTACATAGTTTTGAGTTTGTACAATAAACACACAAGAGTTTTTTTTTTTTTGTTTTGTTTGATATTGACAGAGCCTTTCATATAGACATATGAATGAAATCAAAGAAAAGGTCTTCACTTCCTCATTTGAGATGAACTTTTGAGCGCATTCAGAAGTTATATTATACAAGTTTTGAATATTAATATAAACATTAATTGAAATATTCTCAGCTTGTGTTTCTTTTTATACAAAAATGCCCTATTGACGTAATGAAAGCCAGAAGAGGGATGATGTAGAGGTCTCGACTACACGTGAATGATTAATTGCATTTAAGCTGCCAAAGTTGTATGAGAATATGAACACCATTCTGTTTCTGATATTAATAACTCCTTAATGTAATATTTCTTCTCATCTTATTGAGATTGATAAATGTGTGCAGATAGCAAAACATCTTATGGTGCATGGTTACGTACATTTTCTGTTCATATCTATTGTTTTATTATTGAAACATTCAGATTAAAAAAACAGAAGGCAAATATCCATTAACCTTTCTTTGATTTTTTAACATGATAAAGGTGCTTAGTCTGATATATATCACATTATTATCATGAATCATGATAAAACAGATGTCAGTGGTATTTCTCAAGGGAGCTATGAGCTAAATTGAAAGGTGATCTCTATAGAGCAATAGGAATTTTATTCTGACATTATGAAGAACTAAACAGGGAAAATAATCTATTGCTCTTATCTATGACATCCTTAGCAACCTTTAAAAATCTTTGACGTTAATAAAGTCAGATGGAGAGGGGAAGACTATTCATTAATTTGATATGAATGCACAGGTGATATTAAAAAATATTCATTAATATTTTATTGACAGTTAAACTGCGTTAAAACTGGGGAGTTAAGGTTTCAGTGGTGTTCATTTTTCATTAAGCTTTGAAAATTTTTGTAAGTGAAGTGGCTATTAAAAATGGGAATGGCATTCGATGATACAAAATTTTACAATAGTGAAAGTAATTCATCAGAAGCTCGATTCACAACAACATTGTAGGTGATTGCCCATATGTCCAATCATGGCTTCGTTTTATAGTTTTAAGAAAAAATAGCTAGTTTATTTTAAAATGGAAGTTCATGTATTTTTGGAAGTAACATAATATGCAGGGGAAAAACAAAGTTAAAAAAAATCATTACTATGTATTATAAAATATATATATTTTTAATATTCTGATAATAAATGCAATGAAGATATGGTTGCACTATAATGCAAAAAATTTTGGCCTAAAAATACCTAAATTTGTGGAGACGTATTATACAAGTGGATAATATTAGCGCTTGCAACAATTGGTGTTGGGGGGGGGGGGGGGGGTTCAAACAAACTTCAGGCTGACGAAATTAGCATATAATATACATCACAGTCCTTGCTTTTCCTTTATCCAAACAAATGGTAGCAGTCGCTTTACTAAATATCTTCTGGAGAATACTTGTATAGCTTCCGGCTATTCCCATTCTTTCCAGAGCTTTCACTACAGCATGTGTGAACACTGAGTTGAAAGCTTTCTCAAAGTCGATGAAGGCAAAGCAAAGTGGCACTTCATATTCCTTGTGGTGTTCGATAACTTCTCTAATAACTTGAATGTGGTCGATCGTGCTATATTCGCTTCGAAAGCCCGCTTGTTCTCTTGGTTGTGCTGAGTCTAATGCTGAATTAAGTCTGTTTGTCAGGACTTTACTGAAGATCTTATAAACAACTGACAAAAGGCTGATAGGGCGATAGTTCTGGATATTTTCTCGGTCTCCTTTTTGAAAAATAGAACCATCATTGCATTATTCCAATCATCTGGTACATCTGACATCTCAAGGCATTTCGTGAAAAAACTTGCCAGTAACTTGTTGAATTCTTCTCCTGCTTCCTTAATTAGGTCAATTGTAATTCCATCTTCTCCGGGGGACTTTCCTTTCTTCATGGATTTAATAGCCTTGTCAACTTCGCCTTCCATAACCGGTGACACTTCATCTTTTCCTTTCAATTGGTCTGCTCTTCTTACGTCATTATCATCCTCACATTGTAAAGTTTATTGTAGAAGTCCTCAACAATTTCAATGATTTCACTTCCAACCTTGGAAAAGGAATAAGACAAGGAGACACCATCTCACCAAAACTTTTCACAGCAGTTTTAGAGGAAGTCTTCAAGGAATTGAACTGGACAAAAAAAGGTTTAAAATAAACGGTGAATTCCTTAACCACCTTCGTTTTGCTGATGACATCCTTCTCACCAGTAGTAGTCCTTCTGAATTGCAGGAAATGTTACAAGAACTAGCAGAGGCTAGCCTGCGTGTAGGACTGAAACTGAACACACAGAAGACAAAAGTTATGTTCAATGCATTTGCTCCAAAACAGAAGGTCATGGCAGGCAGCATTATGATTGAAGAAGTACAGAGCTACATTTACCTGGGACAAGAAATCACTATGGATGGCAATATTCTGAATGAAGTTAATAGACGAATTAGAACAGCATGGAGTGCTTTTGGCAAGAATAACATTATCTTGAAGAGCAACATGCCACTTAGCTTGAAACGAAAAGTTTTCAACCAGTGTGTTTTACCAGCACTCACCTATGGAGCTGAAACATGGACTTTATCAAGGAGGACAACAAAAAGACTACAGATAACACATAGAAGAAGCATGGAAAGATGTATGCTGGGAATTACAAGAATAGATCGAAAATGCAACAGCTGGATAAGAAGCCAAACGAAGGTGATTGACGTCATCGAACGGATCAAACATTCTAAATGGCAATGGGCTGGTCACATCGCTAGAAGAGAAGACATGAGATGGACCACAGTCGTTCTGGATTGGTACCCTCGAGACCTTAAACGCCCAAGAGGACGACCCCATGCAAGGTGGCTCGACGAAATAAGGAAGGTGGCTGGCGTCAACTGGAAATCCAAAGCTTCAAACAGAGAGAATGGAAGCGTTTAGAGAAGACCTTCACCCAGCAGTGGATTGCAAATGGTTGACTGTGATGATGATGATGATGATACATCACAGTATATTAATTTTACAGTAAGTTCCCCAAAATTAAATTGCTCTTGTCTTTATTCAAAATTGAATACTCTACAATATAAATATTAGCAGACAGAACAGTAATTTCTTCTGGTTTTTATGTATATTCTTGCATATTTTATTTCTCGTGATGAGTCAAAAATGGGGATGCATTATACAAGAATTTACAATTTTTACTGTTTTTTTTTTTTTTTTTTTGGGTTCTGAAAGTGGAATCGTATTGGAGGGTGTTGTTAAATTTCATGTCAAAAATGATAGGGGTGATGGAATA
>JAHWFO010011261.1:3181067-3207903 GCA_023313115.1 Rhysida immarginata
GTTGTTGCAGTATGTGCTTCAATGTCCAGACCAGTGGGAATCTGGGATTCAGATAGAATGAAAGCCTTTTTTTTTTTTTCTTCTTTTTTTTTTCTGAAAGCATGTGATCTTTTCTAATTTTGTGAAAATTTGTTACAACAAATAGTTACAGTTATTGTAGGAGTTCTTTACGTCGAGGAGTTTATTTCAACAGTGTTCATTATGATGAGGGTCCACTTGTATTCTTTACTTGTGTGTTTAATATTTTCTGTTCTTTGTGATTTTTTTCTCTCCAGACAGAGCGTGAACACGAAGTGATTCTCCAACAGCAACGAATCAAACAAAAGGAATTAATCAATCAACTTAAAGTTCAGTTGGAAGACTTGGAACAATTTGCTTATGAGGTACATGTATAATGATTTTTTTGTGTACATTTATGGAAATTTGTAAAATATAAGACTAGAAATTTTTTAGAATGAGATGTAACTTGCTTGTTTATTTATTTATTACACATACCATTTTCCACTTTGGTTGAACTATTAATTAATGGGGAGGCCGTGGCCTGGTGGGGCTTCACTAGACACACAACTTTTATGAAGTTAAGCAACATCAGGCATGGTAGTCACTGGATGGGTGACCATCAATGACACACTATATTCACCCCCCCCCCCCCCAGCTGCTGCGACCATCATACAGCAGTCGTCAATTCAGGTCCATCCAGGGACCCCACCAGTCGGCCTTTGGCCATACAGGCCCTGGATGGACGTATTGGATCCCCATAAATAAAATAAAAATAAAAAATGTTAAACCATCTTCAGTTAAATTACGATATTTCAAAAATGTGGCCATTTTATACATAAAGGATGGGTTTGGTCTCTGCGTCACTTCCTGCATATTGGTAGAGGTGATAATTTTGCCCATCTGGGAGACACATTCACCCACAGTCAGTATCAGGAAAAACCAACACTGGTAGAGAGGAAAAAATTCCCGCAAGTCAGTGGAGGAGAATGTGTGGTACTGCATAACAGTGGCCAATCAGTGCTTGAAATTTTTATCGTTATATTTTATCTTCTTTAAGCCAGAATCCTATGGTTTTAGCCAAATTTAAAATTATCAAACATGGCATATTGGCTAAGCAAAAACACCCAGTGATTTTTATTATTAATAATAAAGATTTTTCACTTCTACGGGTGTTTTATGACCTTTTTTCATTTTCGTGTTTTCGAAAATCATCAACTTCAAGAGTGACCGAAGATTTTCATATTGTAAAAATATTTTTTTCTGAAAGATATGGAAATTTTACAAAACAAATAACCAACTCTAAGACTGGAATATCAACCAGTCATATTTCTCGAACATGTTTTTATGCGAGGGTTCTCACCACATATTTTGTAACATTTGTTCAAAACCTCACTGTCAGATAATTGATTAATATTGAAGCCATTCTTTTTTCCCGATGAGTTATCACACCAAAAAAAAATTAGTGATTTTATTTTGGTGAAATTTACTGTTTGAAACGATCGTATCACTCACTTGTACTTGGACTACTGTTGTTAATGCATGAATTCGATGTTCAAATTTATTGATAACATCATGTTCTTTCTAGAATGCTTGAGTCATATGATCTCGTTTTCGAGGTTAATTGGTCAATTACATGTGATTTTCTTTGAGATTACAATGCTTGATATGTGCCTCTTTAGTGATTCTACAGATATGACATCTGCAATCCAGTTCATCCCATACTCAAAGAAGTATATCCAGAAAAAAGTTAGAATATCATTGGAGCGAGTCCATCACACCATCCATGTTCTTCTTGGATATTGGAAGCAGTGCACACATTGGGTCCCATGCATGCTGAGCCCCGAGATGAAAGCAAAACAAAAGCAGATTTGTGAGAAACTTTTGTATCAATATGCAGACAAAGGTGATGCTTTGCTCCGATAGATTGTGGCTGGGGACAAATCCTGCGCACATCATTACGACCCAGAAATAAAGACGCGTCTATGGAGTACAGGCACATGGACTCCTCTCAAATTCACAGTCATAGCTTCAGTAGGTAATGTGCTGATAACCACTTTTTGGGACTGCGATGGCATATCCACGCATAATTGTTGAAAAAAAGCTGCAGTGTCAACTCTGCCTGATATGTGGAACCCTGCAGAAATTATGCACATGACTGCTGCGTGTTTGTCGAGGTAAGGATGGCATTCTTCATCACGACAATGCATGTTCACACACAAGTCGTCAAACGCAGAGTGCATTGATATGTCTCAAATTTACACACATAATGCTGCACCCGTCATACAGACCGTGAAAAATGACCCATCCTACTTTTCTCCATGAAATCACAAAGCGACTATGACTGTCTAAGCAATCTTAGTTTCCTGAATGCTCAGTAAACAGGTCAGGGCTCAAGATCCAATCTGCAGACTATAATACATCCGTTTTATTTACATAAGGCTTTATTTAAGGAAGATTTTACTATTTTGCTATTCTTTTCAAAATGCATTTTTTTGTTATTAAGTAACCTAACATTAAATGTCTCTGTAGACAGGAGAAGCAGGATTGCCACAGAGCATGGTAATGGAAAAGCAAAGAGTGATCATCGACCAGTTGAAAGGGAAGCTGAATCTTAATCTGGATGAATTAGATAATCTTTCATCAGATGATATTCGTCAACATGTTGATCGAGCTATTGGCCAGGTAGGAATTACTTGTTATACGTACACTAAGCTTCCTGAATAAAATCTGGTTTCCTAGCGTCTTTAGAAAGTATTCTGTCTCCAAGCGATGAATGATTTTTTTTCCTTAATTTTATAAAGTTACCAGATTATCCTTTTTTACAGTCTTAAAGGCCTGAATGAAATCATTATTAACTAACAGTTTATTATTTTTCCTTTTTAATATCCCTTTCCTCTATCCTTTTCTTTTAGCTTATTAACCCAGCCAAAATGAAAGAACAATTGGTGAACCAATTAAAAACTCAAATTTCTGATCTTGAAAGGTTCATTGATTTTTTACAAGGTATGGATAGGTTTGTACTAACATTCTCAAATAATACCATGAAACCTTGGTAGAAATAATTTGTTAAGTAACTTAAAAATTATCAGCTTGTGGAAGGTTTCCATTCTTCTGTGTTTCTGAGAATATTTATAATAATTTCTGTCCAACATTTACAATATAAAATTTTATAACTGTCATGAATCCTCATATACGAGGGACGTTTAAATTTGATCTGGGCTTTATTTTTTATAAAATCAGGAAACCGCAAAAAAAAAGAAGAAAAAAAAATAAACTCACACAGACCAGTTATTACTCAAAGAACTCTCCATGCTTCTCTACACATTTTTTCTAGTGTTCTGGGAGCATCTGGACATCTGTTCTGTAGAAATCTTCAGGCTGATGAAAACCACGTCAGGACAGCCCTTTTAACTTCCTCATTGGAGCCAAACCTCTGTCCTCTTGCACTGGTAAGGAGTCCTGGTCACTTTTTCCTTACTGCCGGCTTCAAGGACGTCCTCAAAATGTCACAGGAGTAGGGTGCATTTAGGGTTCAACGTTCTTCCAGAAAATCGACATGAATGATACCCTTAAAGTCCCAGAATAAAGTCGCCATCACTTTCATTGCCGACAAGTGTCATCTTGAATTTCTTGGGTCGTGGTGAGTCAGTGTGTCACCACTCCATGCTCGTCGGTGGTCACAGCATGCCTTAGGAAGCTGCCACCTTCCCTGTTCTGTTGCTGCAGCATCATGGAACATATTCCACCTGGGTGGTTTTGTGATCCTCGGAAAGTTGCTTAGAGACCCATTGGCACAGATCTTGTTGAATTTCAGCTTATCGCTGATGATGGTCTCCACACTGCCAGTGCTGATGTTCAGTATTGAAGCCAATTCCTGGACATGAATCCGTCTGTTGTCCCGTAGCTTATTTGTTATGTGATGATGCCCTGGCCTTGCCTTATGAGGTTCATTGCCGGTGGATTCTCGCCCTCCTTCAAACTTTTGGCACCAAGCAAAGATGGATGATCGAGACAAACATGACTCGGGGAACTGTCTTTGAAGTCTCTGATGAATTTCAGATGCTTTCACACCTTCGTTGTGCAGAAACTTGATGATTATTTGTTGTTCCACTTTGGTCGACACATCTCTGTCTGCCATTTTGTTTAAAACAAACAATAGGTTGTCATGGCCTTTCGGTAATTGC
Organism: Rhysida immarginata; assembly: GCA_023313115.1. Lineage (NCBI taxonomy): Eukaryota > Metazoa > Arthropoda > Chilopoda > Scolopendromorpha > Scolopendridae > Rhysida > Rhysida immarginata. The sequence continues at coordinate 3,185,252 of JAHWFO010011261.1, forward strand.
CATCCCAACAATGAAAGTTTAGATTTTTACAAGAATGAAATTTACAAAAAATAAAGTCCACATCAAAAAGTCACAAGGTGGTTCATGAGTCCTTCCGGGATTTCGGAAGTTAATCGAACGGCAACCACGATGAGATGTAGCAGAAGCGTCATAAACAGACAGAGTCTCCAAGTTTGTACATATTTTGCAAACAGTTACTGTGCTTCTTATGTTCACTCTTGGTAAAATTGACGTCAATACATTTAGTTCTTATTTTATGCGACTTAAACGATGCTTGAAATCAAGCAAAACGATGGAGCTGAATCTTCGGCTTAAGATAAACCTTAGTTAAACGATAATGCTTTTGCAGAATAAGCAGCTTTGCCAACTAAAAAATATTTTTGCACTAAAATCAAGTGAATTTAATTGTACTAATGAAGTTAAATTCACTAGATTCAGCAGATTTCTGCAAAATTTTGTATAAGATCTGCTAAATTTAACAGAAAATTCACTAAGTTGGCAATACTGAAGGTGAAGCTTGCACAGAAGAAGTTTGTCATTGTCGACGCATGAATGAGAGTTTATGTGCAACATGTGCACATTTTTACACACGTTTTCTGTCTTTAGTGAAAACTTGTTTAACTGCGATCATAATGGCTACCAAATGTGCAAATGAAAACAAGGAAAATGATGTGAATATAAACTGGAGGAATATGATTTCATTGCAGACAAAAGTTGACATCAGTAACAAGTTTGAACAAGGAACGCCAACTGCCGATATCAAATTTTCTTCGGGTCTTTCTCTACATGACTGTGAAACATCAACTGCACAGCAGAGGTCTTGATATGTGAAATACACAGTTGGCGCTACCTGGTGGTTAAAGGATTAAGGTGGGTGGTTGTTCTTTCCTTCGTCGTCAGTGCACATGTAGACAGCAAAGATGAAAGGCGATGAAAGGCCAGTGATGGATAGTGTGGTTTTTGTGGAAAGAAGGGGTGTTAGGAGGTGATATCCATCATTGTTTGGTATCCGTGTGGAGGCAAGGCACTCTCAAGGAGAACTGTGTTCCGCTGATTGGCCAAGTTCAGCAGTGGATAGGAAACTGCAGCCAAAGATGTCAGCACAGGACGACCTTCAGCATTGTGTACATCAGCAAATGTGGATGCTGTATAGAGTTTGATTATGGAAAACGGACGCATAACATTTGATGAGCTGCAGAATGAACCAGGGAAATTGCAGGGTATCATCCGCAGATGGTGCACCAACACCCAAGGAATGGTTTGTCACAGCCATCTTGAAATGCCTAGGCAAATTGCTGAAATACATACACATGAATGAAGAATATGTCTAATCTATGTAATATGCAGTTTTTGTGAATAAATTATTTTCCACTCTGCCTATTACGAAACCTCAGAGGGACTTATGAATCACAGAAATAGCAGTTGAGTATTAGATCTCTTAGTCTTTAAGAAAGTTAACTGCCAAGGTTTTGTTGTAATATTTTGTTTTTGCTTTATTTGATATTCTTCTATGGGTAATAATGGACCTCTGATTACGACTCCATGTATGTTAAGATCATTACTATCAAAAGAAAAATAGGATGCAACATTGATTAAAAGTGTAAAAGAGAAAAGACATAAAGGAGAATTTCTAATAATAAAAGCTCATGCAAAAATACCCCTATCCTATCTTTATTCATAGCAAGCATGAAGGTCAATAGTTGCTTCGATGAATAATTTTATTCATTACCGATGCATTTTAGTATAATCACCACCATCTTCTACCCGATTTAAAATGCAGGAAAACTCAAATATTTTTTGATTCTGGCATTACAAATGTTCTATGTGACTCCTCGATCATCCGGACAATGTCAAGATAATTAATCTCATCCCAAACTCCTTTCAGCATGTCTCCTGTTACTAGTCTTGTGCTTTTGCGTTTATAAAGACAGAAATTGATCATACCACTTACGGATGCTTTTGTCAGTAGGGCAATGTTTATGAAATGCCCGCTGGACTAAAATTATAGTTTGTTTTTTGGATACTCCATGACTCAATATGCCTTTTCATTCACAGCCGCCATCTTTACTTTTATCGTGACGCTAGTGCCACCACAGCCTCCAATTGCAGGAAGGTTAAAAATATTTGAGTTTTCCTGCATTTTAAACCGGGTCTGGTTAGTTGTTATAAAATAAATGCATAGTAAAATTTTGAAATGCCAGACATCATTTTGAATCACCCTGTATAAACCTCATTGGATTCAGTACCCTTCACTTTACTGTTCGATTGTTGATTGTCACTCGGAATTTATCCTTTTGTAAAAGGTTTTTGGTAGTGTAATTTTTTTATGGTATGATGGGATGAAGTTAGATTTTCTGTATACAGTCTGTTGAAGTGCAGTTTATGTCCTTCTCTCTGTATCATGAAGTAATGTAAGTTTCTGTAATTGTTGGAGGAGGAATCTAGTGACAAGATTAGTTAGGAGTTTATATTGTCTATGAGAGGCCTAAATTTATTGCCACTTTTATGCGTTTTTGGTAGGCAATATAGGCAATAAACTGTGCGAATTAGTTTCTTCACCATTTCCTTTTTTTGGCTGTTGAAATAAGCGCCGTACTGCAAATAAGCACCACACCCAATTAGGCACCACGCTTAATTTGCTCTGAACTGAATAACCGTCACGGCACTTATTTGCATATTTATGGCATCCTGCGAATTGGAAGGGTGTACGGGGAATGCAAGAGAATATACTAACATCACGTACAATATATTGGTTATCCTGCATGGAATAAAAGGGGTGCAGGAGTTCCAAAAATTTTTATATAAAATTTGAATTTTCAGGGGTTTATAAGGGTGCGGGTTATACATGGGTATGGGGTATATTCATGAAAATATGGTTGAGTGCATTATACGTGATTGCTTAAGCAGGTCATTAATTGTATCTAACAATGGGTCCTTATCAAAGCTGGTTTGATTGTTAACTTATCAGGTTTTCTTCATATTGTTTTCTTATTTACTTTCATATTGTTTTTCTTATTGGAACCCTCTTGGGGTGTTTTCAATTTTTACTATCGATTTAATTTTATCAGTTGACCCCATCTTGTGTTAGTTCTTTTGGAGAGGGTCGTTAAAGGCTGATTTTTCCATCTTCTTTCGGTTACCATCTTCTGTGTTCTAGGAAATGTTCTCTGAAAGATCTTTTTGTGGACTCTAAATAAAAGTTCCTGCAGTCCAAACATGTTAAACATATTACGAATCTGGATAATACAAATTCCGACTTATTACATATTGTTTCTCTGGTCCCGTCCCGTATTCTCTCATTCCAGGATTATACAAACAAAATTTTGGGTCCCCTGAACTTTGTAATAACGGGGTTCGAGTATTGTTTATAATGATCATTATCTCTTTGGATTTAGTATCCATAAAGACAACTGTTTGACATTCTGTCGGTGCCTTTTAAAGCACAGTCGTGTAAAATGCTGGCAATTCTGTTTATTTTAGGGCCTGTATAAGTTAATGTCACGAATATTGTGCTGTACTGCATCTCGTGAGTATCATCTTAAGTCGATCATCAGGAACCAAGGAAAGAATTCGACTTGTTTTCATTATAAATATATGTGGGGGAGGAGATTTCAGTTTTAATTTGATTTACGCAGGAATTCCACTTACGGCCACTTTTATGACATCTTCAGGGAATAGATTCGTTTTGCTACAAGATAGGTGGCATTTCATCTTGCATTTATTGTTCTGTTAATGGGTAAGTGAATGTGCAGCAGGAATAGTATCTCAGTGCCGCAGTTTTCTGGCAATAAGGATGATTGGATGTGAAGCCAATGATGTTGAAGTAGGCTTTCTGTAGATCTTGAAATCACTGTTTTTTTATAATCATGCAGAAAGAACAAGCAAATATTATTAATTTTTTGGACATCACAATGTTTAATAATATCAAGAGGAAAAATATCCTTCCACTATTAAAAAGTTACTTCTATCTTGCTTACTGACTCTATTTCTCTCTTTTTTTTTTTTATTTTATCAGTTCTTTGCCTATCTTCGAATTTTCTATGTATCTAGGAAAAAAAATTTCAATTGTCGTGAGACTTTTCTAACTTTATATACGTAAACGTATTGAGGGATATTTCTTCTCGCTGACAAACGGCTTCCGAAATCATTTTTCTTGATCATCTCTTGATTTAACATTGTTAATGTTCTACTATTGTCTTAACTAAATACAATAATTATATGCTTTTAATTTAAAGGTGGTGTTGGACCTCTTGGACCATTTGATCGGAGATGTACATGCAATTGTCCATTACATGGCAGTAAAGTAATTTGAATTTATTTGTATCATTCCCAACAGTTGTGAGAAAATGTTCCGTAATGCTTTTTTATATACAAGGGGCAGTCAGAAAGTTCCCGGAATGACGGTACGGCACTCTAATGATATGACTTACAGCGATGCTTAGCGAATCTGGCATTCTTGGAAGCATTGGTGGAAGGCTTCTTGTATAATCTTCTGTAGCTTGGCTGTCAAATTTGACTGATATCCTCCATGGTTGTGAAAGTGTCCTTGAGACCCATTTTCACAATCGGGAACAGCCAAAAGTCACTAGGAGCGAGATCTGAAGAGTACGGTTGCTGAGGGATGACAGGAAATGGAGACACTATTGTCCCTACTACATGTTACGCTGCTTCCTCTGAACCACATCTGCAATATTGCACATAGAAATGGCGATACAAACTCATGATGCACCAAACCATCTATATCAAAGAATGTGACAAACGACTAACTCGTGTCTACTTGAAATGGAACAATAACGAAATAGAATACTGAAGCCTGTCAAGCCTTATTTCGCCTGAGGCAAACTGTGGGATTGCTATCTTATATCTCGTTCACCATCTGTTGAAGATTTCTGGGATCTTTTTGATTGCCCTTGTATGTTGCTATGAATCTTGATACAATGAAATAATTAAATGGATAGAAACTTCATATACAAATTATAGGCCTAAATGATTTAATTACAAAGTAAAGTACAGTGAAATTTCCCTATGCAACCACCTCCTTTAGACGAATTTAACTCCACATGGATTCAAGTGCCAGTAGGCACTATTATAAGCAGACCTCCCTAATCCAACCACCTCTATGATCTAACCAGAGATCACTAATTCCATAACATATGTAGTATGCACTCTCTAGTAACCTCCATTAATTTCTGATGTGACCAGTTGACAAATTCCCCTTGAGTGATCGCCTTAGGGAAGATTCACTGTATTTAGATGATGGACCCTCCAACAGTCTACATATATGGGTCTCAAGCTCCTACGTTCAAAATTTTACAGATGTTAGGGGACTGAAAACTTGAATATTTTGAGATAGGGAACCGATGGTTGGAAAAGCATATTTTAGGTGATGTGTGAGGACCCACATAAAGATTGCACTTGACTGTAGCAGCCTCAAGCATAATCTTGCACTGGTTCAGTGTCTTGTGAGTTGAACTTCTTGGCTATGCTAAATGTAGTGTCAACCTCTTTGCAGGCTTCCAAAAATGCATGGTTCAATGCAGTCACTGAAATTTGGCTCCCGACCACCTTGTTTGACTGGGTCAGTATTAAACTGAGTGGCCAAAGGTCATGGGATCGCACTGAATGTGATGTTAATAGCGAGTTGCACTTTCGCGACCCCTCAAAACTGCAGTAACATGTCGAGGCATGGACTTTCCATTTGTTCTAGAGAGATATTGATCTACGCATAACTGAGCCACACTCTTGCCTGACACAACTTCGTTGACACGCAGGATCCAAAGCTTCATGGGGCATACGCCACACTCTCACACATCCATCAGCTCGATACAATGAAACCGGGATTCATCTGACCATGCTACATGCCACCACTGTTCCATGGTCCAGTGACGATGTTTGCGGGCCCATGCCAGTCGTCGAGCTCAGTGTTGAGGTTTAGCAAACGGACACAAGTCGGTCATCAGCTGCTGAAGCCTATATGGTGCATTTGTCTCCGTAAAGTCCTGGTAGAAATGGGTTCCTGATACCCCACATTCAAATTGGCAGTAATCTAACTCACAGTAGCCTGTCGATCGCTCTGTATGGCTCTGCTGAGGTTCATGTTAAATCCGTAAAGATCCACTCTAGACACTGTTGACTTCGGAAACCTGAATTCTTGTGTCATCTCCAATATGCTAAGACACATGCATCTTGCACCGATTATCATCCCACATTCAAAGTCGGTTAACTCGCAACGTGCTCAGATATCTTGTTTACACTAGCGCCATATGCCTCATCTAGCCACAACATTCGGGAGTCATACACGGCACATTTTCAAATGGGACAATCCTTCCCGTTTATGTAAATATTGTAAAAAAAGCAATCTTGTAATTGCTGGTGCAGGCTTGGACAGAAATCACAGTAGCATATCAATCCTTTGGAGCTGTTGGAGAAAACGTGAGAGGTAAATGCCTACTGGGCAGGGGGAAGATTGCCATTAGTTATAATTAGGTACATTTATAAAACTCATAAGAAAATGCAATGTCGTACAGGTAATCATTTGCGCTGAAGTAATTAGATATATTTTGAAATTGTTTTTATAGATGAAACATTCGTCTGGTATGCATGGAAAAGATTTACGTAAGCATCATCATCCATCACGAAGAAAGGCTAACAACAGTAACGATGAAACTCGAGATGTAAAATACAGTTTGGCTCATTTTTTAAAATTTACTCAAGCTTCATGCATTTTCTTCGATTTCTTTCTAATGGTCATGTTTCTAACATAAGATTCATCACCGGACTACAAGCATCATAAGAAGAGCTATGGCATTATTGCAGATTTTTGCAATAACTCAGTTTGGCTGCGGTTCTGAACATTTTCATAAAAATTCTTTGAAGAAAACAATGTATGGAAGCCATTGGGGGTAAGCATCTTTTTTTTTTTTAAGGTTAAAATGAGTTATCGTGTACACTTCACTTTAATATTCTTAATACAAAAGGCGAAACCGGTTCTTTCTCTTCAGTCAGCAATAAAACTTTTGTATCACACTGCTATGGTGTATCGCCTGGCTTGTCTCTGGTGAATAAACGTCCCTGGAAATTAATATATCACAGAAATGTCCCTGAAAAAGAATTTATGAATATAATTGTTGTTCAGTAATTAATCTAAGAAAATGTTGGCTAATCTTTCACAATTATGAAAATGTGTATACATTGTCATATCACTGAATTATGACCACCCACTTAGTAATGGGTGTAGCCACCCTTCGCCACTATAACTGCTGCTAGGCATCGTGGCATGGACGCAAGAAGTGCGCTGTATTTGTCTGATGGTATGGCAGTCCATTCCGCTTGAAGCGCTGTCCACAGAGCTTCGAGAGTCATAGGTGGAGGGTCCAGCTGCCGTACATGGCGATCAAGGTGCTCCCACAGATGTTGGATTGGATTGATGTCCAGCGAATTAGCAGGCCAACGGAGCACGCGAAAGTCAGTAGAGTGTTCCTCGAACCAATCCAGAAGGAGACGTGCCTTGTGGCAGGGTGCGTTGTCCTCCTGGAACATACCATCACATTGGGAGAACATTGTGAGCATGTATGGGTGCAACTGGTCCGCTACGATTGACAGATAGCCACAGGCATTCAAATTGCCCTCTAGACGAATCAGTGGACCTAACTGCTTCCAACAGAAGATCCCCCACACATGCACACTACCCCCAACAGCCTGTTTCCGGCCCACGATAGCCTCCTGCAGTCTCTTTTCATGGCGTTCACGACACACTCGCCATCGCCCGTCAATCTTATGGAGCAAAAACCTTGACTCGTCTGCGGTCCAATGGCGGTGCTCACGTGCAGCAACCATGCGTCGACTGTTCAGGCCCATCTGTAGTAGGGTGCATTCAACGGTAATGTCGGATACACGCTGTTGGCACCACTGTTGAATCTGGTGGTCAGTTGATGGACTGTGGCTCTCCTGTCACCTTTTACGAGTCATCGTAGGCGCCGCTCACCCCGTCGGTCGATGGCTCGTGACCCTTTACAGTGATGGCGTTGGGATGCGATTTCTGTCCCTGCTGTTCACTCTTTGTACACCTTCACTACAGCGGATCGTGAACAGTTCACAAATTGCACCGTGCCACCTTTGCTGCGATAGCTATTATCATCCCTTTTTGGATGTCCACCTATCATCTTGAGGCTTGTGCACCTGCCGTTTGATGCACCAGCTTTAAAGCTTTCTCAGCCTGTTATACACATTTTGCAATGTGTAAACGTTGTTGGGGCGAACCATGCGTGTGCCTTGAAGGGGTGCTGGTCATAATTCATTGATATGACAAGTCTATTTATGCTTTCAGCATTCCTAACTTTTGCATTGTTTTAGAGTGAAATTGTTTGTACGTGTGGCTCTCTCTGTTAAAAAAACATTTTCAAACAGAGGGAGGCTGATTTCACATATTTGTTAGCTCTTTATTAAAAGATTTGTAACTTTTTCCCTAAGAACTTGTTTTTTTTTTATGCTACGTTATTTTTGATTATTTGTTATCTCGATGGCGATTTCTTTTGGTGTCGTCATTTGCCCTTTAAATAAAAGAATTAAATACCAAAAACACGATAGCACTTTTTATTAATTAAGCAATGTAAAAACATTTGCAGATAGATTCTTGAATTTTCTCATTGACTTTTATATTAGTTTTTATAATTTATGAATGTCTTACAATGCAAATTCCTTTTTAACAGTGATTTAAGAGCTCGATTAGAAGTTGCTATTGAACACGTAGAAGAATTAGCATCTATTGAGCAGCCTGTAGATAGCGATTACACCAGTGACTCTGAAGATGTAAGAAATATTATTTTATTTATAAATTAATATGGTTGCCAGTGTGTATGACGTAGTTTTGTATATGACCAACCCCTGTTTTATAAGACTGTTTTAACAGTTTGGCATGTCTCTTAATATACAAGGGCAATCCCAAAAGTACGGTCTCGTATTTTTTCGAAATACAAACCGTATATTTTCTGTAGCATTTACATCATTTTAAAGGTTTAAGAATTATTGTTTTTTTTACATAATCGCCATTTCGGTCGATGCATTTTTGTAGATGCTGTGGCAGTTTTAGAATGCCCATGGCATACCATCTTGCCGCCATATCCTTCAGGAAGCATTGAATCCCATCTTTCACTCTTTGTCGGAGGTGAATCCTTCCGGACAAATGTTCTTTCAACTTAGGGAACAGGTGGTAGCCACTGGGTGCCAAATCCGGACTATGGGGGATGTTCCAACCAAAGTTTAGCAGGAGAGCGACGGTTTGATGGGCGACGTGTGGGCGAGCGTTGTCGTAGAGAATGCTTACACCCTTGCTCAACATCTCTCTTCTCTGGTACTGAATTGCCCTTCTGAGTTTTTTCATTGTTTTACAGTATCTGTCAGCGTTTATTGTGGCCCCAGCAAGCTCAAAGTCGACCAACAATATCCCCTTCCTATCCCAAAACTACTTCAATTTTTGCGGCTTGGGCAAAGAACATTGCCGTTACTCGCGTGGTTGTTGTTTCATCACATGTGACAATCGAGTCCAAGAGGTTGTCCTTTCCGTCTGCCTAGCGGCGTTGGAATTCGTGGGAAGAGTCGAATCGTTGCCATTTGTGGTCTTCTGTCAGCATGCGTGGTACCCATCTTGCGCACATCTTCTGATATTGCAACTTTTCCATTAAAATCCTGTGGATGGTGCTTTGGGAAACATCAGGGACCAAATGCAGAGAGTATTCAGAGTTATCTGCTGATCTTTACGCATGTTTTCCTCAACCTTCGCAACTGTCCCATCGTGAAATTCAGTACCACCGGCTGTAAACTCTCTACACCACTAGCGAATGTTTTTTGACTGTCCATACACTTCCGTCAGTTGGTGCTGAATTTCAATTGGTTCAACGCCTTTTGCATTCAAAAGTCGAATATCTGCACGAACTACGCACTTGGCAGTAGTGTTTAATGGCAGCTCCATTTGCAAACGCTGCCAAGGCAACATTGAGAATGCGTGCATATTTGGGAGTGGGAGAAGCGTCAACCACAACTGTGTGGCCAATAGCCATACAAACATTTTCTATATGTCGCCAAAAAAATAGGAGACCTTACTTTTGGGATTGCTCTCGTACACTTTTTAAATATTGCTGCTGTAGTGCTATTGTAGTGTCGTGATTGTGCGGATATGTGCTGAGTGTGGTGATTTGTTGTCATCATACTGGCGTTATTTTTAAAGCTTCGTCGTGAGCGTTTACAATGTTTCAGAAAATCGAGACGCCTGTCACGTATGAAATCAATGCAGAAATCTATTGTAGAACATTCAAGAAATTGCAACATGCAATACCGAATAAGTGATATGGTATGCTTACCCAGGGCGTTGTGTTGATTCACGACATTGCTCACTCATACTTTGCTGCTGCAATCCAAAATTTCCCCAAGGCCTCTCACTGGAAATAGCTGGATCATTCCTCTTACAGATTTTAATCATTCTATTTTAAAATGGTTAGGTTCGTTGCTATAGTCAAATGTTTTCATTATATGTTGATTCTAATGTACAGGGTGTACATATACGAATATCCCAACATTGCAGGGGATATGGCTACAGATTTGGTTGTTGCCAGAGTTAGAAGAAGAATCTGGTGATTTCATTCTAAGCAGGATGGTGCACCACCCCATTAGCACTTAGCTGTTTGTGAGTTTTTAATTGACAAATTGCCATACCAGTTGATTGGTCACCGAGCAGCACAGGACTTTGCTCTTCATCAGTGGCCCTTTCAAGGCACTTTCAGTGGTAGGCAATAAATACTACTGTTTCCGTATCACTTTTTGACCCTTTTTTATTTTATTATTTATAATAAAACAAATGACTAAAAGATGTCGGGCTCGAATTGCTTTCAGCTATCTTGGCAGAGCTGTGTGTTCGTTGCTTTCGAACTGCTTTCAGCCATAGCATTTACCGTCTTGGCAAGACCAGTTGAAATTGCAGAACATCACAAAATTCCAGTTTTGTGCGTTTTATTCTCGCTCGATTTTTGTTTCGCAGTTTTTCCATGTAATTTTTTAAGCCATTTTTAAGCCTCTCTCCTATACAAAAAAAAAAATATCAACCATCAAATTACATTAGCACTACTTTACGTTGCGCATTTATTCCTTTCTTTAGAATGCATTGTTTGGCTTTGACCAAAGTTAGGCCAAAGTTGGGGTTGATTAGACTATATAGGGTGTGTAAGGTATTTGAGGACACACCTTGGTTTGGTACTGCTGCACTATAGTAAATTATATGTTCTTCCCGTTTCCGGAAAGCAAAATGGCGAATCATCAAGTAACACAGATCATCAAGAGACGTGCAGTAATCGTGGCAATAAAGGCAGAGCACAGCGATTTACAGATATCACGATTTCTAAAGGTCGCAAGATCATTCGTCCACAAAGTGCGGAAGGAGTTGGAGACCGAAGATGGCAATGTTGCACCAGTAGCAAAGCGTAAAAAGCATCCCTCACGCTCTGACATCTTCAGAACACCTGAATTTATTCAGCAAGTGCAGCAAGCCATCGATGACAATTCCAGAACATCCATCAGGTCACTTGCCAAAGATCTCTATGTGTCGGAAGGAACAATCAGAAATTTTGTCCATGAAAACATCAGATATCACTCGTATGTTATGCGAAGAGGTCAGTATATGTCAGAGAAAACACGGGAAAACCGCCTACTCAGATCGAAAAGGCTCTTAAACAAGCTTTAAAATCCGTGTGAAGCTGATTTGCTGTGGATTTTCTCCGATGAAAAAAAATTTGACCAGGATCAGAAGGTGAACAGAAGAAATGACAGATGGTTATGTGCAGACCCTTCGGAAGTGCCACTAGTCATGCACACAAAATTTCCTGCAACTGCCATGGTTTTAGGGGTTGTCAGCAGTGAAGGACATGTGATGCCTCCACACTTCTTTCCCCAAAGTTAACTCAGCGGTCTACGTTGAGACCCTTGAAACAGCTGTTAAGCCTTTGATAGACACGATACGCAACAGAAGGCCTTACTTGTTTCAGCAAGACTCTGCCCCAGCACACAAATCTCGCACGACACAGGAATGGATGGCCGACAATTCCATGATCATGTAACTTTGGCTTCCTAACTCCCCTGACCTGAATCCATTGGACTACTATGTATGGAGCGTTGTGGAGAGAGAGGTCAATGAACACCCCCATAACACCAAAGATGAATTGAAAGCTGCCATTGTTCGAGTAATGACCAATATGAACTAAAACCATTTGATTCGGGCATGTCGATGGTTTCGATCTCGCATCGAAGCAGTTATAGAAGCTGAAGGCGGATTCATTGAATAGCCATTTAACATGAAGGTTTCTTGTGTATGCTCATGATATGTTTTGATAATAAAGTTATTATCTCGACTTATATATCTCTTTTCTTTCTTGACGTGAATCTGTCCCCAAATACCTTACGCACCCTGTAGATTTAAATGTGATCTATTAGTCAAATGTTTAAACTGTTAAATTAATGTGTCCAATTATTTCAATGGTTTTTTTCTAATAGTTAAGAGGAACCTTATTTTTATTTTTTTTAATAATTGTATAATTTAGGCTCCCATTGTACAGTGCAATGAACAACTTACAACAGCGGTTAGGAAAGAATTGGCTGCTGCTATTCGAGATCTTTTGCAACATGGACTCATGCCTGTGAGTATAATGAAATTTTAAGCATAAGACTTGAAAAAAAAAGCACTTATATTGGAGGCCTTGAACCAACATCTGAGGTAACAGTTTCACAAAGAACTAGTTTTTCTCCGTCCCAATGGAGTGTCCATTTCTTGAAGCTGTCCTGAAATGATTCTTTGCAGTCGTCTTTAGTTCCTTCTGTAAATTTTTCTTATGTCAAATCTCATCAACCTTTCAGTGTTGCCTTCCGTTTGCAGAATGGGAAAAAAAGTCTGCCGGAGCCTGGTAGGGGAGTGCAGAATGGTGAGGAAGCACAATCATTCACGTTTGGCTAAAAACTCACGAAGTGACAATGCCGAGTGATGGAAAAACCACTTCTGAGATAGTAACGCTGGTTGAGTTTCTGAGTCTCCGATCATTGTGGCAGGGCTCCATCTTGCTTATTGACGTAGAATGAAAAATAATAAGTCTGAGAATATATCTGTAAAATGTTCAGCCATGTTGTCGCGAAGTGTTTCACCTCTTCGTCTGAAACGAATCGTTGGTCTCCTAGGCACTCCTTCGAGTGAGGAAAGAGGTGAAAGTCGCTTGGAGCAAGGTCCAGCGCTGTAGGGAGGGTGTACGATGATGTCCCAGCGATGATGTGGGACTGCTTCAACATGCGATGGTCTTCTGGGCTGTATGAGGTCGCTCGTTGTCGTGAAGGAGGATGATGCCCTCTGTGAGAAGTCCTGGCCCTTTCGCGACAACGTGGCTGAATAAGCAAGGATAGGACTTTAGCCAGGAGGGAATATTCAAACTCATCCCACGAGCTGACAAGTGCCTAAACCGATATGGGGACTATGTCGAAAAATAACCTAATGTATGTACTATCACTTTGCTGTAGTGGTTCTATGAAATAAAATGTACACGTTTCACTGCAGGCTTTGTAACCTTACTTTTTGATCACCCCTCGTATAAGCGAGTAAAATGCTATTATATATTTATGAAGGAATGATAAAACAGGGTGATTCAAAAAGTATTCCCTGGCTTTAAAATTGTTTATTCCAGGCTAATATGAATGTATGAGATGTGTTCAGAAAGTATTGAACATTTGGTTGGCAAAAACATATTTATTCATGTACAAGATATTTACTCTAATTTCGTTCAGAGTAGTCCCTTTGGTAATGCACACATTTCTCCCAGCGATCCTGCCATTGTTGAAAGCAATTCTGGAACGCATGTGGCGAAATGCTGTTCAAGCTGGGCCACCGCATTTTGCATGTATCTTCTCTTGATTCAAATTGGGTCGCTATCAGTGGAATTTTCAATTTGGGGAATAGCCAAAAATCACATGGAGCCATGTCGGGCAAGTAGGGAGTCTGAGAAAGCACAGGAATGCTGTTTAACTAAAAAAAAAAAGTCTGAATCAGATACAAAGGATGGGCTCGTGGCATCATCCTTAAAAGCCTGTTGGATCTTACAAATTGTTTCTGTTCGATTATTGACAAGCTTTTGACAAAATTTGATGCAATATCACTGCTCAACTCGTTTCGTCGATTTCGCAGCAGCTCACAATCCGATGGGCGCTTGCTGCAGGTCTTTACTCGTATATCGATTACCATTAACCAACGCCATCTGCGGGTGGGAAAAATTCACCCGTTCTTATGAATGTCTCCTCCACATCCCACCGAATCTTTCGCATCTTATTTGTTACGTAAACTTACAAATTTTTAGATAATGGGAGAAGATAAGATGAATGTACAGGGCATCTACAAATGTATGATGAGTTTTATTGCTCGATTGCATGGACATTATACAAACCTATTCTCAGACTTGTTATTTTTCTTAAAGTTCAACATGCACAGTTTCACATAACACAAGGTTCATAGCTGGCAGACAGTGCTTCCTGCATTTTTTTCCCTAACATCCCTGATGCGATACTTTGAATGGCTGCAGTGAGTTTCCTCTTTAAATCATGCAAATCTAATGGTCTAAGGTTGTAGACAATGCCCTTGATATGACCCTACAGAAAAAATCTTGTGGGGTTTTGTCTAGCGAGTTGGGAGGTCATGATATGGGACCTCCATGAGTGCACCAATTGTTGTTTAACATTGCATTCAGAAGGTGGCGGACCTCCAGGGATCATTGCAGTTGCATAATAGAAACTGCAGACTAATGTGAATGTACAGTGTAAGTTGCATATGTAGAATTTTTTGGGACAGTTAGAGATGCTCTGTATGGCTTCCTCACGTGACATGGCAGATGTCAGTGCTACTTTAAGAGAATTGTAGAGAGGCCTGCTGAGCTTTCCTGCATCTTCAAAACTTCCCGTTCACTTTTTGGAACGCAGCATCCCATGCCCAACTGATCCGTCTAACTGATTACAAGCAGACGCTCCACTGATACGAGAGCTGTTGGCAAGAGTGTGGGGAAAAATTGCTCTGCAGCTGATTTCGACTACTCCAATTAACTACTTATGGATATGTCCTCCATATATATGTGACTAGTTGTGTACTTTTGTGAAGCTCTCAGGACAGTTTTGATTATTTGAATTCTTTTGTATGTCAAAATCAAGGTATCCGAATATTCATGATAAAGCAAGTGTACATTGAATTGAGTTATCGATAAATTAAAATCTGTCTTGTTTTTTGTGCTTCATAAGTGAATTTAGTAAGATTATTTTTGTAGGTTGGACAAAGCACAAGTCTAGTACCTATAGTTGGTTGTTTTTCAACTCGTTCATCAACTTCTACTAAAATGATGCATGCATGGGACTTAATCGTTAAATATTATGAAATTAAAGTAAGGAAAACCTTTTTTTCCCCTCTAAAGAACAACTAAGTAGATATTCCATAACGTATTTGTCCTCAAATTATTTTGCAGAACGGTAAGCAATATAATTCCACTCCAGCCCGTAAATTGTCTCAAAGTTTTAATTTGGAAATAGTTGGAGGCACTGCAATAACACCAAAACAGGTAGCATATCTTATTTTCTTATACTTGTTCACGTTTTCTTAAAGAACTGTTGTAATTATGTTGATTATACAGGAGAATACAAAATGAATACACTGACTGAGCAGAACTCATGGGATAGCAGGTCACTGATTGGCAGTCGGACTTCAATGTGTTCCTCGCCTCCTGGATGCCTACGCTTTGGCCGCAGTTATGTGTGAGACCTTGTAAGAAGTGGCTGTGTATTTGATTCATGTGAAATGCAACATCATCATGGGAAGTTCGATTTCGGTGGTCATGCTTGAATTCGGCTTCAAACGTTCAACCATGTCTAGGGTGTACCGAGAATGGTTGGAGGAAGGTGTAACAGTCCACAAAAGACACCATACTGGGCGTCGAGCCACCCTCGATGACCATGACTGGCGACACCTGGGACGAATGGTCAACAGAAACAGGAGGACCACAGTGCGATAAATCACGTACCAATTCAACATCGGCCGAGCTAGAAATGTCTCCCAGTGGACAATTCATAGGAACATGCGTGCTCTCGGCTCTGGGAGGTGCCTATGTTAAACCCGCATCATCGTACACTCCAGCGTGCATTTGCCACCAATCACCAGATGGACATTGCAACAGTGGCGTAACATCATATAGTTGAATGAGTCACGGTATCAACTGTTCCATGGTGATGGGAGGCTCTGTGCATGGTCTGGAGTGCATTTTCCTCGTATGGAATGGGCCCCCTTGTTCTTCAGGAAAGCATGTTGAATGGTCTGCGATATTGTCAACTGCCCAGAGACCATCTCCACCCGTTTTTGGCCTTCAGCTCCCCAACGACCTTGCCGTCTTTCAAGATGACAATGCACCACCACATCGCTCCAAAGTCATCCGAAAATGATTCAAAGAGCATGCAGGGAAGGTCCAACAACTGGACCAGCCACCCCGAAGCCCTATATGAACCCTATTGAGCGTATCTGGGATGCCATTGAACTCAGACTCTGTGCGCTGGATCTTCCACCCACGAACAGATCGCAATTGGCTACCGTTCTGCAGACTGTGTGGTGTCATCTGCCTCTGGAAGCGTACCAGGGACTTGCAGGCTCACTTCCACACTGTATCGCTGCGCTCCACAGGGCCAGAGGGGGTCCGACCAGATATTAGATGACTATCCCATGAGTTTTGCTCAGTCAGTGTAGAATATCTGAGTAGATACGTTAACACGTGTAGCGATAGGAGGCTGCCATTGCTACGAATACTCAAGCCCCTTCTAGCGAGCATTGTATGTTCACTGTCTATTGTTATGACGTCATAGTCTTCCGTGCCGAGGGCTTGAGTGTAGAAGTTGACTGGAGAATCTGCCTAACATACAAAAGATGAAATATCGTATCCTTCGTATATCTTAAATAAATTAATTTTTCAAATTGTTTCTTTCTAGACCTTACTCGGAACAATAGACAACATACTTTCAACGCACACACCTCTAAAAAGAAGCCCAGATTCACATTTCAAAGCTCTTATTTGTGCTGCTTTAAAGTAAGTAGTTGTTTATTTATTTATTAGGATTTTTTTTTTTAAATATAATAAATGTTGTTTGTTAGCGATCTATGGTAACAATTAGCACGTTTAAATGTGGCGCATGTGTTCATTGTACATAAGCTATGACGTGGAGTATTGTCAGGACAAGTATTAAAATAGTTAGTATTCGAACAGTGAGCTGAAACATCGAGTTATGCCACTGAAAATTGACAGGGATTGGGAGGGCTACATAACAGCCCTTTCCGACGTCAAATTCAGCTATTCTGAAATTATGAAAGCATTCAAGAAGTGAGGCTTTGTACTTTTCAAGAAGAAGTAGCAAGTGTACTTAAATAACATTGGCAAAACCAGAAGAAGTGCTGTTCCCGAGGGTAAACCAGGCTAATTGGAGACCATCCACTAGCTGTAGTTCCGATGTCATCAGGAAAGTTCGGGCTCTCGTAACCACAAGTAACCCACCAAAAAGAATGGGTCATTGCACAGAAGGTAGGGACATCTGTGTACACAGTAAACACAATGATCAACCGTGATTTACAACTGGAGCGGTGAGACAAGAGCCACTTTCATAAGTTGTTGACGCCATGTTCAAGAGTGACGGATGAGCTATCATGAACTGTATGAATGCTGGCAGATAAAAAGTCGAAATATGTCATCACACTTATGTTTATTTAAGCCATTTTTTACCGCCCAAGGATTTCTAAGGACTACAGGTACCATGAATGCAAGGAAACATTTTCAAAAGGTTTTATGATCATGATGGGATACAATTATTATCTACGCCATGTACTATCAGACTAATGTTCTAACCTCATATTTACCTGTGACATCTCCGGTTTGTATATTACAGAGGTAGAAGAGATGTCGATTGACACCGCTGCATCAACTCGTCTGCATCTGCAACACATGCAAGAAGATACCGCAATCTGCTCCATTCCATTCAGCGACATACCTGTCAAGTTGCCGGATGCATTGCCTATGAATTTTTGTGGCTTTGGCCTACTTACAGGGCCCTTCGAAAAAGATGCAAACAGTGGAGGCTCTTTGGAAAGCGTGTCAATAGGAATGGTTATAGATTGATCTTGCTGTTCTGCGTTCCAGCCTCCTGCAACGGAAACTGCGACAAGGCAATAGCAGTGATGCATGTCTACCAGACTGTAACTTGTTACCATAGATCCCTAACAATCCTCTGTAAGATGCCAGATTTGAGGAATTTTATTATATATTAATTTAAATTAATTTACATAGATATCTTTATTTTATTTAAATTCTAGTGAGAAAAAATTAGTTACATGGTTAAGGCTAATTTTACGAACTAGAAGTTTGTTGGAACATTATTACCAGCCTTGGAGCTATGTGGCAAAAACAGGTGATTGCATCTTTTTTTTTTTTTTTAATTGAATTTATCTCAGATTTTTTTATTTGTTAAACGGATAAATTTTTTTTTTAATTGATTTTTTTTTTTTATTAATAATAAAGCTTGTCGAGATTAGACAATTAAAAATACAGTTGGACCAATGATATGCCACTTGAACATTTTCGGGTTATACAGGGCTACAACAAATGATCTTGTCCGTTTCATTTTCATATTATTAAACAAACTATTTGACTTGGAGCAATGAAACCAACAGTAATTGAAAGAAAAACTCTTGCAAGTTTACATTAGCTTATAGCAGGAGGGAGCCATAACAGGAGCGATCTACACCTTTGATTTTTGACATTTTGTCGAATATCTAAAAAAATACTTGACAAATTATCATGAAACATGATGGGTGTAAAGAGCGTGTTACACTTCGTATAAGGTAAACTGCCCAGTTGTTACCACCCTTGAGGATAAAAAGTTTCTTTTTTGATTCTCAAGTTCTACTGTGATTAAGTTTGTATATAAACACAAGACATAAAGGAAGGTTTGGAGAAGTTATTACGAGAAAAAAAGTTTCAATTTATTACTATAGCGTATATGAAAATTAGATATGAAAATAATAAACTAATAATTAAACTAATAATACCAGTGGTTGCCACATTTTGCCCAGTTGTTTCCACCCTCACTTATTTAGAAATACAGTCGAACCCTGATAACTCAAATCATTAGCACACCACATAAAAATTTTGACTTATCAGGTTTTGGAGTTAACCATTAAGTCGAAAATGAGGCTACATGATCACTACATGACCCAGTAAAATATGGTCTGTTCCAACACAAAATCATTTCCAATGCTGTTTTAGCATGACTTCCGGTTTGTAAAAATTTTCGAAAGGCATCTCTTGGTGATTTTTGCCCATTTATTTTTCATCTGATGACATTTATGATATATGTAAAAATGTTTTATATTTGAAACTTTACAGAGAATTCACTTTTTTTTTCAAGTTTTACATCATCAAAGGCAATGAGACAGTGAAGTTTCGAAATCAGAATGGCTGAAAAATGGCCAATCAGAAGTATATGACTGCTTCTAAAAACTCGTTTGTGGTCATTCATGCAATGAACTTTATGGTCAACATGAACACTTCCTCTAAAAATGAACGCACATTCGTCATCAATTATTACATCTAAATATTCTCCCATTGAGCGATCGCAATCAACAAGTTCGATTTGCAATTTTGTGTTCACTCTAAGTTTTGATTTCACAATGGCTGCCAGCGACTGCGAAATCTCTGCATCGTTTTCTTTGTCATGTGGATGAAAAAATTAAAGTTGAAAAGTGAAATAAAGTTTCAACAGGCAAAGCTTGTTTTTATTTTAAGAGAGGTTTTGCTTAAATTTAGGAACACCTATTCACTAAAACCAAAATTTCTTTTAGTTATCCGGGATTTATTAAAAAATATGTTTGAGTTAATGAGTGAATTAAATGCTCTGGGGGATAGAATATCGTTTGAGTTAACTGGGAATTTGAGTTATTCGGGTTCAACTGTAATTCTACATAATTTTTTTTTCATGAATTATATCACCTAACATCTTACTGAACAGTATCATATAATAATATTTGACAAATCAACAATACGGTAACATCAACCATGGCATGGCCATTTTGAAAATCGACTGATTATCGTTAACAAAGCTCTCTGCTTTCATCACATGTCATCTTGGGACTATTCCATGGCCCCAGGGCGGATTTAGATGAAAAGAGGCCCCCTAGGCTGTTCCACTTATGAGGCCCTTTCACCACCTCCCATTTTTAATGCTAACAATTTGAATGTAGGCCCCTCTTGATTTTGAGGCCCTAGGCTGAAGCCTAGTTAGCCTATAGGAAAATCCAGCCCTGCATGTCCCCCTCTACTATTGGCCCCATGAAAATTTCAAAAAAGTGTTGTTTTAGTCCTCATCCTACCTACGCCTTTGCACGCACGGTAGAAGTGATGTAGGAGGTCATTCTCCTATAAATTCACTTACCTTATGTCTTTTTCGAAAAATAACTTTCCTAACAGTTTGCTTAAGACATCGTGTACATTTTAAATGTACATTAAAAACAAAACATAAGCGGCTAGTTGAATAGTAAACTGCTTTAACAATAGGTGGAACTAATGCATACAAACATTTTCGTTCTTATTGCATTTCACATTTCATGGAAATGTAATGTTTTCATTAAAAAGTGGCAACAACCGAAGGTTTCAATGAAGGTTTTAGCCCGAAGGCAGGTAGGGGATCAGCAATAAATTGAACAAAAAAATAATGTTTGGGATCACCCTGTAAAAAATAATGCTTGAAAAGTGTTGTAGCTGTAGCATAGGATTATGAGGCTTCTTTAACTTATGAAAATAGCACCTATATTCATGGAGATATAAGGGTTTCTATTTCAACCCAATGCAATGCAATTTCCTTAACAAAGTACAATAGAGACAACACCCTGCAATCAGAATTATCAAATTTTGGATGAAATATGAGCATTTTTAGTAAATAATGTTTAACTGTGCATGTGCAAGAGTTACCAAAATGTCTTTTCCATAATTTATTAGCCAAATGTATAGAGCTACTTTTAGAAAAAGCCCAAGCAGATAGCATGAAAAAATCAGAAAGATATCGTCGATAGAATGAGTTGAATTTCAGTTGCTCTTTTAAGACTAGAGACCAGTATTAACTTCTTCTCCGTAAGCCTGCTTTCTATTTAGTGACTCTTAAGCGCCTGTTAGGCGTCTGCGTCGTTTTTCCAATCAGCGACTTTCATACATCTGCGTCTGTCAGCCATCTGTCTCGCATTTTTCCAAGATCTGGCATGGCTATATTTTTAAGCGTTCTTTCAGAACTAGCCAATCGGGTGCAATCTTTGCTATGTATTCTGGGTAGTGGTTTTCACCGCTTCAGATGGAGAATCATGGCTGCTGTACCTTGTGTTCACCGACATGGGTTTTCGTGTCTTTTCCCTCGTGAATTTATTAATAAACAGGTTTTATATATTTGGTGAATCATTTATTTACTAAGTAAATTCAATGCATGAACATGATCGGAGTGGTCGATATCCTTTTTTCCATCGCTTTGAGGGAGTGACAGTTGTTTGCATTGACTTGACCATTCAGATCAGACCAGAGTCTGGATAATGCCTGAAAGTCGCTAAATGGAAAACAACTATGTTCACAATGCGTCTTCTTGCAGGCGACGATTTCAAGAGGCACAAAAAGTCCCCGCACATTACGAGACGCCTAAGTGGAAAACTGGCTTTACACTGATATGAAATCATTATGCCTATGTGAAGTCAATATGCCTTCAAATCAGCGTAAGGAGAAGAAGTTGATATTGGTGTCCAGTCAAAAAATAAAAATTTGGAGCAAAGCCCTTATGGTTTTGTTTATTTTTGAGAGCAACTGAAATTCAACTCATTCTATAGGCGATATGTTATTTAATTTTTATGCTATTTGCTTAGGCTTTTTCTAGGAGTAGATCTGTACATTTGGCTAATATATTATGGAAAAGATATTTTGGTAATGCTTGCGCATGTGCAATTATACATTGTTTAGTAAATGTGTTCATATTTCATCAAATGTTTAACATTTTATACAGGGTGAATACAAAAGTCTGAATCCCCGTTTTATTTTTTGAACCGAAGCAGATATGTCAATTTTGATGAATCCAATGAATAGGAAGTTGTGGGTGGCCTATCCCATGATGCACTTTTCATCATCCCAAATATGCAAATTAGGACACATTCAAAATTTATCTCAAAAACCGTAAGGGATAGAGAAAAAAAACCCAATTGCAAACTTGTTCAGCATAAAAAAAACAAACAAAACAAAAAAAAAATCATCCAAATCGAACCAACCAATCACCCACAATCACGTGGTGAACTGTTTGTAGCTTACAAACAGTCACACTGCACAAGAAAAACTGAATGTTGATATTTCCACCATGTAAAGCATGCAAATCAAAAAATTAACATAAATTACCATACTCACATTTACTTTCATGCGGAAAAGGAAATAAAAGGCATGTTTTGGCGTCAGTTAGGTTCCGCGCTCAATTGTGTTATGGTGATTGTGGCGTCAGTTCACCCGTGATTGTGGGTGATTGGTTGGTCTGATTTGGATGATTTTTTTTTG
>JAHWFO010011261.1:3228269-3291801 GCA_023313115.1 Rhysida immarginata
CAGTATCCTGTCCCAATTTTTGAATTGAAAAACTGGTTACCTTAATAATAGTAAAAGTAAAAAGCATAAATTTCCTTTATTTATACCACAACCAACTTTTTATTATCTCATTTCAAATTTACTTCTTTCGAATGTCATTCAATTGTGCACTGACATCTCACAACTTTGAAGCATGCAAAAAAACAAGACAAAGTCCAGAGTTCAGGAGAAAATTAAAAGATACCGTTATGTAATAAAAAAAAAGAGAAAAAAGGAATCTCAGAACAATAAACTGTTGTTTTAAAGTAAGAGCTAAATCTCTTTTAAAAAGCAGCTATTAACGTTAGATCCCGAACAACAATTGAAAATTAATTATTACTTGATAATAAATAAGCGAAATGCATTCTGGGCTAACTCTTTACTGTCTATCCTTACATAAAAAAGAAAAAAATAAATGTAAATTTTATTAATTACGCACGAAGACACAGTCATCACAATGCTTTGGCCTATTTTTGTAAGTGATTTTCTATACAATGAAAAAAAAAAATTTTTGCATTACAAAAAAATATTTACATAATCCCCAACCTCCCGACCTTCTCGCCCAATTTTCAGGATTACCCTCCTTGGATCAGAGGATAATCCAACTCAGTAGTTCAGCTCTCCCTTTCATTCAGGAGCAGCTAACAAAACGGAATTTTAAAAAGGAGAATTCCTTTTCACAAACTTCTATTTAGAGTCGAGCAGGAAGTTGTGATGATGCATTCACAATGAATCTCAATAGCAGTGAAAGGAAGAGATGACGTTCCCGTGTGTATACACACACACAATTTCATTTGAATGCAATCTGGGTATCCACAGTCCTTACATAATGAACTGTTCCATGTGTTGCATAACTTTTCCCCCATGTGATAACACATCATTCATTGATAACCATTAAAACTTTATATCTCCTATATTAGAAAAAAACATTCAAATTAATTTTAATATTGTAAATATTTAAGCAGATGCAAAGAAAAGGGCATCCTTGACGATTAGTCATTCGACCACCACAAAGCAATATATTTTGCAAAAGAAAATCAAGCTTTATTTTTATTTAAAATTACAATATCTTCTCGGTAAACAACCAATAAGTACAACAAAATTGAAAACATCTACATCCATGCACATGTACCAAACAATTTGAAATACGAAGCACTATGAAAATAAACTGAAATGTACATTTGCAAAGGTCTCCCACTATGAACAAAAATTAATTCTTCTTGCATAAGCTCCTAGGTCCAATTTTGTAGTGTCAAATTTTTAACTATTGAGAAGCTGTTTTGGAGGACTTAACTGCACAAAAGTTGGTCGCATTTGTGATACACGCAAATGGACACATTTTCGAAAATTTCAACTTATCTTTATCTTCACGAATCCTGAAATAAAAATCTTAACTCCAAACTGGCTCATGAGAGACAAACATTTATTTACAAAAAAATTAATCTCAATGAGACCTAAATCTTAATAAAACCAAATACATAATTTTCTATCAACAAAATAAACGCTTTGTTTCCTCAGAGTTACTCCTATTTCATAATTCTTATCAACTCCTCTCCATGAATATTTTAGGATTCACTTATCTTCAGATTTATCATGAACTATCATGTTAATGAATTATCAGCTGCTCTTTGTAAAAGGTTAGGTCTTTATCACCTCACTTCTTTCATTTTAATTTCTCCATAATGTACTCTACTTCATTCACTTCTCTGCTACAGTACTCAATTTTGGGGCTCAACCTTGAATTTCAACCAGACTAGTTCTTTGTAGAATACAAAAATGGTTTTTAAGAATTCTGTTAAAATGTCGTAAACCCGCATCAGCTTATTACGTTTCAGTCTCATTAAGATATTCACCAATATGACACTTGTTCGGCTAACTATCTGGTTACTCTTAGTAAAAAGCAACTATCAGTGTTGTTGAATCTCGAAGGTAGGTCTTAGACGGTGTTCACTTCTGCTGGAGTCTCTTCATTCACCTCCGACTGTCATATTCTAATAAAAAAAAGGGATGTTTCTAATATTTTGAATTAACATCTGTAATTTGTCTTACTTATTTTTTTTTCTATTTTTTTTTTTACTGTTCGTATTGTATTTCTGTTAACTTTTTCCTTCTGGGGAGCTAACTGGTTGACCTTTGGCCTCCCGGACAGGATTTCTTTGTACCATCTAACAAATAAATAAATAAATGAGAGGAGTCCCTGCATCTCCTTCTGCCTAGATAAGCTGTGCTAATGATGCACGTATTTGCAAACAGAAGGCTCATAAAATGCCACTGTTTACTTGCACTGAACACTTTTTCCCAGTGAGCAGAGGGGAAGCAAAAAGGAGAATCCCAATAAAAATAGATCAGGACAAACCATGGATAAGCAAATTTCCCATTGCGTTCAAAGAGGAAGGTATGTATGCAAAAAAAAAAAAAAAAATTGACGTGGATATGCAAAATTGCAGGATTACTGTACTTTGTTCATATTGTGCACAATTTGTCCAGAGTTTGAGACCTCTATTTTATTCTGGTGTTTGTCATTTTGAAGGAATTAGCTTAACAAAATTGGTCACTGATGTGCTGACAGGTTTTTTCAGTTTTTGGAAACTTTTAACAAATTTTCTCGAATCATGAATTTTTAAGTCAATTCAGTGAAAAAAAAAAAATAAATTTTTTTTCCAGTTGGGATGAACGAAAATTGTACTGATGCAATTTAAATTTGTTTGAAGTGCATTTATTTCACCTACAGAATCCTTATACACACAAGACATGTGACCACTCGTATAAAATTAACATTTCAGAATTTAAAATTAAATTTCTGCTTAAATGCATCTTCATAACATGACTGAAATGTCCAATGAAACGCACTTGCATAAATCACTGGGAGTAACAAAAACCAAGGCCGTTTTCCCTTTCATGCAACATAAATTTACCTAGAGACTCTTGATAGAATAATCCGATTTAATGACACTTGTTTTATTGCAGCTGATATCGTATTACATTATTAAATTTTCGGGAAATGCATTTTTGAAAACCACGCATTTATATACAAATTCAAAAAGCATATTTGCAATAATAATAACAAATAACTTAATTTTAATCAGTCAGTCTAAATTTTTATTTAAATATTTAAATTAATTTTTAAAATTTTGATTATTTTAATTTATTAAGAAACTTAAGCACAAACAATGCTGTTAGCACACAATGAATGAAAAACTGTCTGCATTTTTATAGGAAAGAAAAAAAAAAATCCCATTTGTTTTTAGAAGAGAAAAAAAAGCACACCAGCAACAAAATTAACACACTTTCCTCTTAAGAAGTTTCAGCCTCATTATCAGAGCCCAGGAAGGCCCTGCTGACCAATATTAAAAGATCCATTAATACTCGGCCCTCAAATACCAACGCCAAACTTAAAGCTCGATCGACACTAAGATAATAAAAATTTGTTTCTTATTTCAATAAACATTACAGCAACAACTGCAAAGCAATTGTACTCCGATAGATGACTTCCGAGATAAACTAGTTTTAAAAAGATATGACGCGAGAGAGAGGGGGGAAAAAACTATAAGGAAAGATTGTATAAATGGAGAAAAAAAAAAAAGAGCAGGAAACTATTTTTCAATCATTAATATTAATTGGAATAAAAAAGAAAAAGGACCCAAAGAAAAACACGGAGAAGGGGGAAGTCTTTAAATGACAAACACGTTCTTTCAAGTAAGGAGTAGTAATAATAGAAGTGGATTTCATGGAATGTGACCATTGGAAAACTCAATGTTGCAAGAATGTCAACATGCAAGAGACAGTATAAAGAAAAGAAAATTAATGACTTTCCCGATTTGATTTCTGATTTAAACTAGGAACCATTTAGCCTACTAATTTTATTATAAATTTGAATTATATTTTTTAGTTTAAAACAGATAACAGATCTACATAATAAAAAAAATACTATGCTAACAACAATGATGCCCTTGTAATAAACCCGAGAACAATAAAACTTTATAGAAACCAAAAGTTGAAACCTGACCTTAAATCAAAAGTTGACCTGATACGAGTGAAACCTGATCTTAGCCTGGACGTTTTAACAGGTGAACATTATACACTATAAAATAATTAATACAGATGACAGCATGCAGTAATTTATAGTTAACAGCTTTATTTACTCCTCTTAATAGCCTCATGCATTTATTTACATAAAATACTTATGAGATTATCGTAAATGAATAAAATCTTCTTTCAGATCAAAATTTCCCTTGGAAGTTAAACACACCTGGTCTAACATTTCTCCAGTTTCTCAATTCCCTCTGAGAAGCAACTTTCCTCAGAACTTAAGAAATAGAGGCCTTACAAAACAAGAAACTGACTAAAGTTTTGCCATATATTCCTAGCTTATTCAAAGCAAATCTGATTGAGCCTTGTATATTTTTATGCTTTTGAGATGGCCATTCTTATTAGATTGCTAGAATATAGTTTATCTTCCAGGGAGAGGATTTCCTCAAGCAGGTGACTTGCATAGTTTGATTTCTTGTCTTTTTTCTTAAATGACGTCACACGTTCTCTATATCTTATAGAAAATTTGTTTGATGTCGTTCTGACATAAAAGCAGTTACAAAAATTTGCATTTGAAATATGCAAGGCCCAATCAGATTCGTCAACTAAGATCCACAACACACGTTATTCGATATAGAGAATGATAAAGTCTGAACACTGTCTAACGTCTCGAGAAATACACTTCCAATCAAGAAATAATTTAAACATCAATAAATAACTGGTCCCCACTACTCTACATAATTGCTGATGTAGAATCCGAATCTTCAATAAAAATTATTGATGTAGAATCCACATGGGGGAGGGGGGTAATTTTTGCACAATTGAAAACAGCTCCAAAAAACATTAGACAAGTACCTCGATATCTCGAATTTCACAGGAACAGAAAAAATAATTCGAGATGAAGAGATTTCGAGATACGGAGAGTTTCTCTTAAATTAAGATTTTTAGGTTAATAAAGGTACCTTGAGAGTACAGAGCACAACAGGAAATAAAATGGTACTTGTATAGAAAGTTAAGCTATATACTGCAACAGTGTATAGGTACTGTCAAAAACGCAGAAACTGCACATTCTTAAACTATTATCTTTTATCTATTCCGTGGAGAGGGCTTTGTGCTGCTGAAGAATTCAATAAACAAGCAAACAGATACATAATGATAAATACTACTTTTTTTTCCTAGAAGAAACGCTTCTTAGAGATAAAAAAAAAAAAAAAAATGACTGAAGTGTGTTTCAACAATTTGGAAACACAAGAAAATGAAAAGATTTCAAATTTAAGGCTAAACCTATCACATAGAATTCTATGACAAAATAGTGATGTGAGAATGGCTGGCTGAAGATAGAATAATGGAAAGAACAATATACAGAAAATGACACAAATATGAAATTCAAAAGTATAAAAGTAAGAATCAAATAAAGTGAAATCATGGTCATAGTCCATTAGCACAGGCCTCCCACTACAACTTATAATCGATTCTTCTTGCATACTCCACAAAGCAATTTTAATAGAGATTTAATTCAGTTCTGTTATTTTCAAGGATATGGGCAAATTTTTTATAATTACATAAAAATTAAAACGTGAATATTTCCCAAACGATTCTTCAGAACCCATCAATTTTTACATCCAAAAATTAAGGCAGTAATTGCATGAAATTTGGCCACACACGAACACAAAAATTTTCATTAAAGTACTACAACACCAAAAATTTTCAGTTGGGAAAGGGGAGGGGGCGTTTGACCTATCTAGAGTGGGCGCGCGGCCCCCCATGCAATAAAAGCCTTAATTCCAGAATGGATCATCACATCAAAAGAATTTGCTCACAAAAATTACTAGTCACAATGGAAAGGGGCCGTATATGTCAAATTTATTGACTTTGTTCTTTAGTATGAATGCTACCACCATCTCTTCACTGTAGGAATCACTAAATACATACATGAATGTGTGGGAGAGAATATTTTAATATATTTTTTATAAATTGTTCTTAGTCATAAATTAAATTCATTTAT
This sequence comes from Rhysida immarginata, assembly GCA_023313115.1. NCBI lineage: Eukaryota > Metazoa > Arthropoda > Chilopoda > Scolopendromorpha > Scolopendridae > Rhysida > Rhysida immarginata. Next base: position 3,234,322 of record JAHWFO010011261.1, read on the forward strand.
TTATTTTGTATAATTTTTGTGTGTTGGGCTTCTCTTGAGTTTTAAAATTTATTAAAATTTGAATAAATTTTAGAATTAGAAAAAATTTTTTAAGAAAAGCTTTTATGTAAATAAAAATTTTCCATATATTTATTTATTTATTTATTGATTAGTAATCCAATACGTCCATCCAGGGCCTGTAATAATGTTCGCCAAATGTGATAATTTATTTGTCATATTAATTGAACTATCTGTGATTTGGCAGACAATGAATTGTCTCAAGGCACAACTAAATGTTTGTTTATTTTATTTTTTGATGTATTTTTTTCTTAGATTGAATTGTTCAATATTGCACTATGAATTAAGAATAGTGATATCCAGGTTCAAATTTGCAACAAACTTGATTTTTATTTTAAACTAGCAGACCCAGCAATGATTTGCTATTGCTAATTATGAATGTATATACTATGGTATATGAATTAAATAAATGCAACTGAAGTTCGATATCGAATCTAACTTAACTTACCTATCAGATTTCATTCAGACTCTAAACACTCCTGGCACTAATAAGAACAAAGTGTGAAATTTTCAGAGAAATCAGTGTGGAGTAGTTTTTGAATCTATAGGGCACACACGTACGAAATATATGGCCTTTTATTTATAAAGATAAAAAAAAAAAAATTAGATATTGTAACTTTTAACTGAACTTGGTTTAAAGCTGAAACGTGTATTAAAAATAAAAATCAAGTTTGGTGCAAATTTGAACCTGGATATCACTATTCTCAATCATATTTTATTCAGTTTTTTTCTTATTTAAAAAAAAAAAATTTTTTTAAATAAAGATTCATGATGAAATTATTAGAAAAAAAAAAAAGAAAATAAGCTGACTACCAGAATACACAGATACTAAAAAGTATACTATTTCAGTGGAACACTAGTATCATGCTGCTTTAAATCCCAAATGATGCTAAATTATATCAAATTACTTCAAGTCTAATTTTAAGAGAGACAGATTCTTTATTAGCAAATTATCTCTCAGTATGATGTGTATGACTCAAGACTGCTCCTTAATCAGTGACTGATGATTGACTCAACCTTAAAGTGAAATCATGAAAAGGAAAGTTGCTGCATGTTTTCCCTTAAAAACTTAATAATAAACGCAAGTTATGCAACTCGGGAGGAGAAAAAAAAACAAAAAAATTTTACGAAAAACACTGACTGAAATGTTAGAAAACTTATTCGATATCGCAAGTCTGATCTAAGCAACATTAATTAACTAAGGGAGGGGAGATTATTAACACTGCAACAGCTATCAAAGGCACGCTTTTTCTCCCTTTATGTTGTGAAATGCAGGAAAGAGCTTTTTTATAATTGCTGACACCAACAACAAAAAAACAAGAAAAATATACTGGGAAAGGACTTTGCTTACATAAGCACCTTCATTTGAAACCATTATCTTGTAAAGAGAGCCAGTGAGCCACAACCAAATCAATTTATCCCCCCCCCCCCCAAAAAAAATAATAAAAATTAAAAATACGAAAATTAAATTCTCCTCGAATCTCTATTATAAAAAGAGACTATAGGAAGAGACTCGAGTTGACACAATTTCTCGTTTAATGAATAATAAAAAAAAATCCATTTTAAAATTTTTATTTAAATTTCTAAGTTTTGCTTTAAAGACTTAAACGTATTTTGAAAATAACGTTGCATGAGCACCCATGAAAAAAATTTTTGTTTCAATAATTAAAGCTCAAGCAATCATTATCTGATAGACTTTCTGCTCATTCAACACCAAGATAACATGTTTACTGAAGGGCAACGGGGATCAATGCTCCAGAGTGATTTTTGCAACATTTACTCAGAATCATGTGACAGTTTGGAAAGAGTCCAATAGATGGGGGAGGAGGGTGTTACAATTACCGATTTTATCTTTCTTTTCAAGAATGTCACTCGATTATTAATTTTTATTAGAGAATTTTATAACTTTAAACACAATTCCTCGAGAGCTTTACAAAGAATTATCTAATAATCCGAGACCACTTATCTTCGACAGGTTAATGAGAGTCAATAGCAAATTTTCTACATATTTTTTCCACTTATCAATAGATTTATCTATCAACGCGTTTCCTAATGTAAATCACAACGAGTGTGTAATCAATTTTTATCTAATTAATTTTTTTCCCCTTTAAAACAAACTGGGAACAATTTCCTCGCTGTTAGCTTGAACTCAACGATTGAGCAGTAAACTGAACTTGTTGAGTAATGCTTGAAGAATTCGGGAGGAAGTGTTATTAAATTAGCGGAAAATCCAAAGACTCCTTGTATTAATATTAATGAAATTAAATTTAAAAAAAAGTCTACTTTAAAAAACCTCTAGCGTCTCAGTATTTTATTCCCATACTGTTTAGAAACGATTATTTTTAAAGTTGTTTATATTTTACAAATAACAGATGGAGAGATGCTAGCTTTCCATTTCATTTCCTGATTATATATCAATTTTGAGAATAAGTAACATTACCGCCGCCGCCCGCAAACTTCTCGGTTACCTTTTTTTAGATCCTTTTCGAAACACGTTATTAAGAAGTGTTGTACAACTCTTCTTAGAAATCAAATTATTTTCAGAAACAAATGCACGTTTACAACCTGAAAACCGATATTTCAAATATTTACATAAATAAATTATTAATAATAAACAAAAATAACCAACAACTACCAAATATCAATTCTAGGAAACACGAACACGATATCTCCGATTTGATTAATTTCCAATACATTTGATGATTCTTCGATTAAAAATAATTATTATGTCAAAAGTTTTTCTCGCTTCATCACCACGACAATTCCCCTCCCTGCCAAGCCTCCCAACAGATATTACTACATATAATGTCGAACTATGCCCAAAAATTTAGTACTGATGCCAAAAACGTTTCAATAAAAACATACCAAAGCTGTCATATGACCATGGAATGTTATTCCACTTAGAGTTTTAATAGGAAACTTATCAAGCAAGCATCGCCATAAAAAAAATATAATTCAAATTATCTCAGATCAGGAATTTATGAAGGCACATCTGATAAGACATGAACTCATGATATTAATCAAATTTTTATTGTTACGATAAACATTAACCACTATCGGTTTGGAGACAGATTAAAAAGAAATAAACTGAAATGCTGGAATGGTGCAAACCTCCAACTAGGACCTAAAATTAATTCTTCTTGCATAATCCTAGCTTCAATTTTGCAGTGTTAAATTTATAATTACAGATGGACCCTCTTATAATGAATTATTTTTAAAGTCCCAGCAAATTGTAACCGATTTAATGTTAAAAAAAAAAAAACAAAAACAAAACTTATTGTAATGAATTCCTCATTAAAACAAACAAAAATTTTTGGCCCTGCAATATTAGTAACTGTTTGTTGTAATGAATTTTCACAAAACACGGAGAGAGAGAAATCGTTTTTCGCACTTTTAGTGAAAGAAAATGTTCCTGATTTAATTTTAAGCAAAATTGATGACACTGAAACTAACAAATTGCACCAACTGCTAGAAAAAGCTTTTTTTGGATTGTCATAGTTTGGAAATTTTTTTAGATAGATTTTATTTAATTTTTTATCCCAGTTATAACGAATTTTTATTATAATGAACTAATATTTTAGAATAAATCATTAGATGGTCTGTGAGGGGTTTTAATGGTTCGCCTACCTCAGCTGTTCGAAATAATGATGAAAAATAGGAAAGAAAATTCCGCAGCCCGGGATCGAACCAGGAACCTTTGGCTCGGACCGCCAACGCGCTATCCAATTGCGCCACTGCGGCCATGAAAGCATTTCACTATTTACATGACCTGCTCTAATAGGTAACTGCTCTAACCAAGCCCTAAGGTCATTGTATAACGAAAATTATGGTAATTTAGAAATAAAAAAAATAAATAAATAAAATTTAACAAAGGGCCCGAATATAGTTCTTTGAAATATTTCAAAGGGTTTGCAGAGAATGAACGTAATCGTGGAATATGAAAGCTGGCGTATTCCAAAACATTCCACAGGATCATCATTTCTGAGACACCTAATTTCTCCATCATGAACTGTAAAATTTTAGCACTAGTCGCATTCATATCCATCCACTTAAGGGAAAGTGACTTTGCTTTTGAAAAGCAAAGAAAATAGGTTTTCATGGTGAATCAAAACCGGAAGCAAAAAGATCACTTTTGCTGCTTTTGTTACTGTTGCATCTAAAACTGCGTCGGCCATAAACAGACATGATGGACTTACTGAAATTGTTTGAAAAATAATAAGTGATTTATTGATTGTGGAAACTATTTTTTATTGTTCTCCATGGCTTTATTATTCCTTAATTTATAACTAACGAAATTTACAACATTAAATACGTCACTTACGCCGTTAAATTACAAGTTTTATCGGTGGGCAATCACCAATACAAGCGAAGCGACGATTCAGTATGGTCACCACTAAACCGGAAGTTAGTAGCTGTAAAGCCGAAACAGTAACAAAAGCAGGGGGAAAGTGGGTACTGACTCGCTTTCAGAAACGTCACTTTTGAGACTTTGTTTTCTTCAAAATGACATCACTGAAAGTGACTTAAGAAAAGCGAGAAAAGTTAGGAGGTCGTGAATGCGACTACTGTGTTTTGGCAAACCTGACTTAATAATTATGAATATAACACAACATTACTATCTGAGTATGCATTAAGTTCGTTAGCTTCAACTATTTGCTGTTTCGGAAGACTTAGCTGCATAAAATTGATCACATATATTAAGATGGAAATTTTTTCTCCCCCAAAATTTCAACATTATCTTCTGCAATCATGACACTTTAAGTCGATTTCATAGAAAAAATTGTTTCTTTTACAGGGGAAATGAAAACATAGGCCCCTACCCTTAGTGAATGGTCAGCCAGAAATTATTCGTTAATTTCAGAGGAGCTAGCTGCACAAAAATTGGAATTATTGCACAGATATGAAATATTTTCGTAAGTCATAATATCTCTGCGAATCATAAAAAATAAAATTCAGGAGGAGGGGGGGTGCAATAAAAACGATAATTCCAAAATGGCACTTCAGAGCCAAAACATTTACAAAAATTACTCGTCTCAATGAGGGGAGGCCATACACGTCAAAGTTATTGAGTTTGGTTCGCTGGTGTCACTGCTACAAACAGTTTCTTTATTTTTATTTTTTTATTTTTTGGAAAAAACTTAACTCCTAAATCAATTGTCATAATAAATACATCAAGGCACAGTTTAAGGAACCTTCTAAGTGTATGTATTCATTCCATTTACTATTTCAGAAGAATTAGCTTCATGAAATTGGTGGTCAGCCAATAATCTCAGATCAGGGATTTCATAAATTTATTTATTTAAAAATAGAATGAAGAATCTTATTCAATAGTTTCATAACAAACGACCGATGCAAAAAGTTCTAACTTTACAAAGTCTGAAAATGGGATTGCCATTCTAAAAAGCTAAATCAGGGAAACCCTACATAACACCATTTCCTCCACTAAACCTTCAATGTGAAGTCTTATGTAATGTGATGTTTTAAGTCAATGATTTTCATAAACACGGGAAGGGAAAAAAAAAAAAAAAAATCAAAAGAGAAGAAAAACATTAACGAGTCGAGATTTGTGAAACTTCCGAAAACCAAATTGTAAAATCAGAGTCATCCATTAAAGCTTCAGTTCTCATAATCTTATCTACACCTTTCAATTTACAGATAACACGGACAAATTTCAAGCTAATGCATTTTAAAAACGGAAGGAACATTCAAGTAATTGCTTCCTTATGACAAAAAAAAAAAAAAAAAAAATTCTTCAATTTTCTATGACAACTTATACAATTCACGCTCCCAATTGTAGTATACAAACTGCAAGTTTCAAAAGTCTTTAACATCTCCTCCACCCAATTTAATTTCAGGAAAAGAGAACAGGATGAAATTTGACACATCAATGTGGAAGTCCCGCATCATTTCCTTAAAGATTCCATCAGATCTCCTACTGCAGTGTCTGCATACTAATCCACGGTTTTAGGAGCATCATTAAAAACATCAGACAGAAAGATATAAAGATAGCTCATATTACTAAACAGGAACGCACATATGCAAATTTTAATCATGCCTAGTTTTAAAAGATACACATGACCAATGCCAAGGACGAAACAAGGCTATAACAAGAAAACGTAGCAGTTTATATCACATGGAATTATTGCTACCAATAAGACCAATTTTAATTAATGCCAATTGCAAAGTGCAAACAACATTGATCAAAGCCAGGATAGAGATTCCTTAAAGCTCAACTTGCAGCTTATGACTGAGTTGACCGTCACGCAAAGCAGTATGAGTGGGCTCTCTGAGCTGTGGAGGAATGTGATGCGATCCAATTTATCAACCTTCACCTTGACTTATAACAAAGGGAGAAATGGATCCAAATCAAAGAACTTCTTTCCCATCTAAAGAATTAGAAGTACTCTATGCTATGTACAAAATTATGGCCAGGCCTGATTTAATTCTATATCAGGGGATTACATTTGTGTTATATTGCAGAAAATTAATCACGATTTCCCTCATTTTCCCACAAATATTGCAGAAGTCTGCGGAAATGTGATCATCAAAAAGTGGAAATTACTACACTTGAACCTTGTTATCTCGAACCTCGATATCTCGAAAAATTCTTATTTTTTCCTTCGTTGTCTCGGAAAACCTTGCTATATCAAATTTTGACTTCGTGTGCCAGCATTAAGTTGTTTTTTTTGTCGTAAAAAGAAATTTTTCGTAGGAAAATGAAAAAAAATTAACATCTCTTCCATTAAAGGTAGACAATTTTTGTGAGCTACGAAAAAAATTTTGTTCTCGTTAGCAAGCCTTGGTTGTGTACAAGATGACTGAGCATGCACAGTTTGTGCATATCTGACGCTAGTGGCTCCACTTATATGTGGCATAACCCGTTACACACGTTCCATTTTATCTCAGTAATCTCACAATACTTTTAATAATCTAAAAATCTTGATTTATCCATATCTCTAATTTTTTTCTGTTCCCATGAAATTCGAGATATCGAGGTTCGACTATATTCTGTCTACCGTAAAATCTTGAATACACGCCCGGGATTAATCGAGACTCAGCGTGTATTTGAGACCCGGCGTTTAATCTATTTTTTAGACCCCAGCCGGGTTTTATTTGAGACCGGCGTGTATTTGAATACCCGGCGTGTATTCAAGATTTTACGGTAATTTGTTTATTATGTCAAATTAAGATGAAATACTGATGCACTTATCAAAAACAATTAAGAATAATAATAAAAGGAAGATATATTACCCATACTACGAGGGTGGGTCAAATAAAAGTGAATCAACACGATTATACAGAACGTAAATGGATTTATTCAAACGACGAATTTAAACGTTTATCCCAGTAATTAACAAGTCCAGTTACACACTCGTAAAAGTCTCTGGGGTTGCTGCTACAGATCGTCGGTCAGTTAATTCTTTAGATCACCAAAAAAGTGGAAGCTGCAAGATCACGAATCAAGCAAACAAAGTTTCTGCGTCTTTTAATCTTTTAATCTTTGAGAAACTTTGGAATCCAATAGTCACACAATGCGGGCTCACATAATTCACTCAGAGTGACTCAGAATCCATTCCTTTATTCGGTCAGATTAACTCATTAAATCACTGTGACTCCATAGCTGCCAATTTCTTCATTTTATCAGTCACCTTGTTGACATCAGATTACTTGGAGAATGATGCTGGTTCTCTGATCATGTGATCACAGGATTCTGAGCGAGTAAGTGAACGTAGCCACAGAAGACAATATCCAAAATGACCATGAATAATGGTGTGAACAAAGCCATGATTTATGTTTGTCCACACAGCCAAAGCAACAATGCTTATTAGTTGAGTTTGCTTGATCAACTCATCAACACCTTCAGCAACGAAAAATCATGTTGCTCAATTTTTGAAGCGTTCACAACACACAGGTGTGATTTACCTGCTGCAGATTCAATTCACGATCACTAAACCTTTTGACCAACATGACTTCGACATAAATGATATGGCATTACTATGCAAACAATCGCCACCGTTACTGAACGAAACCATTTTAGGTTAGGGTGGGTTACCTCACTTTCATTTCACTCATCCTAATATACAGATCCCAATCCAAACCTATTACTTTTATGCAGAAACGCCCTGCAAAAAGTGAGGAAAGCATGGCGAAAAGGGCAAAAATCAGTGATGATGACAATGAGTACAGCTACAGTACGTAACTGTACTGTACTAAATTAATAAAACCAGTTCATTGTTTTAACTGTATTTTATACGACATTTAAAAGCATATTACAAAAAATTGGGGTGGTTTTTTGAGAGGATGGAACGGAATAATGACGTTTCAATTGCTTTCAATGGTAAAAATTGATTTGATATATGAGCAAATTGAGTTACGAGCTTGGCCACTGAACGAATTAAACTCATAAGTCGAGGTATCTCTGTATACTCAAGTGCCAAGCTTCACTTACCTCCATTCATTTTGGATTGCCAAGTAGAATCACACAGTTGCTAATCACAGACCAACTCGTACGTTATGAGCAATTCGACCATCAGCTCCATCAGTATTTAAAGAAATACAATGAAAACAACATTTTTATGACAAAACGTTTTAAGCATTCAAAGAACTGAATTCCTTATTATTACAAATTGGAAAAACATATGCTCAAAACTATACCACTTAATATGATATTAATCTCAATGTATGAGTCAGTCTTTCTAGCCAACGAGCACAAACATTTCCTCATTCGTCTTCAAGTCATTTGCAATGAGGTTCACCGAGTGCAATGAACACATTAGTCTATGGTTTTGAATAGATCCCTTATTTCCAAACATGTGAACTATAGTCAATAACATGTGTCATAGGTTCTTAACATTTTCATAGAAATATAATACCGTTTGATTACAAAAAAATAAATAAAAATAACAACAAAAAATTTTTTTAATGGAAAATGGAGCAATATATAACAAGCTTACATCGATTAAGACACCCCTGAAGATGTTTCTTATAATAGGTCAAACATATACAAGTTTGCACAATCATACATTTATTGCAACACAATAAATGATAAATTACCCTCTATTGTGATTAAATTATCTCGAAGACCTCAAAAAATGAATGCAAGTTTTGGTTGGCAAGTACAAAATGGCAAAAGACATATTAGCGTATAGAATACGTACACATTTTGAAGAAGTATGCTTATTAAAATGTATCATGAAATCATAAACACAAGCTTTTTAAAGTTAGATCTTATCTACCCAACGGTACAAATTGGCTTTCTAAGCAAATACTGTATCGACATCGATTAGTTAGAGAACATTCGTTAAATAACCAAAAGAGTCATTATCTACACACAAAGTTGTTAACCAAGCAGCCTACAGCCGTTCTTAAACTTAATATCAAGTGATATATTGTTACGTAAAGCAAATGTTAAAATGAATTGTTAAAAAGATTATTGATAAGTGAGACAACAATGGTAAACTGCCATTTAGGTGCCAAATGATTTTACCCATCTAGAAGATATTTCGGAGATAGCATTGCTATACTTAGGCCATGTCTAGAAAGTGGCTGTTGTATGACCATTCATGTCTCAATCTGTCTCAAAAGTGATCATGAGGAGTGCTAAGAAAATCCTGGATCCATGTTAACAAGTCTAAAAATTAACATACATTATTCCACGTAGGTGGAATTGGACGCAAACTTCATGTGTATTGTGACTATTTGCGTGTATTACGATTTTGTAAACCAGTGTTTCTTAAACTTGTTGGTCTCGGGAACTCCTTTCACACTTAAAATCCTTAAAGGATTCCTGAACTGCACTAAATTTTCACACTACTCACTAAATTTATAAAATAATTGAAAAAAAAATGGTTCCCCAACCAAATTTTCTGCAATCCCCCTCCCAAGAGTTTTTTACAACTACTTTAAGAAACTCTGCTGTAACCAACTGAGCAGGGTATGTATTGGTTTGTTAAAGCTTGATGAAACGTTAATTTTTTGTCCAAGCCTTGTATTGACAGCATATTTTATTGTGCTATGTGCCTAGTTTCTAATGAGCATCCATTTGATTGGTTTGTGGGTCTATTTTATGGTTTTCATCTGAAAACACGCTACAAATGGGCTTAATACATATGAATTTTGCACTGATACTGCCCAATAGCATATCACATTACAAAATGCTTGCATCAGTTCCACTGCTATGAACGGAAAGCATACAGAATTATCCTGTACACAGCCACAGCGTTTAGTAAACAGATACTGTCGGCAGAACTTAATGTTGTTTACAATGTAAACTGAAGATAGGCAAATTAAATATAAAAACCTTCACTTTGACAAATGGAAAGGAAAATACTGCAATTCTACTGCCAGTTGTGAACACAAAGTGAGGTCTTCATTACTATAGGTATAAGATAAACTCCGCTATATTAAGACTGATTTGTCTTATAAGTTTCCATGACCCCAAGCGACCAGATATGACCATACAATGCGACTTAGGTAATCAGGGAGTTGTACGGTCATGGCCTTAGTGTTGTACGCAATTGTCCGAGATGAGAGAAATGAGACAGATTCTTGTGATTCCAAGATTGTGGAATTTTTCCATTTTAAATTTTTAATGAGGACACGAGATAAATACGAGATAATTATTTCGGAGAGTGACCCATTGAGATAAAACGTTGTTTGCTAAGATTTCCAGGTTTTGGGAACTTTTATAAAATATTTAGAATTTTGATTTTCTGGGTAAAAATTCACAGAAAAAAAAAAATTTTTATTATGGATTCTTTTTGTGCAGTGATACCATGTCTTCATGGTGGCTTCACACTGTATGAAAGTATCTGTGAAATGAAAAAGCATGGAACACACAATCATTCCTTCTCATCCTACTTAACTTTAACCAATAGCAAAAACAGAAATTGGAAAACACAGGTAAGAACCGCTTAACATTCTAGATGTTACATGGTCCGACGGAAAAGAGCGCTAAGGTGTAGGTCTTATAGCTGTCGAGACGAGTGAGTCACGGGTTCAAATCTTACTGATATTTGAGTTTATCGTTTTACTAACAAGCTTGGAAGCCCTAGCAAAGCCTCACTAGGATGGCTGAATTATATTTGAGCTAATACGGTATTAAACATCAAAAAGGTAAAGGAGGAATAGTGGTAGATGTGAGGTTCTTCTGTAAACCATGCATGAGGAAGGGAGGAATAAAAGCTGAAAAAGGTTGGTATCATTGTTTACCAAACGCTGTACTATAAGATCACAATCTGTTAGATTAAAAGAGGAGTAGAAATGAGAGAGCGAGAGTGTTACCATCTCAAATAATTCCCGTAACCTCTGATAAATCTTTTTCTTGGCATCATGTGCCTCAGTACGAACAGAATATGTACCCCCACTCGATTGGTTGCATGGTGAGAACACCATCTTCAATAGGGGATTTGCACATTAGCTTCTGACATCATCTGTGAATAACCTGCACACTAGGATTTCTGGGAGGAGAAGTTATACTTTCAACAACGCCAAATTTGAAATGGTGGGAATTATTTAAGTGATAACTTGAAATTCTGAGGGATTAGAGGAAACGTTAGTTTCTATACACCATCAAAATTTGATAGAATTTGGCTGAGTATTTTTCCAGATGTGAGTGGAATGTTCCAAACAAATGTCAAGGCACCGAGTGTACCATTTCCAAACCCATAATATCTCACTTCATATCCACAAATGATATCTTAAGCTTATGTGCAAATCCCGTATCTTACAGGAGCAATCAAACAGGAATGCCGAAACTCGGTGGGAAGAATATATGGTGCATACAAAATATGGAGACTCGGACAAGTTGGCAGTGGCCAAGCAGCTGCTGAGACTGGACATCCAATGTAAAAAGAAAACCTTAAACTACTAAGCCAAGTCAATAAAAAGTAACTACTGGTTGGATACGAAACTTTTAAAATAAAGGAGAAAGACCAAGTATTACTTCTCAATAGTGACTTTGGTCTGCTTGGCGATATAAGATTGTTTCAATTTATTTAAAAAAATTCACTATTAATTGATTATGTTTAATTTAAATTTACTTAGCCTTCAAGCTCCCTGATTGGCTTCTATAATTTTGTTACTTAAAGGTCAGTACACACTGTGCGACTTCTGCAACACGATTTTTAACAATAGGAAGATTATAGGGGTGGAATATACGGCTAATCAACAAGGGAAACAACAAAAAAAAAAATCCTTCTGCACCTCGGGCTGAACACCTGCATGTCGCAGGATTTCTTGACACAAAGCTGTGATAGTCGCCCAAGTCCAGGAATACAGTAATACCAGTTTATTACGATCCCATTTAATACAATCCTTTTCCCATATATTATGCTCCTTCTCGCTACCATGGGCTGTACTTTGCCCTTGCTTACACCTTGGTGACTGAGTGATGCAGACGTATCCAAACTTGTGCATCTGCATGTCCCACTTCGCATACTCCCTCTTCATGTTTTTGCTCCAATTCATTTGACCCATCGTTGCTCGTCAAAAACATCCCAAATTAAACATAAAAAAGCTCTTACTGGATGCTTATTTCAAGCTGTGAAATATTTACGTTTATACTGACAAGGTAAGTGACTAAAATTTAATTACAATTTGTAATATATATAGCAATGACTAGAGTATAGAATAATAAAAATATGATTGAATGTTATGTATTTTTCATATTTTAGATCTTCCCGCCCAAGACGTTTTCGAACAAGAGGCATCTTTTTCTTTCTTCATTACAACTATCTTCAGTTACTTGGTATTTAATCATACATTGACGCCAGCAGTATTTGAACTACTTGCAGGCCTCAGTGTCATACTCCAAAACAAATTTGTTGCTAGGAAATGTACAGGTGGCTGGAAAGTAACTATGTATATTGAAAAGGCGTATAAATGCTATATTAACAATGCTAAATTATTGAAATTAATATCATGTGTGCAGTTATATGGGAATACGGATGCATACATTAAAATTCAATGTAGGCATGGGTGGTGTTGACCAATTCTCTTAAACGGCCGGGAATGGAATCCACAGTCTTCTGGAGGAAGTTTCATGGGACAATGGTGATAACGTCCCGCAAATCTGTGTTTCCAATTCTTCCAGTGCGCTAGGTTTCATCCGGTACACCTCAGCTTTTGCCCAGCCCATAAAAGGAAGTCGTAGGGTGTCAGGTCTGGATTTCTTGCAGGCCATTCATGAGATCCGTGAAACGTAATGGGGTTTCCATGCTCAGTACTTCAATTCATTATGCAACACTTGCCAAACCGTGTACCTTGCGAGTCCATTTTCACGAGCTGCCTGAAATGTTGATTTCGATGGGCTATGATCGAACATTTCCCGCACATTATCGACAGACCAAGACGTAGACGGACGACTAGTTGTTTCTGCATTTTTTACCGAACCTGTGGTCATTAGCTTCATGTGACAGTTCTTTATTGTCTCTAGATGAATAACAAGAATTCCACAGTTCATAGCGATCGGCCACCTTTGCTATTGTTGCATGTACTCTCTATCACGGCCACCATCTGTACTGCGGACTTATGGCACACATGGTTTTGATAATGATTCCATTGACATTAAACATTCTACAGCCATTTAATAATATCTAGTTGCTTTCCAGTTTAACTCACATTGATTTGTGTCAAAAACAGCAAAAACGTAATCCACGTACCTAAAGCAGATATGAGGGAAACGAGAGGGTTTCTTGGAAAAAATGCATTTGTATGTCATCAAATATTGTTGTAATAAGGAGTTTTACATAGCCTTCATAGTTGGTCAATTTTTGAAGGAGAGAGTTAAAGAGTGTGACATTTCGTTAAGGTGAAGGTTAAACAGCGCAACCTTTACATATGTTTAATTGCATTTTATATAATAATAATAATGACGATGATGATGATGAGGTATGGAGCTTAATTAAGTGTTTACCTGAGATCCTTGTTCGACAGACTTGAAAGACTCGTTATCGTCATCCTCCTCGTCGTCTTCCTCTTCCTGGATTGGGACTTTCTTATTCGCATCGCTCGACGATGACGACGGGTTGAGGAACTGGACACGCGTGTCCGGGGTCTTAATGTACTTGACGTTGGACTGCGTTCCCCTGATCACTAACTTACGCTCCTTGTACCATTTGTCCGTGACGTCGTCGACGACTAGCAACTTGGTCTCGTAGAGCACGGCTTTTATCCTCTCCACGACCTGCTTGTGGTTCTCGTTGGCGATGTTCACGCCGTTCACCTCGACGATCCTGTCGGCCGTGCGGAGTCCAGCCGCCTGAGCGGGGCTGCCCTCGTCCACTTTGCCGATGAACTGGCCAGGTTTCGATTTCTCCGCGTGTAAATTGAAGCCATAGCCATCGAAGTCGGGCCACTTGATGAGGTGACAAAGGCGAGGCATCGGAGCATCGGCAGGTAGTTCCGTGGACGACATGTTAAGCTAGCGCAGGAGTGGCTTGAGGAACGAAACTCGTAAATATTTTATATAACTTCCTTAAAACCGAGCAATGGCGAAATTTTACGACGACGTGCAACTGATATCACACTCCAACAAGTAGTTGCTCAAAAATATTGCGTCACATCGCGATACAGCGCCCCCAACCGTCATTCGGAGCGGACAAAAGCTAATGAGACGCTAATGAGAGCCCTCTCCTGACAAAACAAACGACACCTTCGGCACTTAACTTACCCCGAAAGTTTAAAACATGCAATAACTTAAAATTAAAGACTAAACAAAAATGAACGTGTTATGACAGTAACAAATCATTTACATAAATGAAGGGCGCGCTCGAAATTTGGCGGGACCAACGGTTACGTAACGGCAACAGTCGCTTCATCCAATCCAATTTCAAAATTACTTTTTAAACAAATGAGGCCCCAATAAAGAGCTAAAAAATAAAAAAAATCATTAAAATCGTCATTCTTCGTAATTTTATAATTTTATAAAACCTTAAAAAACATTTGTTTTCAAGTACAAGTCCAAATCTGGATGCCTAATATCCTCATGCCGGATTACAGATACTGCCGAATTGGAGAGACCTATTCAGTTGTTATAAAACACACACTTATTATAGTGATTATTATAATAGTGAACCCAGTTTGATTAGACCACTGGTTCCCTGGGGGGATTGGGACTACCATTCAGTTACATGAAAATATGATATAATATGATTATGTAAAATCTATAAAATGTAAAACAGTGGGATTGATAGTCTGAGCTATGGCGAAGGTTGAGAACCTTTGATGGAATGGTGCTGCTTCATTGTTTCTGATGATAATTGTATCCAAGAGTCCAGAGTCCTAAAAATTTGTTCTTCCTTTTTCAGTTGTTTTAATCAGATCCACAGCACTTTGATGTTAAAGGCAGTTCCTTGGCTTATAGCAGTGGATGATGATAGTTGATGCAACATTGGTTAATTTAAATCAAATAATTGATAAAAAAAATAAAAAATAAAAAAACAACAACAACGTTTTCAAGCAATTCTACAGTTTCCCGTTTTCGAGTTAAATTTTAAATGAACATTTTTAAATTACACATTCCAAACTAAAAATTAAAGTCAAGGGAAACGAGAAGAGTAAATATGATTATAAGAGAATACAGTCTAATTGTTTGTACACTCATAATGGCCCATTTACCTGTTATGGATGAGGTGGACAAGGTGATTGCATCTGTCATCCACCAGTGAGTGCCCATTGCTCTCCTCAGTGAAGAAGTGATAATCATAATCAATTCCCGCCTGCAGATTGAAATTGAGAGCAAGGGTGAGAGGACTCAAAGATGAAATTCGACAGATGAATACGGCACCAGTGACCACTCCTGAGATAGAAAATTGGAGACACTATGACGTCAACGCCTTCGTCGAAGGCTCGTTGGTGAAATATACCCTAGGCATAGGATATGAATTAATTGACTATATAGGATGTACCTTGACAAATCAAAATCGTGTCCTCGCCAGATTAATGAACCACGGGAGAAAACACCCATGAAACTGAGAGAAATGTTGAATGTTCCCGTGTATACACCAGGTGATGACATCGCAGACTATGCCCAAAGACTGGCATTGCAAGCCGTGGAAGTACCCTTAGAATCGCTTTCCCGGATTTTCCCGCTATTAGTGCCCGACGAAATGGGACCATGGATAGCGATGAAAGTGCGTGAGTTACCAAATTGGGCGGCTGCACAAAACTGGTTGTTGCGACAATTTGGCCGTCTGTCCGGATAGATTGGCGACAAGCGATGCCTTTTGAATCACTGACAGCTCTCGTCAGAATCTTTCTCCCAGTATGCCTTCGAAGTTTGTCGCAGATATCATCAGCTCGTCCACCCATTTGTCCAAGAAGAATTAGAAGAGTTATGTTAATAATGAGAAATTCGGAACCAAATTCGATGATCAGAATTCGATTCCCTGCAGAGACTTGAGGACCTTGCTACCGAATGGGACATAGGCGGGCGCCCCCCCCCCCGGGGGGGGGGGGGCGAACGAACCACAGAAAAGAGAATACTGAAAAGGGACACAGTACCTCGGGAAGACGCGACCGAGACAGAATGAGGAAAAGACTATGGCCGAATAATGCAGTCAATAAAGGTGCCATCAAGTGGCATTCAGACGACACCAACCTATCCCACCCGAATGACGACCAACCAAGACCAAATAATTAATGGGGCTAGCCAGACAAACCACTTGACTGAGAGAAAGAACCTAACTGAACGTCGGCCTTGCCCAAGAGAAGACTGAAAATGTGCTTTTTATTTCACTGTTGTGTTTGAAGATGCAACTATTTATTTATTTATTTATTTATTTAAGTGTGTTAGAAATGGTATAAAGAGGCCCAATAGGGACCAGTATGGTCGAGTTAGGCCGACGAATTAGGTCCCCATGGGCCACAAGCAAATAATAGACAAATAATATAAAACAAGGTTAGTTAAGATTAAGTATAACAACAACTTGTATTGGGATGGTGGGCCATGAGCAGAACAAGTATTATGATTATAACATCTATACTGCCAATTAATAATAATTTTCTTAAAACTCTAACAAATGTACAGAGTAGTAAGGTATAAAGATCTTGTTATCATCCTTATTTCATAGGTTAATGGGAGCAATGAACGAACACATTCATGAGGTAACTATGTATATTTCATCCAAGTCAGCCACTTGTTAAACAATATTGTTTTAGAATCCTCTGAAACTAAAGATAAACAGGAATTGTGCAAATCTCTTGAGGTAGACTCGCCCAACTTTTAATGCCAGCATCTATAATTTTGATTAAACATCATTGTAAAATCAGCATTTAAGTAAAGTGATTATGTCTATCGTGATTACATGTAATAGCTATTGGGGTCGATACCAGTAATAAAGAATTCAACTTTTTATAAATGAAGGTGCACTATTGCATGAAAATTATTTTACTGATACAGATTTAGGGGCTCCATATTTGTAAACATCTGAAGGAACCAAACCACTTCTGGAGTTTAAAAAGCAGAGAAAGATTATAAGAAGTGGTAGATCCCCAGAATATTGTACTGTAACAAAGGGAGGAATGGATCCAGGCGTAATGAAGAAGATGAAGAATACTGTGGGGAAGGTAGTGTAATCTGGAGATTTGACCTTGCTTCTTGTTGAGTTTTATCAATAAAGCATCGATATGCGGCCATTTTTCAACCTAATTTTTCAGTGGAGCTCGATGACCATTTATTTCTATAGAGAATGACTATTATTTAACTATGACGGGAAGTCAGTAAGTAAGTTACAAATGGATATAGAATGAAATAAATATGAGTACTGATTGATTTTATTTCTGTGCATAATCTCCCTGTACATCGAGGTACTTGTTCCATTATTTCACAAGCCCCTCAAAACCAATAAGATAAAATTCTTTGGGCTGCTGTCTGAACCAGGCAATGCCTTTCCATACAGCTTCAATGATCTTTTTTAATTGCTTTGATAGGGGGAAGCAGTCCTTGCAGTTTGTCTCCCTATTTTTGATTCACTTTATACATTCCATTAGACATCTAACATCCAAGAAATGCCTAGAGATGTCCACTAGTTCTCCTCTGGTACATCAAGATGTTCTATTTCTTTAAGCAATGGATATCCAACAGTAGATACCTAGTGGCTTGCTTTTCAGATTGTCGTATGGAGATCCTATTCATATTTTATAAAAGGTATTAAATAACCAGGCAAATTCAAGATTGTTTCCCAACATATAGAAACCCAATACCAGGTTGTTAGTAAAGGGCATTCTGGTCATGAAGCTATTTGCTTTAAGATTACAAGTCCTTTCAACTAATGCAGATGAGAGTAGATGTGGAGAGGCCGTGGCGTGGTGGGCTTTCACTGAACACACAACTTCTATAAACTTAGCAACATCAGGCACAGCTAGTCACTGGATGTTTTTTGTTGGGCCCCCCCCCCCCCCCCCCCAGCTGCTGCGACCATCATATAGCAGTCATCAATCCAGGTTCATCCAGGGACCCAACTCGTCAGCCTCTGGCCATACAGGCCCTGGATGGATGTATTGGATTCCATTATAAAAAAAAAAAAAAAATTCATAAGTATTAATTATACTTCTTTTATTTCAACTTCAACCATATCTGAGTGCATGTGCTTTTTTACAAAGAGTCCCATTGAAACCTGCATGTTGGCAGCCATCTGAAATTCGTTTGCCTTGGCAGGCACGGGGACTGCTCCTGTTTTTTTGCAGGATTCTCCTAACCCTGTCTTTGCAGTTTCGTGGGTCTTTCGGGTGATGTTCATTCCTGCAATATCCCTTCTTCTTCTTCCACGTGTTGATAACAAAGAATACTATTGATTTTGCGACCTCTTGGATGTCAGCAATGCATCATACACTATGTGACACTGAAAATGCAACACCTGAATGAATGGGCAAAGAAATGTGCAAATTGCAAGGTTGACCCAACTCACAGAGATATGGAAATGACACGAAATGTGCAGGAATTTACATAATAGGCAATACAGTACTTCAGCTGTAGAAGACGAGCTTTGCCAATGGTTGACAGGGAATGGACATCCATCCCTCAGGACACAATCCGCACGCTCACTGACTCCGTACCTAGACGCATCACCACCCACAGTTGTCCTACAACTTACTGATCACATGGTATTGTTGCTCAGTGTGTAGGTGTATAGGTTGTTCATTGCTGTCTCTTTCTGTTTGCTGATTTTTATCACTTTCTATATACGAGTTTATGGTGTTGCATTTTCAATGTCATCTAGTGTATCCTCATACCTCCTATGGAACATCCTATTCTTATGCCCGTTTTTTTAAAATCAGAAAGCCGTTTCCTAGTAGCCATTTTACCGTTTGAGAATGGTTATGTATACTGAATCTCACTGACAGTGATGGTCGTGGATACGCTCAGATGTTCATGAAAAGGAGTGTCCAATCACTTTCTTCCACATAGTGTATATATTAAATCATTTGGCATAATATTTTATTAATAGAGAATTACTTCAATGATAATGTAATGAAATCAGTATACATTTCTAATAATAATTTTAGCTATCATTCCTTCTAATATAATGCAAAAGCCTTTAGAATAGGGACAGAGAATGGAAATTTAGAATTTGTAAAAACCTGGAAAAATGAATTTCTGTTTTACTGACTCTGTATTATTGAGCAAGCATTATAATGCACTATCTTCCTTCTTTTTATATTTATTCAGAAAGTATAATGATGATGATTAAAGCTATCACATGCTATTATTGATCGATCAGATTAGAAGCAGGAAGAAAAAGTTTCAATAGTTTTTCTAATTAAAAGCAGAGGAAATTTTAGAAAATTTGAAGTGAGATTTTGTATTTCTATAAGATATTTGCTAGGATGATGAAGTTGAAATTATTCTTGTGTATGATGTTCATCAAAGCATATAGTTTGCTTAAAGTTCATAAATCTGTAATGAAACAAATGCACAAGTACCTTTCATGCTGCGAATTTAGAGTTTTTAGAACTAACTTGATGTTAAGAAAGGAATTCTATTTATTTCATTTACAACAAAGTATTCAGTATCAGTGTTGATATCACTAGTATCAAGGTTGCATTATGATCATGATTAAGTATGGGAAAAAACGGGGAACTTGAAGTGCAGCAATTAGAAATTATTAATCACCAGGAACTGCTTAGCATCTTCATGAAATAAGAAATGTGATAATTTTGAAGCACTAAATAAAGAAATTAGTGTTTGTTAATTAGATTTTATCACAAATTACAAAAATAAACAAGGAATTAATGCTCCTGAGGAAGGTATAGGAACGTAGCAGAATAAAGTCAAGGAAACTGGCCCCTTTAAAAATGCTTAAAAAGTAGAAGACAAAAGAAAAAGTAAAAAAGATGGATAAAAATATCTCCTGACTTTTTATCCTCTTTATTTTTTACCCCTTTTATCCCCATTTTATTTATTTTTTTTATCATAGAATTGATTTTCTTGAATGCAATATTAAGAAAATGGAAAATAACTCTTATCTTCTTTCATTTCTCATTTCCAATTGCATAACATATCACATGCCATTTGAAAGCATTTATAGTTTTTAAAGATTACATATGAGGGGAAATCATAAAATCAGTACAATCAACATGAAAGAATAATCGATTTTGAAAATATGTGGTGCCACTGGGAAGTGACATCAATCGAGTGCTGGAGGAAACAAAGGCGGTGTTTGGTGAAGTAACGCTAAACGCTGCCAGAGTGTCAAAAGAACATGGCGCAGCCCGTTTGAAAATTGGAGGTGTCGGCCATGACAAGGTTCTTGCATTTGAAGGGAAACAACATCAAACAAATCCATGAGGAGTTAATGGTCGTTTATGGTAACAATGCCCCATCGCACAAGACAGTTGCAGTATGACATCAACATTTCCAGTGCAGCCAGACAAACGTGGAAGACAAACCTTGGAGCAGATGCCCCTCCATCTGTGACAAGCCACAAATTGTGAAGGAAAGGCCAGACGATCAGGAGCTTACTACCGGAATCTCCTGTGGAAATTATGGGAGGCCATCAAGTCAAAACGGCGAGGCAAAGTGTCTAAAAGAAGTCAGATTTCTGCATGATAATGCGCCAGGACATTCCGCACATGAGATCATGAATATTGCGGGAGAGCTGGGGTCAAAATACTGCCTCATCCGTCGTATTCACCAGACCTGACCCCAATCGACTTCTTCCTCTTCCCTTGCATAAAGAATCTGCTTTGTGGACAGCATTTCCACGATGACAATGAACGTCATCTTTGAGTTTGAGCAGTTCCTCAACAACTAAAAGGAGGACTTCCATAAAACTGGCATCCCGCAAGTCGTCCTCATCGGGAAAAGTGTGTCGCCCTGGAAGGTGCATATGTGGAAAAGGACTGACACTACCATAGTGCAGTGTCAACCCATCTCTCTGTCTTCTGGCTGATTATAATGATTTCATGACCGACCTCATATTCAGAGATTGTGCCTCAAACGTGGATCTCAGCAGTCGATACTGAGAAGATGCACCAGAGTTCATTGCCATTGTAGAGGTTTCTTCTGAAAAATTTGAAAAACATTACTACCATTGAAGAGGCATGGTTCTATTTAATAAGCTGCAGGGGATAGAAAAGAGTTTTTGACAGTTCAGGTATGAAACCAAAGCCTCTAACGACTGTCGAGAAAAAAACTTCACTTTCCAAATCCATTGTGGTGTGGGGAGGATTTCATATTATTAAATCAACAAGGTTATCAAACTGTTTTTGGACATCAATGCTCAAAAGTTATATCTGAAAGACGGTCAGATTCTCCATCAAGATGCCGCTCCTGCAGACTTCTTGGAAACAAGAAAAATGAAGTACAGGGTGTGGCAGGTACTTGAGAACACAATGACGTCTGCAGATAAAAGGAGCAGACACTTAAGATACCACAGAGACTTTAATACAATTTACATTTTTGTACAAAGGACTACAAAATACATATTGTTATTCAATAAAACCACTGTCCGCCGCAATGACAGCCTCCAAACGCTGTCAGAACCGCTGGCAGGCAGCAATGAGGTGGGTCTTCTGGATTTCTGCTATTGCCTCCACAATAGCTGGCCTGAGAGCTTCAACGGTGTTGCGTGGATGCTTGGTGAACTCCTCAACGACACCCCAGACATAATAGTCCAAAGGATTGAGATCAGGGGAGCTAGGGGGCACGAAGTTTTTCTCCTCGGAGAAGAGCCACAGCATTCCTCCTGATGCTTCAGCTTGTTGAGAAGACACTTGATCCTGTCCAGTCGATTCTTTATGGTTGTCTCGGAGGTCTTCATGTAGCACACGTCGAATGGTTGCCTCATTAACCTGCATCTCCCTCCAGAGTGCCCTTATAGATTTCCCAGGATTCTCATCGATTGCAGTTTGGACAGAACGGGTGAATTCCAGTGTCCTGATATAGTCCGAGTGCCGACAACGTAGTTTCCTCTGTGAAACGATTGGCACATCACCACTAGCAGCGTCCAGTTCTCCCCGAACTTTGAACACGAATGAACAGGAGAGTTTCAGAAATGTAGCAATCTCGGAGTTGGAGTGTCCTACAGCCAAGGAGATGATGACAGCATTTCACTTCATTTGCTGGGTTATCTTTAGATCTGCCATGTATGTCTGCCTCGTTTCGGAATTGGTAAATAGCATGACGTATGGACTATTACATCATACTCACGTGTCCTGAAATACCTGCCGCACCCACTACAGGTATCTCCCTGACAAATGGATGCCTAAATCTCCAGATGCAGTCCCCGTGATCTATTTTGCTTGTGGTTATTTAAAACAAACAGTGTAGTCGCAAAGTAACAATAGGGTTCCCACAGAAAATCTGTATCCTTTTTCCCTGACCAAATCGTGATTTTTTTAAATAACATGCCTCTACAACAGCTTTTCAGATGCAATTTTAATATTATTTTTATTGATCTAAGGAGTTTAAATGATTAATTTAAATTTAAATGAGTTCAGCCTCCTTTTAATGGGGAAAATCGTAAAATTAATAAAAACAAAAATTAATAATAAATATAGTCACCCTCTTCAAAATTTCATCTGTATTTCAAAACCAACACTTCCTTCAAGATTATAGTTTTCCCCTATCAACATTATCTTCACAAGACTTCATCTACATCCTCAATAGACTGGGTTTATTTCTACTATCAACAACATCTGCAATAGACTACATCCTTTGAGTTTTCTTCCATCTCACAAGTTCCTTCATCGTTTTTCAAGATTGGTGATTTTATTTATTATTAATTTTTGTTTTTATTAATTTTACGATTTTCCCCATTAAAAGGAGACTGAACTCATTTAAATTTAAATTATTAATTATTATTATTATTATTATTATTTGTCACATTATATAAAATTAGTATTAGTATCAGTATTACGAGGCTTGTTAAAGAATTTTTGCCTCCTGGTCCGTAACTGGACAAATAAATGTAAGTATCAGATACGAAAAAAAAATTTTGAAAATCAGTTGACAAATAAAATAGTTATGGACCAGCAGGCAAAAATTCTTCAACAAGCCTCATAATACTAACACTAATAATAATAATATTAAAATTTGAAAAGAACAGACTAGGGATGTGCGAATTTCTTCGATATCGATAAATATCGCGATATTTTGATCGTTAGTCGACTAAAGAGTCGAATAAGTCCAACTCGATCAAAGTCATGACTATATCGGATGTTTTTATTCGATAATTTCGCTATTGGCTACTTGATTTGAGCACTTTTCCTCCCTTCATAACTATAGACTGCTCTGCAACTACAGTGACACCATATGAGCACATTAAGGAACTCGGCAGTTTTCTCGTGGCGTGCCGACAGTAGTCAGTGCTTCAAACTTCAAAGATCAACTTTCGCCTGTGTTTGCAGATCAGTGGTTTTTCCACCAGATTTAGTGGATTTTACACAGAAATTATGCAAAAATCCACAAAATATTACATTAGAACAATAGAACTAGTGGATTTTTTGTTTGATTTTAGTGGGGAAAATTTTTTTGAGCTGGCAACACTGACAGCAACAGTGACATTTGGAAGTTGATTATGAAAAGTGGAAGTTGCTGTAGCAAAGTAATTTTTTATGTTGTATAATTAAATCTTTTTCTTTAAAAAAATTAGTCGTTTTGTGTGATTTAGTCGAATAAATTTCCAAGCCAGTCGAATAAATCGCCGATTATTAAAATTTTATACGATTAGTCTATTCGAATAACAGCAAATGAATATCGCACATCCCTAGAACAGACTTACCTCCGTTGAATTTTCACAATATGGACTATTCAAAATATGAACTGAAGACAGCATGACTATCGACAAATGAATCTAACAGCACTTGGCTTAAATAGACTCGTGAAAAACCACTGTTTCGCAGTTCAAGCAATTCTATTGGTTCTCAGTTGGTATATGATATAATGAAATACCAATAGGATTAATCAGTTATTCTATAAATAACTTAATGTCTCCAGTAAAATCTATTTCCCTGACTTTTCCCAGGAAGAGTCTCATTTCCCTGACAAATGCATGAAAATAGCCCTGCTTCCCTGACCACGTTTCATTTCCCTGACTTTCCAGAATGTGGGAACCCAGAACACGTCTAATTTGGCTTAAAAAGGCTCTTTTTCGATGAATGGAAGAAAATGCCTCAGGAACTTATTAATAAAGCTCTGGATTCGTGGAAAAATCTATAGTAACCATGGAAAACAAATTGAGTAGTGTTATTACTGTGTCTTGTGACAATAAAATAGAATAAATTTTCAAAATCATTCATCTTCATTCCTGCCCAACCTCGGTAGCTACCCAGCAGCAAAGCTTGCAATTTTGCACAAAGGTTTAAGCTAGGACTCCTCAAAATTTCAGCTGGGTAGCATCATTTGTGTCACTGAAATAAATTGGAATGCATTGCTTTTTGTAGATAATTAGTACACGGGCGTAACCATTATATGCTGTTGTTCAATTTGCATATTGCTATTCCCTGACGTTTGGTCTTTGAGTGAACAATTCTTAAATGAAATATATAAATTATGATTTAGAATATCAATTTTAATTTACAAAAAAAAAAGAAAAAAAAATCAAAACATTTTACAAAATTTGTGAAATTAATTTACAATATATTTCATATCATTATATACAGAATCTTCAAAATATTATTTACATACAAAAGATCACAGAGTAGAATGAAATATCTTAAAACGTCAACTTCATCCAAAATTTTTTTTTTTTTAAACTTTTAATCCGATCTTAAGAATATTAGACATATTAATATTTAAAAATAAACAAAACTGCAAAGTCACATGAAAAAACAAACTAATGATGCAATGTATGTATGTATGTAGTATTGATTGATTATCTTTGGTGTTCTTAAAAAATTTACTTTGAAACGTTAAAATTTTTAAATACGCAAAACTCATTGACTATCTGCGTTTCATTCATCTCTTAAAACTCTCCTCAATGTTCAGTGTGCATCTTGAATCCCCAAATCCCAATCGTGGATTTATCGCAATTACTTGTCACATAATTAAAATGCTTCATTGCTTTATGAACTATCAAATAGCTCTCTCATTATTTCAGGAAAAGATGAAAAAAAAATTACTCATTACAAATCACTACTACCTTGATTGTACTTTATCTGAACTATAATTAGATATTTGCGAACACTGTGTATGAGTTATAAGTCCGTTAGGATGACGGGCAAATGAGGGCTCTGTAAAGGGGCACGAACACGCTGCACATACTCTGAAAAGACAACAATAATAATAATAAAGCAAATTAGACATGATGCACAATGTTAAATTTTGCTACATATAAGATATGCAATTAAATTCTGTCAGTTATCTATGAACAGTTGTAAATCAGCTATTGAATTTTGCTTAAAAACTGAGCCCAACAAGGTGCACATTCGACACTGCATATTCCATTACTATCACCAGAAGATTTCTGCTCCTAAAACACACAGGAACTTGTGTGAAATGTACAGACAGGATACTGCAACTGAAAAAACATGTCAATGTTGGTTCAAGCAGTTCAAGAGGGGGTGGCCGTGGCCTGGTTGTCTCACCGAATGCTTGTCTATCAGTGAAGTTAAGCAACTTCAGGCACAGCTAGCCACTGGTTGGGTGACAGCCAGTGACTTGAAGGACCTGCTGCTGGGAGAGATAGCATTTGGGGCACAGCTACTGGGTTGGATCCATTTGTTGAATGACTAGTGCTGGGGAAGGGGGGAGGGGTGATGATAGCTACTGGTTGTGCGTCCACTAGCAATTCTTATATCTTGAAACCCCCATGCTTCACAGGTCACGTTAAGCCGTCTGTTCCGGCTGCTATTGTCATCTCGTAGCAATTGTTAAGTTACTGGGAACGGCACAAAATTCCCTCATAGGAATACGCGGCCAGATTATCGTTGGTAGCCAACATAGCGATAATCTACCCTCTGTACCAGACAAAGCAGTTCAGGACCTTTGCAGATGCAAATCATGAAGCAGTCCTCTCCAAAACTTGATGTAGACTCAAAATTAGTGATGAGTCGGTTTAGAAATTCTGGATTCGTGGAAGCAGCGACACGACCTGCGTCTTCAACTGACTGCCAGGCAGAAGAAGTCTTTTCTGTATAAGATCGTAATCAGCGATAAAATATGAGTTTCTTATAACAAGCAGAAGCACAAAAATTCAAGGGTCAACACCTTTGAACCATCCTCCTTGTACACCAAATGCAACAGAAAGTTCTGAAATGCATCTAGTAGAATCAGAAGGCGCTATACCAAAGGAAAACTCATTTTTTTAATCCAAAATTACCATGAGTCAACAATGAGTGATCCTGCTGCATGACAGCACTCATTCTCACGTTTCTCAAATAGTGAAGGACACCCTGAACGAACTTTGTTAAAAGTCCTACTCCATCAGGCATATTCTCTGGACATTGGTCTTTTGAATGACCACTTGTTCTGGTCGATGCAAAATCACGTGGCCAGTACCCATCATCGACATGAATAAGAAGTGCAAAACCGGATCCAACTTTATCAAGTCGAAGAATAAATTGTTCTTCTGGCATGGAATCCAAATATTACCTGAACAACGGGCAAAGGCAGTGGCAGCCAACAGAAATTATTTTGAATAGATACATAACACCATTTCCGAAGAATAAAATGAAAAAAAAAATCCAACAGAATTAAGTTGCACACATAATAGTTAGCAATACATTTTTTTTTTTAATCAAAATTTACCTGTCTTCGGTCATTATTATTGGTTCCCGTATTAAATCGTATTTTGCAAATTTCACTTGTATGTTTTCGCCTCGGCATAAATTATGTTCGATTTTTCGACTCCATCGAAGATGCATTACTGCTCTTAACATTCGATGAAGAAATTGCTCTAATACCGTTACTGACCAATGATGTGGAATCATTTGCAAAACCTGTTTTAAAAAAAAAAAATAAAAAAAAATAAAAATAAAAAAAAGTGCTATCACTGAAGCTATTAGCACGCCAAATGTAATATCGTATTGTAGATTAATTATAGTCATTTTAGTATTGTTATTTACAATGCATGAGGGCTTTCCAAAAATTCTTGGACTGAGGTCAATGTTCAGAGTTTGAGTCGTTAGGATGTTTGGTGTGGGTATCCTTTTTGAAACAATGACCTTCTTGCACTATACACGTTTTCCAGTGATGCTAGAATTGTTTGCTTTATGACCAACACATGGCATTATCAGTTTATGCACATTTTAAGACTGTAAGATGCCGGATTAACTATCGGCTTACAAATGTTCAATGTGCCGTCTGTCATTCAGCAAGATAGCTGTTAGACGAGACATCACACTGTTCACTGCATTAAGCAACATTTCTCTCGGTATGGCAGACACATGTTGCTGGACGAAATCTGTCAACATTGCCAATGTTGTGGGTTAGGTTGCGATACAGTTTTGACTTCAGGTATAGCCAAAAGTCATAAGATGTCAGATCCGGTGATCTGGGTGGCCATGTATGTTGAGCGAGCAATATAGGGTGGTGCTCCATCTTGCATAAGCTGACTGTATGAAGTGTTTGTCGCACTTGCAATTCTGAAATGACGTTTTAGAACATTCCCTGTGACTTCCTTTGTTCCTTTAACATAAACAAGCTGGCCAGTCTGAATTGTGAAAAAGAGCCCCATTTTTTTCAAACTTCACAGTGGTTACCACACACTCAGGCAGGAAACGTTCTCCAGGCTTCCACCAAACCCAACTTCGTCCATCTGACTGCCTGAATGTGTACCATGATTCATCAGTAGGGCTTGGATTTTAGGTGGACCCACCTTTTAGAGTACCTGATGCATGTTCTTTAATAACGATTTTATAATTTTAATCTTTCGGTATTGCAAAAATATTTCCACCTTTTCACCTTTTTTAAAAACATTTCTCCCTTTTCCACACACCTTTTTTTAAGTAATGTTTTCCACCTAAAATCTGAACCCTATTCATCAGTCCACATTTACACTGTTCCATGCTCCAGTTTCTGGGACTATTACACCACTCCAAACGTCGCCTGGAATTGTTGTCAGTGATAAAGGGCTTGTGAGAAGCAGCATGACTGGAATCCAGAGAATGGAGTTCCCGACAAATAGTGATTGTGCTAGCAACACAGGAAGCAGAATTTCTGAACTCTATAGCAATCATTTCACCAGAAGACCTTTGATTGCTCCACACGTGCAAGTACTCAACAATATCGATGAATGAGGCCTTGCCCCCCAAAAATACATTCCTGGATTAACAAATTATTTTATGGAATGTTGTTTTTTTTCCCCTTGAACTCTGATGGTTAAACATTGTCCACAGCTTTTAGACTTCTCGAAATTTAAAATACTTTTTTAAAGATCAACCCTCACTAATCCCGATTGTTATAATTTTTAAAAGCTATGAAAAAATAAACACAAAAAATTTTTTGACAACACTTACCTTTATGCTGTCAAATTCTGCAGCCTCATTATTTAACAAGCGAATGGCAAAGATGAAGAGTTCTTCCTGGCGAGAAGTACTGCTTTAACAAAAATTAAAATTTCATTCTAATTATGTGAAATAATAAAAAAAAAAAAAGAATTTTACAGAAAGCAAACTATTCTGCAACTATAAGACGGCAAGCTAATAAGTATATGTGCACACTTTTTATAAATTATTCAAACAGAACAGAGATCTTACAATTATATCATTTCTCAGCAGAGTGGTGGTCAGTTACTGTTGCTAAGTTTGGTATATCAGTGTTTATAACTGATTTTTCCTAGTTCATTTTAATTTTTATTCATATCCTACAATCTACACCATGCATTGTATTTTCATGAATATACACCTGTACACTATCTGCCCATTCGTCACCTGACACCACTCTGAAAGCGCATGGGATCGTCTGTACACATCATCCAACAAATAAAAGACGTTGATGGGTTAGAATCCTTCACAGCAGCTAGTGCAGTGAATATGAAGAGGCAATGCAAATTTAGTGTGGAGAAAAGAGGGATGATCATTACAGCCCACAGAATTGGGCTTGCGATCCATGAGATTTCCAACAATTTCAGATATACAGGGTGATTATAATTAAAGTTACGATTTCAAAAATCGATAATTTGAAAACTACTCGTCAGAATGACCTGATATTTTAGCAGAACAATCGTGAGGCAATGGAATTTTGTTTGGCGAAGGAAAAAAAAAACAGTTCCAAAATCTGCTGATAGATGGCGCTGGCAGGGTAATATCAGGGGAAAAACTAAAAATGGATTCTTGAAACACAGGAATGTTGTTAGCCAAAAGGAAACAATAGAGTTCAGGGGTTTACGAAAATTTTATTAGCGAAAAGACAATGTCATGTATTAGTAATTTGTGTATCTCCAGACAATGTGATCCCTGGCAACGCTATCTATCGGCAGATTTTGGAACCACTTTTTTTTCCCTTCGCCAAACAAAATTCCATTGACTCACGATTGTTCTGCTAAAATATCAGGTCATTCTGATGACTAGTTTTCAAATTATCGATTTTTGAAATCGTAACTTTAATTATAATCACCCTGTATTACACAACAGTGAGTGATGTTAATTTGAAGTGGAAGTGAGAGGGGATTATAATGTGGCAACCCAGTCCAAGTAAACCAGTAGATGCTTGAAACATCTGATGTCAAACCGGAAGGCTTCCTTAAAAACTTTGGCACCGGACTTTCGTTCGACATCGTCTAGTGATGCAAGTGATCGTACAGTCTGCCAGAAGAGTTCACAAGCCAAATATCATAGCCCGCAATCATTTCAGCAGAAGACCTTTGATTGCCAAGTCTGATACCTAATTTGAGGAAATTGGTGTGGGGAAACTAAGTCCAGCCCTCAACCCCAATGAACACCTTTGGGACAAATTGGAGCGCTGACTAAGAACCAGGCCATGCCATCCAAACAACGCCAGTGAATTGTTTGCCAATTTGAAGGATGAATGAAGTAAGATTCCCGCTGACATGCATTGCAAATTGGTGAAAAGGTCTTCTTTGAAGGGTTGTAGATGTCACTGTGGAGAAAGGTGGCCCTACACGACGAAGGGTCCGTTTTAACGTACTGATATGGGTCCGTTTTAACGTAGGCTCTATACGATACAAATGGCCAGATTGTGTAGATTCATGAAAAGTCACATTTTATGTAAAAAATTTTGGAAAGCCCAAATTCTTTGTACACCCTACGGAGTATCCAATATACATGAAATGAACTCTCCGCACCCCCTCCTGCAGATATAAAAAAGTGTAAAATCCGCAGGATGTATTTGCTAGATTACGGTAATGCATATTTCAAATGAACTTTCTTCACAAGAAATGTTAAAACAAGACCGCAATGGTGGTCACAATGCTTTAATAAGAATTGAGGCACAACCAATTCGACCAGTGTAGCTAGATCTCTGCAGTATGGTGCTTTTAATTAACATTGTTCTGACAATGCAGTGCCTTCCATTCTCAAATAGTTTTCTTTCAGAAGAGCAGATTTAAAACAAAAAATTAAAAAAAAAAGAAATATATAGTGATATTTACGAGAGTTTCGGATCCAAATATACGAGGAGTAGCGTGTGAAAAAGATAATGCTTGTATTTAATATCTTTGTTAATAGAATTCTGAATGCAATAATCTTGGGCTGCTTCAGGATTGTTTAGCTGATGAACAAGGATCTTCAAAGCCTTTTCATGTTGTTCAAGCTGAAAAAGGAAACTATTTGCAATCAGATTTTCCTTGTACTTCTAAACTAAGAAAACTACAAAGCACACAAAAATGCTCAAGAAGTTTTAATACAGTAAATATAACTCCTAAATTTGGTAATACTGTGCGATCAAAAAGTCACGCAACTCTAAACATCACAATTAAAATAAGAAATGAAAAAGTGTAAACAAATAAGTAGTATAACATTAATAGTTCTAATAACGTACAGGGTGATTACAAAAGAACTTCACACTTTTAAAAATTTATTACATCAAAGCTATTCAGAATATAGACACACAACATACGCATTCTTAAAGAAAAACTCTTGAAGTTTATTGTGGAGGCCAATTTAAAGTCCAGGTTGGTGACTTTTTGATTGCATGGTAGAAAACATTTATTTATACAATCATTCAATACACAATGAGGAGCAAATGTCAATATTTTTAATTATTTAATCAGTTTGTGATATTCTAGTGTCTTACATTTAACCAATTCAAATAGAAGATTTGAACTTATAAACAAGAAAAAGCAAAAACAAATACCTTTCCATATAAAATTGCAGTTTCCATATGCAGATTGGTTTCTTCAAGTTTACTCAGAAGCAACTGCACACGACAACACGAAGACATTTGTAAAAGACTCCGTAGTTTAATTCTGTTTAAAATAGTTTAAAAATAATTTAGTTTTATACATGCTTTTGAATTCACAATAACAACTTTTAAATGTTCTTTATGCAATAAAATCCAAACCTAGCTTCCTCAAGTTGTTTATCACTGTTGCCTTCTTTCATAATCTGCATCACTTGATCCAAGTATAAAAGGGCTAAATGCGTGTGAAATTTTTCTTTCTAAATTAAAATAAATAACGTTCTACTTATTATTTTATATTTCAAGTTATTTAGAATTTTCTTTATATGAAAACTTTCACAAATACAGAAGAAAGATTTATATGGGGCAGTCAAGTGAAAGATCAATCAGATGCTAAAATGGTCAATTCCATCCTCGAAGAAGTTCCTGGACTGCTCACAGAACCTTGTAAATAACAGGTTCCAATTACCACAGTGTTATATTCTTATAACACAATATCAATTAATCTGATTGTATAGAGGATGGGCAATAATGAAGTGAACGATTTTGAAAATTTAGTGTCCGAGTGCCATACTACGTTTGGAACAGTTCATTTGGTATACCTCATCAGGGGCGACGCTAGCTGCTTCGGCGCCTCCATGCGACGCTATAGAAACTTCTAAAATATGCGCCCTTTCAACCTTACATTGGCACCCCATTATACAATGCGCCCCCATGCGACACTTACTTTGCTTACCGCTTCGCGCCGCCCCTGTACCTCATTATCCCATGAATATTTTAACACAGATGTTTTGAGAAGGAAACCACAATGCCGCCTGGAGATTTGACCCCGTCGTAAAGGAACGCATTTTACAATTTTTAAGCAAGAATTGGTCTACATCATTAATAATTGGTGAAATGAAAACTTTCTAACCAAACAGTATTTGTAGGAATGATATCTAAACTTCGCACAGAAGCCCAGGAAACTACTTAAGGGAAATGTTGTGAAAAGAAAGGCTAAAAGAGGTCATCTGTCTGGGGTAAGAAAGACGCAATTACTATTCTGAAAACAATGCCAGAATCTCAAAATCCCCGAAGTCAAAGAAGCATGGCCCAACAGCTCAAACATCCAAGATCAACTTTACGTTATCACCTTAGTAAAGAGATCAATGCCTTGCAGTTGGTAATGAGAAAAAAAGCAGAAGTACATGCAGTCTCGGAAAGTAATATTCAAAAACGGAAAACAAAGATCAATGCCTTTGTACTGATACTTTTTTAAAAATCTGAAAAATATAGTTACAAAGAATGAGGCCTGGTTCTATTTGTCAGGATGTAAGAGTCCAAGAAGAGTTTATTATGCAAAACGTGGGACAACCGATACACCGAAGACTGTGAACATAAAACCATCACATTTGAAGGGCTTTATGGTTTGGGCAAATAGTTCCATAAATGACAATACACATCTGGGAATTATCAAACCGGAGGTTAAAGTGGATTTCAAGTACTACGTTAGGAAGGTTATAAGATCGTTTTTAGCCATTGATGCTAGATTATACCCAGATGGTGACTTTAATGTCCACCAAGATTCCACTCCCACCCATGCTACCTTAAACACTCTCCAGTGCCTTGAGAACAACAATATTAAGCAGATCCACCTCGACAAATGGATGCCTAATGTGGCTCCCATGGACTTTTTCGCTTGGGGGGGGGGCACCTGAAACCGAAAATGTGGCATCGGAAAGTATCAACAATTGCTTGTCTGAAACTATCACTTTTCGACGAATAGAGAAAAATGCTCCAACAACTCATTAACGAGGTTTTGGAATCGTGGAAAAAACAATGTAGACTAATCTGCAATAATAGGGAAAACGGACTGAGCACTATTAATGATGTATCTTCACGCAATAAATTGATGTAAAATAACAAAATCGTTCACATTCATTATTATCCAATCTCTGTATATACCAATTCGGAGTATCTTATAATGAGATACAAATGAATCGCATTATAAATGGGTTGAGTGTATTTATCAAAAATACTTGTTTTTGGTAATGACATAAACAAATTGCAAAACGCATTCAAAAAATATTCCAGATAAAACTTACCTCTAAGTTTTTGGTGAACACAAGATATTCTAAGTACTTCAGAAGTGCGCACGGATAATGCTGTAGATACTCTACAATACTATCTGGTTTCATCTTCGAAGAATTTTCCTCACGCTCAGGTCGATCAGTGAATATCTAAATGTTAAATTAAGAAGTCAGTTCTTTATTCATTTGATATAGGTGTTCCCATGACCACATCGACTCAAATATGAAACCTAGCAAATTTTTCAGTTTTGTCATGGAACACCCTATTACAAAACTCTGAGCACTAAAAATTAATTGAACATGTCACTGTTAGTTTACCTTCACTGCGTTTTCTTCATCTTTTTCAAATACAAAGTCAGCATATTTCCATACCAGTTCATGATCGGGTAGGCTAATAAAAGTCGTAATAATAATAATGTCATATAAAATTCATATACCAAAAAGTAAGTAAAAGTTATAATAGGCGCATACGTCCATCTATTTGGGGACATGGCCAAAATGGCCGTTAAGTTTAGTATCTATTCTTTGATCGCCATTTTAGCCATGTTCCCAAATAGATAGGACATGTCGCTTTTATAACTTTTACTTACCTTTTTGATGCTCTATCTCAACAAAATAATTGTAGGTAGAATGGAAAAACTATGTGAAATGTGTAATCAGCACCACCACCATAAAGCCACTTGCACACTACGCCTGAATGAAAACAACCAGGGCCTACTAAGACTATTTTTTGTAGTAGGCCTTGAAACAATTAACTCGTGTATGGTGCTATGTGACTAGATTGGGCTACTTTCATCATCAACTGGCAAGAACAATCCCATTGGGCTATTGCTTGGGCTACACAATTTATGACGAATGGTTGTTTATAATTTAACAATTGTAAATTTTATCATCAAGTTGCAAGGAAACTAAAAAATAAATGTACAGTAATTCCTCCGTATCTGCAGTCTCGTCATCCGTGTCGGATTTTTTTGCATACCTTCACGAGATGGGAAATTCGTGCATCTGCGGTTTGTCCTGAGCTATTTTTATCAAAGTTTCCAGTTTTGCTTGCTGTCTTTTATCCTAACCTAACCTCCGTTCACGTGAGAAAATGTATTCAATGCACGTGGCATTTCACGAACTTTCTGTTTACAAACATGCACCATTGGCTTCGAAAGAGTTCACCAGTGACCATCCACTTTGTGCAAAGTGAGCAAGAAAGTTTTTTTTTTCTTTTCAAAGAATAACTAATGATATATTCAATGTAACAGCTCGAACCCTTAGGACATGTAAGTAGCATAATGTTCCCATGTCCAAGGTGGTGCAATTGTTTAGCGCGTTCAGTATGGCAAGCTGAAGGTTCTTGGTTCGAATCCAGGCTGTAGAATTTTCTTTCCTATTTTCATCAATAACAAAGTTTTGTCACTTGAAAATAAATTGAAAGTTCTAGACATATTGACTGAGGAAATTCTAGAGCAATACTGATGTCGGCTGAATATTCAGACTAAACGAACCTACTGTTGAATGTTTTACTGTTACTATCCTCGTTAACGTCGTTGAATTTTAACCGGAGATTTTAATGCTTTCTGTTCGGAGTTGCCATTTTGACTGTGGCACAATAAAGCTGAGATCAGTAACGTAATGAAAGCGGCTAAAAACTTTGAGATTTTCTCTCTTCATTGTTGCAATCTGCGTAGACCTCGATAAAGAAAAAAAGAAGATGCCAACATGAAAAAATAACCCCCCTAACCCCCGTTTTCTCATAAGCCTTTGGTCCCATTATCCGTGAATTCATTATAAAAGTTCAGAATACGTACATCAAGTGCTTTTATGGATGGCATTTCAAATCTGTATTTATTTCAAGAAACAAAATAAGAGAAGAAATCAAGTACAGTACGGACCCAGTCGAACGCAGTTGGCTACAGTGGGAGATCAGCTCCAATGCTGTTTAGGCATGGCTCCCAAATTCTATTTCCGGCTCGACCTAACACGGTTGCTGGATTCTGGCTCCCGACTACTATGTTCAAGTGGGTCCATACTGTATTTTGGAAAAAAAAAAATAAATAAAAATTGCTTTACTTTGCTAAAAATTCAATAAGATACTGCAATCCCATAAATGATTCGTCAGTCAATTCATCCGAAAGAATTTTGATCCAGATCTCTAAAGCCTTCTCGTTTTCATTGTGGTAGTGATAGAATAAACCAAGAGCATTATAGCGCTCAAAGTGATTTAAGCATTCGGCACCATCATTCAAATCGTAATTAGTGCCTGAAGTTACGATTAAGGTGAGCAATTCGGGTGAATTCACGTCTGCATAGAGCTTCAACAGGGCTGTCTCTATTTCCTACAATAAATTAAAAAAAATATTTTTGATCAGGACTAGCACTTACATTACAGGGCAACCTGAATATCAAACAACTTGAACTTACATTATAAACAATTTAACTTTATAACAAATTTCACCTGCTTATATTCTTGGCCCAAACGAGTCCCACGAATGTCTTCTAAATAATGTAATAAAAATTTTTTGCACAAACTGATATTCTTGTCGTTTCCCTGACACATATGATTGACATCCGCAATAGAATGCAAAGGTGGTATGCTTCTGGTATAGTTGACCGACGGTGGAAGAAGTTTTGGATACAAACTAATAAGCTTAAACATTAAAAAAAATAATTTAATCTATGCAATCAGAAGAATCTGCACAATTTACGAGGTGGTATCAGAAAGTTCCCGACTACGTTTCGGTCATCAAGTTGGAACAAAGAACCAACAAGAAATCAAGAGCATGCTCATCCTCTTTTTCAGCATTATTAATCGAGAGTTCGTCCTCAAGAGCCAGACCATCAACACTGAATTTTATTGCGATATTACGAGACTTTTCAGGAAGATCATTTGCCACCAAGAAGTCACAGTTTTAATACTGCTACGAAGATCCAGTACAAATCGCAGGAGGTTCTCGACTTGCTTACAAAAGACGACTTCGAGGCAGCAATGCATCTGTTACTTCTGGTATGCAGCCTCGAAGTCATCTTTTTATAATTAAGTTGAGAATCTTCTGCGATTTGCACTGGATCTCGCTAGCAGTGCAAAAACGGCTATCTTTTAGCTGGAACTTCATCTTTGGGAAAAAGAAGACGTCCGCAACAGCTAAATCTGGTGAGTGGAGCATGTGCAGTAGCAATAACTGTGACATCGTGCATTGTCTTCATGAGAAAGCTACAGGTGTGGTTGCGTTCGCCAAATGATCTCACTCGAACGCCTTAGAACATCGTAGTAAAACTCTTGACAGTCTGGAGGATGAATCTCGATTAAAAATGCCACAGATGTTGAAAAAGATGATAATCGTCTACTTGACTGAGCTACAGTTCTGTCTCTCTTTCTTTGGTTATGAAGATGATGGGCGACAACTTTCGTTCAATGTCTCTGTGGCCGATTTCTCATGTTTGACGCAAAAAGGTCACCATACCGATATAACATTTTTGAAGCTAGCCCGGGAGCTTTGTGAAACCATCTCGTACATAAAGAGTAAAATTTTATAATATATAAAGGATAGGTTAGGTTCAAATAATTTACCTCTCTCACGTCCAGAGATCCTGAACGAAAAAGGTCGTGGGCCTCATCGAATTTAAATTTTGAGAACTCGATAAAGCCAGCTTGCTGTTGAATTCGTTTTAAAATCTACAAAAACAGAAATCTACAACATTTAAGTTAATTTTTATTAAAGGATTCGATAAAATGTAACAGATAAGTTCTGTTCAAATCCAACAAGAAAATTGTTACTTGAGTGTATTTTTCTTTCGTCATGCCAGAGTAAGTGGAATTTTGGGCCAATTCTAAGGCTTCGCTAATGCGCTGATCTGCCAACAGAGATTGAACCTGAATAGAATAAAAAAAAATCCACTTTTAAAACCAAAAATCAAGCGTAAGATGTCAATGGCTCTAACAAGATAACCAATACATTATGATTAGTAACGCTTTCCAGAGTCAAAACTGCGATTGAAAACTCGGGAGATTTTGGTTACTATGGCTATTTGTGAGGGATTCAAGATGATTTTCTCCTCTTCACAACCTCCGGAGGCATCAGAAGGGCACGAGTACATAAAAATTATTAATTACACCAAAGAAATTGTCTCGAGACAAACTTTCCATCAACTTAAGATGCTTTTTCCTTCGCATCATGCACCTCTAAAAGTTAGGAGTGGCCATGTTGAGTGGTTAAACTGCACTAGCTTTTATATCCGATGACTGCAACCTGAATATGGGCATCAAGGGAGTTAACTCTGAGTCACACTCCGACTGAATAAGTGAATGCATCCAATTTTTCAGAAATCAATGCCCTTTGACCGGGATGAGTATTCAGCAATTGAACAAGTTTGTCAATTTGCTCTTCAATTTACATATCGACTGAGCCTGTTGGTCAATTGAAAAATCATATCTGCAGAGAATCTACAATCCTGAATAAAGGCGGATTTAGAGTATGGCGGATTCTTCGGAATCGAAGGCAAGCAAACTTTCCATCGTGAAACAATCGTGCTCATTCCCATAAGCGCGGAAAATGACGTTGCAAAATGAATGCTTTGCTCGTCTCATTTGGCGAAGATCAAAATCAGACTAAAATTCTTTCATCTGATTTGTCCTAAATTTAAATCTGAAACATTTTTTTGGTTCTGTTATTGAAATGTATGAGCATCTCACCACTCAGTTCATCTACTCAGGAGCAGACATTAAAGGAGCAAAAGAAACATAACATAGCGATGACGTAGATGCTAAGTTCGCCGTGATTGTCTGCCGCTGTTGCTTGCCATCGCGGAATCCGTCCTAGTGTGAATCTGGCTTTAGTTCGATTACTGGTATTTCATCAATGCCGAGTTAAGTTAACACACCATCTTTCTTAATCGAGATACTCTTCCGTCGTTTTAGACTGGCTGTAATGAGGCTTGTTTTTGTTTGCAACATGTTTCGTGAATAGCAATAAATGTCGTTTGATGCCATAACAATGAGATGTTTTCATTCAGTCGCTAATGACTCTTTTCTGAATCTGGACCACAATTTAGTTTAACATTAAAAGTAAAAATGCACTTAATTTGATTAACATTCAAACGGAAGAACTAACCTGTTTCTCCCATGGTACTGAAATAAGAGAATATACAGACAACGCAGAAACAACATACAACTTCCCATCAAAATTTCCCATCAGAAGTCCACCTTGAAAGCAAAGATTTTGCTTCAACTGTTGATCGAGAATGCTAATGAAATATCATGAAAGAAAACAAAACAAAACAGATGTTACTTAAAAACGTACATGAAACTATTTGAATCTGCATTTCTCATTGTGTTCCAAGTAGCCCAACAAGATTTCATTATTAAACCTATTAAAAGCTATTATCGCACCTGTAAACAGAAATGTAGCTTTTGTCCATTGCCAGTACATATGGATGGGAATAAACGGCAGCAGTTAAATTTTCCAACCAATGGATAGGAGGACGTTCCGAGATGCCTGCTGCTGTTACGAACATACCTAATGCTCCTGGGCTATTCAAAAGGAATTCTTCCTAAGGAGAAAACAAACTCTTAAGCATGTGATCATATTTTTCAGGCTGAACACAAGGCGATTCATAAATCTCTCCGGGGTTTTGAAATTTGATAGGACAATAACCATGACAGACATAGCAGAAACGCTCATGTCAGTGGCTAGAGGATCTCTCGAACTTTGCATTAGTAATAAGCACCAGGGAATACTTGTAGATTCAGCCATTCGGGCATCATAACGCAAACATGGCAGGATTCTTGAGACAATTCTTCTCTGCTTCCGTGGCCTCCATAATTACCTGAAGTAAACCCATGTGATTTTTTTCTTATGGGGTTACGTCAAACATCATATGGTCGTATGGGGTTACGTCATCGTATGGTGATTTAGCTCAGATGCAAGAGAAGAACACTCTTGCAGTCACTTGTATCAACCATCAAGTGTGGCAGGTACTTGAATATGGTTACTATGCAATTGAATTCAAAGAAAATCAGATGGGATTATGAATCACCCTGTTAGATGATACTTAAAGTACATCTTAATTGGTTATTCGGTTACCTTGCTGATTCTTTTCACAATTGGTGTTGTAACAATAGCATCGTAAGGGAATAGATCTTGGATAAATCCAGTCTCACAATTGACGATAACATAATGGGTAGATAAAGCTATGCAGACAAATTTTCCATCCATTGCCTTAAATGTATTCAAAAAACAACACATGTAAGTTTGAATCACACATTAGATTAAACATATACAATAAATATTAACATTCTATTACCATTGTTACAGGAGGCTCTGACAGATGAATATCTTTCAAATGGAATGCTTTGTCTTCACAGATGTTGTATATCATAAGCTGTTTTCGTTTGGCAATACTAACCTGTAAATAAACATATCCATACTTATCTCCTTTGAATCTCAAAACCAAATCAATCTTTTGGTAAA
Organism: Rhysida immarginata; assembly: GCA_023313115.1. Classification (NCBI taxonomy): domain Eukaryota; kingdom Metazoa; phylum Arthropoda; class Chilopoda; order Scolopendromorpha; family Scolopendridae; genus Rhysida; species Rhysida immarginata. The sequence goes on from JAHWFO010011261.1 coordinate 3,274,647, forward strand.
TTCTGTGTAAGTCTCATTTGCTTTAAACAGTGCACTATAGTATGGCATAACAAATAAAAACCACCTAAAACATTTTATAATTATTACAGGTGGATCCTCGTTATAATGAACTCCTCGATGTAACAAATTATTTTTGAAGTCCTGGCAAATTGTAACCGATTTAATAAATAAATATTGGAGCTAATTCTCCAAACATCAAAGCTTAGCTGGCTGTAAGAGTACAGCACCAGTTTGAGAATTTAAATGAAGGTAAAGTATCACAGAGATTAGTTGAAATGATGGCTTTTACTTTTAGCAGACAAACTTTAGGTGTTACAATAAATGTTCGAAATGACGTCCTCTTTCGTGAATACAAAAGCGCATTCGTTTTACAGATTTCGTGAGACTCTGCGAAGCATGGCAGTATTGATGTTACAGAAATGGCTGTTGTGACGTTTGTTTTCAGTTCAGCAATTGTGTGTGGACTATTCACATAAATCACATTTTTCAGTTAACCCCTAGGAAGAACTCAGGGTGTGATAAATCTAGCGAGCGAAACTCTTCAATGACGTGAAAATATGACTTTCGAGCAAAATAAACACTCCAACATGAATATTCGATGTTCCGGGCAAAACAACATACCGCCGCCTTGAACAACAAATGCTTCATAAATGAAGTCTCTGAGCACGAGATCACTGCTATCGACTGAAATACATTCGAAACAATCTGCACTGCCATCTACCGGGAGGAAATCGAAACTCAATGTGTGTTCACTGAATTACGGCCCATTAAACTTTGATGTGCACGACTTTAAACTCACCCTGTTTATTTGATTAAATGTAAAAAAACAAAAAAAAAACAAAAACAAAAAAACCCCCAAACAAATTTGTTGTAACAAATTTTAATTTAACAAACAAAAATTTTTGATCCCTGGAATAATTGTAACAGTTCGACATAACGAATTTTCACAAAACAAAGAAATTGAAAGAAAATGATCCCGATTCAATTTTAGGCAAAGTTGATGATATTAATGCACAAATTGCAACAAATGCTTGCAAAAGTTATAAAAAAAAAAAGAAAAAAAAAAAGCATACTGGAAATAATTTTTGTAGATTTTTTTATCCCAGTTATGAGAAGTGGGAATACACTGTGGATAAAGACATGGTGCAAGAAACAAACCTCTTGTCACAAAAGTTTTAATGGGCGAATACGTATTTCGATCTCTTTGAGATCATTATTCAACGCAAAATAGGGAAATCAACAAAGCAAGCTATTTATAAGAAAAAGAGGGGCTGTTGACTCTCTCCAAAGGACCAATCAACGAACAAGTTGAACGTCCAAAGAGAGAGTCAATCGACACCTTGTACAAAACAAAATAAAAGCGCGGATCGTTTACTTAGGTCCATAAGGAACAGGAACTCATTGGACGCATACAAGACCTTGGAGATCGGGAAAAAGGACCCCAGAATACTGCTGAACAATGATCCAGGTCCCCTCGACGATTCTATTTCATTTATTAAGTTTTCTTAAGATTTTTTGGTTGTTTCCTTGCATTAATTTTAATTTTGTTTTCTTTCTGTATTTTGTTGTTATACATCAGTTTTTAGATTGTACAGTTTGGAATTTTTGTTGTGTATAATTTGGATTTTATAAACCTTTTTCTATTGTATAACTTTTGCCAGTTGTTTGAATCTGTATTGTATACTTTGGTAATTTTTGTTTTGTATAATTTGAATTTTGTATAACCTTTTTCTATTGTATAACTCTTGCCAGTAGTCTGGAATCTGTATTACGTTTTTTCTGGTTATATCTCTCTTTGGTCCGCGCTTTTATTTTGTTTTGTACGAGGTGTCGATTGACTCTCTCATTGGACGTTTGACTTGTTCATTGATTGGTCCTTTGGAGAGAGTCAACGGCCCCTCTTTTTCTTATAAATAGCTTGCTTTGTTAATTTCCATATTTTGCGTTGAATAATGATCTCAAAAAAGATCAAAATACGTATTCGCCCATTAAAACTTTTGTGGACAAGAGGTTTGTTTCTTGCATCATCCCGGTTATAACGAACTAATTTTTTTGGTCCTCAGCTATTCATTATAACAAGCGTCCACCTGTATTTTGTTGCTGCCTAACTAACATGTATCCATAAGAATTGCATACTTGAATACTGAAAGGGTTGTTGCCTGAAGGATTTTCGTTTAATGAAAAACAGTTGATCCCTTTAATCTTTGGTCCATTTGTAATTGGCTAAAAAAAAAAAAAGAAGAAAAGAGAGATGCATGTATGAATAGTTTAGATTCAAACAAGAAAACATTTTTTCCCTAACTTAACTCACTTCTAGATCAAACATGTTTAAAAGTATGAGTGAAGCATCACATCCAATTAAAAGTCTATTGAGCGCCGATGCGGCCTTGATTTCCTGAATCGGTTTTTTCTTGGAAAAGAAATAAAAACCACAGTTATCAGATATAAGGGGGGTTATTGTGAAATAATATGAATGTCAAGATATGAGAAAAACATTTTTACCAAACCAAGATATTTATGCATCTGTTTTGTACAATTAAAGGTTCGCTTGCCATTAGAATGAACAATTTCTTCAATGTTATAATGAATAATAAAGCTACAAAAAAATTACAAAAACAATAAATAACGAAGCTCTGATAATACAACAATATATAATAATTCCAATTTACTCCATACCTGTCATTTGTACCAAGGTATAAATTGTTCCCACAACATTCTATGCTTTCTATCTGTAAAGAAAATACATATTCATATAAACTATAATGCCATACACTGATTTCATTTTGCTACAAAATCGGTGAATTAAACCATATTCTAGCCATCTGGTTCTAGGCTGGGCCCTTAGCTTGGAAAATAGAATTGCCAAATTTGCAACACCGTCGTATAAAGTGGCCATACCAATGCAACCGAGACTTCTCAATGCAGAGAAATAACGGCTCAATACCTAAAGCTCTCTTATTGTGCTGCTGTCTACTCTATCTAGTTGGGTAACACCTACCACACCTCGCGGAATCTCATTTTAGCCTCTTGCATCTGTGAGCACACTCTTTCGGTCATTACCCAAGACTCATGACCATCAGTGAGAATGGAGACTAAGATAGATTTGAAAAGGAGATTTTGGCTTCATTTCTTAGTTCACATTTATTACCATAGATTCGCATTTTTAGGGATGCTAGAATTTCTCCATCCTATCTCAATGGAACTCCCTTAAATGGACAGCGCACTGACCAACTATGATGAAAACCTCAGTATTAGCAACACAGGTTTTCATCCCAAATTCTTCACACCTGGTTGCAAACTGATCTGCGTATGTTGAGGATTAGTGCAAGAAGACCCAAGGAGGACAAAATCATCGGCAAAGGGCAATCTTTTCACCAAACAGTCCCCACCCTAACACGCTATTGCGTCGGCTGCTCGTCTATCCAGTCCATAAAGACCTCTGGTTCCAGATGATGAGTTAGACGTAAGTGGTCCCGATTTGAATCCAGATCATTGAATATTTTCTTTCATTTTTCATCTTAATTTCAACCAAATAATGAATCACAGCTTCAGGTTTCAACCATCACTTTACTATGAATTTAGAAGAGGACCTGTGGAAACAGGACCAGTTAAGGGCATTACAGATTTGAAATGCCAAATCACAGTTGCTATTAACAAGGTGGATGTCTATAAGCTCAAAAGAACATGCCAAGAAATGGATTATCAGCTGGATATCCCGTGTGTGATTGAAGGAGCGCACATTGGGGCTCTACTAACTTGGTTTAATTAAACTTTTTCAGTTACAGTTTCATATATTGAAATCTGTTTCTGTTTATCTTTATTAGTTTTTTGGTAATACACAGATAAAATGTGTCAGACCTTTTACAGACACCGTGTATATCTTATGTCCAACAATGCAAGTCAACAATAGGCCAGTCGTGTTTGTGTTAAAAACTACACAATGGAAGGTATGATATTTTATTATACAGGGAAGTCAAAATGAAGGACCCGATTTCAGACATTTAGTCTGTGATGTCTAATAGTGTTTTCACTTTCTACCGCTAAGGGTTAGCGACGAGCAGTTAAAGAAAATGATGTTGACTGGAGAACAGACATTGTTTTGTGTGCTTGACTCTTATGATTAGCGTTGAAGAGCATTAGTCATGTGATGTGATGTGTTTGAAGTAAACTTTGAATGTTTACCTTTTGTAGTACAAGTCTCACAATACCATATGTTCATTAGATTTCACAGAGTAAACTTCTGAAATCGGGTCCATCATTTTGACTTGCCCTGTATAGGCTAATCTTTGCCGCGCTTAAACATGTACATGATGAATTTGAAGATGGTAAGCATAAAACTGGGATATCATAACATGCTTGGTATGAACATTGTTCTTCGACTGCACAAAAACGTGTTTCGTATGGAAAGATAAGCACATGCTGCAGAGGATCATACCATGGATGCCATTCCCTTTCTAGACTTAAAGATTATACCACTGTTGGAGCCAAAAACTGGCCACTTTTGCGTTCTTGATAGATAGATCCCTAAATATACCTCTGTCTAAGGCAAGGTTCCACACGGAGATAAGACGGATTGGTACAGAATTTGAATGGCTACAGTATCGGATTGGTACAGAATTTGGTACGGAGAAGAAGATTTGGAAAGACGTTAAGAGACTTGACGACCCTCAATCATAGACCAACAGCGACGTTTAGATTACCAATTACTTACAACAAAACGTTGTCGACTAAGTTACGAACCATTTTTAAGAATGCAAATGTGACGACAGCGTACAAGAACCCGAATGTCCTGAAGAACCTCCTGGGGAATCCCAAGGCAAGACTCTACCTTTACTCCAGTCTGGGATATATGAGGTTTCCTGTAGTAAATGCCCCAAGGTCTATCGAGGAGCAACGTGCAGGAACGTTGATAAAAGATTCAAGGAACATACGACCCACGCCAGGTTTGGATACCCTGAAAAATCGGCAGTAGCTAAACATATGCTCGATACCAGACACGTCATTTTGTTAAAAGATTGCAAGCTGCTTAGGCATGTAAAAAGTAGGAATGCACTGGATGCCTTCGAGACGTTAGAAATCGTCAAAAAGGACCCGGGTCTCCTACTTAATGGTGACGCAGGCCCCATCGGGGACTCGACTCTTAATTAAATCGCGTTTTGTTTGTAAAGGTGGTTCCCCGTTCCTCAATGGACAGTGTGTTATGTAATTTGTCCTGATTGGGGATGGGTAACCTCCTCCTCTCTTATACAAGACTACTCAAATACTCATATGGCATTGAATAATGAACTCAATGAGTTCGAAATACGTATATGCAAATTAAAATTCTTTTGTGGATAAGAGGTCTCGTCATCGGTTTATTGGCTTATGCAATGACAATTAACAAGTCCCAGGGTCAAACCTTAAACAACATTGGTATATACTTAGAGTAGATAGATAATGATACCCCGCCTTCGTTTTGCCTTGAAAAGCTCGGCGAAGACGGGCATCTCAGCTGTTTGCATTTACTAATTACAGTTTGATTATAATGATTATGTTAATTATAATTTATTTGTGACAGACTATAGTAAAACTTTATCCCATGCTCGAATTCAATTATTTTATAACACTTCATTAAGACCTTAATTCATATTTAATGAAATCAGATCTCCACTTGTTATCAGCACAGCCGGGTTGTCAGAATTAATTGAAACAAACCACGGATGACTTCGTGCTTCGATGGGATATTAAAAGCAAGCTATGAATAGAGTTCTTATTTTTGGTTTTAAAATTTTGTGAGTGATCTGATGGTTATGTTTATACCTTATTTTTTATTCAGTTGAATATTAAAATTAATACTAATCCTAATAATGCGAGTGGGTGCGCTTGCTCGCATATGAGCATCGTTACAGCGAAGCTTGCATGATGCTTACCACCGTCCGTGCTTTATCGGCAAAGAGTTGAATCTTTTCAATCGCTGGAATGAGTTCGAAGGCCCGTACACTCATCTTTTAAAGCCAATGTCCCCGAGTGAAGAGCGAGTGATGACTAGGAGCGAAATGCTCCGACAAAGGTTAGCAGTCAAAGAAAATAATCGCCGCATCAACCACCATCTTGGAATCCTTTGTATAAGGAATCGACAACAGATGGAGAGCAGCTTCCGATAACCAACTTCCTGTTGCTAGCTTAGCGGATACTAAACGCTAAAATTAGCTCATTTAAAGGTATCTTCCGGGAGATGGCGCACCCGTCCTAATACAGTGCTCTAGTGCGTGCTAGAGTTTTTCAAACAATAAGTTTTTTCCAATTGTTGACCAAACAATTTTCAAATTCGTTCGAGTAAACAATTAGTTTTTCAAATTGTTGACGCCCACTTGAAGAGATATACGTCGTTTTGGAAAAATTCTTTTTTTCCGTCTTATCTTGTTTAATTTTAAGAGATTATAACCCCATTTCATTGTCCAAAGATATGCAAAGCAGATGCTATGTATACTCTGTATTCAGTGTGTCAAAAAACGGCTTGTTTGAAACAAATGTAGCCTGCCTACACTGCAAGCACCTTTCATTTTTTACATTTATTTTTTTTAAATTTTAAATACTTCGTATTGCTTAAAATTATTCGTACATCAGAGTGTATGTTATTAGTTTTTTTTTTGTTGTTGTTTTTTGTTTTTAAATAAAGACGAACTTGTTTATCTTAAAGGAGTTTCATGAGAGTCATTTGAAAATTACAATGTATATACAATTATATTTAATAGAAAAAATATTAAACATTAAATATTAAAAGGAAATAATTTCTAATGAAAATGCATATATTTGAATAAAAATAAATTTACTGATTTTTTAGCTTTAATTATTGATGGAAAACAACAAATTTAATAACTTCAAATTTTAAAATTAATCAAGACATCAATCTATTAATCAACATATTATGAATTGATGTCATCTCGATTTATAAATATTGAATGTTTAAACCATTGATAATTCTTCGCCAATTAATATTAGAAATTCTTTAGAGCTCAATTACTCCATTCTGCGCTTGGGCAGTCAATAAAAATAGTTTTACAATTTATTTATTATTATTTATTTATTAAAAATCTAATTTATAGTTTGACTCTGGCTTAAATTACGATTATGAAGTAAGAGTGCATGTAGAATTTGCATTATTTGCATCTTTGAAAAATCCTGGCGTGTTGGATGAAAACTGAATTCATTTTCAAAATTAGCAGGCCAAAATTATATTTAATCACCGAATAAAATTAAAACATCTTTCCAAAAGCTAAAATACTATTAAAAATTTTTTTTTAATTCAAATACATTACACTTTCATTATAAATTATTTTATTTTCTTTTAAATATGTTTATTCTAAAATGTAGAAGCAAATGTGTGTTTTAAATTTATTATTACCTTATTATACCTCAAATGTTAATTAAAAATTTCTTTTGTTAATAAAAATATTTATGTTACTATAATAATAATATTTATAAAAATGTTAATAAAAAATAACAAAAATATACATGTTGTTTTTACTGAAATAAAATGTTATTGCTGAGCCCAGTAATGTATAATTAGTTTTGATATATATGTATTTACATTAAACAAATCCGCTATAAAATTAATAACTATATCATAAATGAATGTGTTAAAATTTTCTATGTAGAGAACAGTTTAAACAAAATATTAAATTTTATTTACTTATCGAAGGTCTGATATTATATTTAAGTTTTTGTAACAGTTTACAACATTTTTAGAACGATTACTTATTTGTCTTCAACAAAAAATAAATATATATTCTACTCCTGTAATAGTTTCCCAAAACAGAGGTTTTATAGTCCTTACTCTGGATATAAACACATAAAGCTCTCTGTATATATAGAGCTTTACTCTGGATAGGGACATGTGCGCCCTCATACGACATAATCGCGAAACTGCCTCTATCTCTATATCTTTGCGTGGATAGCAGACATGCTTCCGGGAGTTCTCAAGAAGGGTGCCCCGCCCCCTCCCCCTCCGCTGGAGGGAATTTTAAAGAGGAACCACTATTCAGGTAAATATTATATTCTGTAGACTATGTAAAATCTTGGGAAGGGGAAATGATAGTCTGGTAGAAGGATAGCCTCATGAAAAGAGGGGAATTAAGGAAAAAAAAAAAAAGTTGACTTCCCCATTGAAAAATACCTCAATTTACCATAAAGAAAAAAAAATTCACCTTAATGAGAGGAGTCCGCACATGTCGAGTTTATTGAGTTTGGTTCGCTGGTTTGAACGCTATAGCCATTTTTTTCGGTACCATTTTTTTAATTTTTAGAAAAAAAAATTAATATCTCTAAAAAGGTATAGCCAATTAGCATAAAAATGCGCCAAGGCACAATTTAAGGTACCCTCTAAGTAGCTGTAATTTTTATTCGGTTATTTACCGTTTCGGAGGAGTTAGCCCCACAAAATTGGTCACATACGTGCAGACGGAATTTTTTTTTTTTTTGCAAAATTTCAACATATCTTTTTGAATCATGAGTTTTAAGTTGATTTCAGAAAAAAAAAAAAAATTGGAATGGCGTAATGGTCCATTCGCACAGGCCTACCACGAGGTCACGATACAGGTTCCAAAAAATTTTTTTTTTCTGTTGGTCAGTAGGGTGTGGATCCTTAAAACCTTCAATTTTTATGTTCAAAGTTGAAACCTTAATTACTCCAAAACGGCTCATCAGAGCCAAACAAATTGTCAGGAAAATGTACATATCGAGTTTGGGTTCGCTGGTTTGAATGCTACAGCCATCCTTTTAATTTTGAGAAAATTATTACTATCTCTGTTAAAAAAAATTAAAACACCACTCTTACAAGGGAAGGAATCAGGTCTGTTAAGCATGAATTTAACTGAAATTTTAATATGTTGTTACGCGCCCCTCCCACTATTATATGACATAAGAACTCATGCTAATGGGCATTAGTTTTCGAGATATACCCATTTAAAGTTAGTTATGTAGGTTATTGATGTATATTTACAAACTCAGGAAACATGTTAGTCAGGTAGTCAAGGTGGTCATGTGGGTAACTCGATAGATTCCATTGCTAGAGGTCCTGGGTTCGAATCCTATTCTTTTCCCAATTTAATTTAATTTGATTTATTTAAACATGTTTTTGAACAAATTACATATGAAACTAATAGTAATTACTAAAAACATATTTTTATAATTTTTTGCATGTTGTATTTCATTTGAGGAACGTAACAAATTATTTATTTTTAATGTTATTAAGTACCGAAAGGCTATGAAAGATTTTCAAAATAAGGTTTTCGTCAGTCGAAGAATATGGTTTATGGCACGAACCAATCACAATTATTATCTTAATCGGTTCATTGGCACGTGCACAAATGGTACCTCAATTTTCCCGCCAAGCAATTTTCAATGGGAAGACATATTAAGTAATATATCAAACAAATCGGAATTGACGAGATAGAAGCGGTTATTCATTACTATTTTCCTCAATCGATGAATATGGTACATGGCACGAACCAATCACAAATATTATCTAAATGGGGTCAATAGCACGTGCACAAATGGTACCTTCACGACCCCACCTAGAAATTTTCAATGAAAATATATCTTAATATATCAAACAAATCGTAATGACGAGTTAGACGAGGATATAAATACTATTTTCGCGAATTAGTAAATATGTTTCCGGGAATAAACCATTTTGAAAATGTTTGAGATCGAAACAATGGCACGTGCTCTAATGGTACGCTTATGACACCCTCAAATATTTTCAATGATAAGATATGGCATGTAATATATCAAACGACTTGGTATGAGGTATCATGAATGAATATAACGTAAACTTAATGATAGTCGAAATTGGTTTCAAGGAACCTGGTTTAGTGGAACCCTTATGGTTCATTTGAACTTGCAATGCTAAAATATGGCATGTAATATATCAAACAACTTGGATTGATGTGTCATAAATAAATATAAGGTAAAATTAATGATCATACAAATGGGTTCAAAGGTACGTGGTTTAATGGATAATTATGGCCCATTAGAAACTTACAATATTGACGTAGGGCGGTTTAAAATATGATTCCGCGAATAGTTTAATTTAACCTTTCGGTACTTGGTTATGTGATTCCTTAATGGTTTATTATTACTATACAGGGTGATTTACATTGAATGTAAAATACTTAAAGGGGGTATTATAGAGGTTAAGATAAACACAAAACGTCCTATGAACATGGGTCCGAATTTGAACGATAACTGAGATATGAACAGAAATAAAAATGCCGCCACCAAGATCAACAAGTTAAAAACTCACGTTCTGTAAAGCCTAGATTAAAGAAATTTGGAGGAATAACAGGGTACATAAGACTGTGTGTACCGTTAAAATTTGATTGAATTCCAACGAGAAGTTTCCGAGTTACACAGTCAAAATTGTAACAAGTGCTAGTTAGTACTCACAAGTGAGCAAGTGTTATGAGTAACTCGGAAACTACTTGTTAGAATTAGATCCAATTTTAACGGTATACACAGTCTTATGTACCCTGTTATTTCTCCAAATTTCATTAATCTAGGCCTTACGGAACCTGAGTTATTAACTTGTTGAACTTGGTGTTTGCATTTACATTCGATGTAAATCACCCTGTATTATCATACAGAGTGGATATAAAAATGAGCCCCCCCCTTTTTTTTTTTATTTTTGTAACCGAAGCAGATATGTCAATTTTGATGAATCCAATGAATAGGAAGTTGTGGTTGACCTATCCCATGGTGAACTTTTCATCATCCCTCAAATTAGGACACATTCAAATCCTATCTTAAAAACCGTAACAGATACACGAAAAATTCCAATTGAAAACTTGTTCAGCATGAAATTCCGAACAAAACCAAAAAAATTTCCACAATCCGATGAATGGATCACCAACAATCACAATTTCAGGAATAGTGTAGCTTGCCATCCTGGAATTGCTCTGTCTTGTGTATGCTGACACATGGCTTTTATTTGCATTTCCTCCTGAAAGTGAATGTTAGTATGGTAATGTTTGGTAATTTCTTGATTTGCATGCTGAACATTCATATGTCTTTATGAAGTAGCTAATAAATTCAACATGTGATTGTTGGCTCATTTTTGTATCCACCCTGTATAATAATATAATAATAATAACTTATTAAAAATAAATAATTTGTTATCTTCCTGAAATGAAATATAATATGCAAAAAATTATAAAAATATGTTTTTAATAATTAATATTAGCGTCGTATATAATTTGTACATAAACAGGTTAAAAAAATTAAATTAAATGAAAGTGGTAAAGTAGCGGATTTGAACCTGCGACCTTCAGCATTGGAATCAATCGACTTGCCCACATGACCACATTGACTACCTGAGTGCCACATTCTCTGAATTTTTAAACATACATCAATAGCCTACATAACTAACTTTAAATGATTATATCTCGTAAACAAATGCCCATTAGCATGAGTTACTAATGTAACTCATATGTCGTTACATGTCATATGTCGTTACATGTCAGTTAAATGTCATATAATAATAGAAGGGGTGCGTAACAACATATTTAAATTTCGGTTTAATCCAAGCTTAACAGACCTGGTCCTCCCCTTGTTAAATAAATAAACGCATTAAAAGGTAAAAAAATAATTTTAAGACAGTATCTCAGAATGGATTTGACAGCAAGCTTTGATGGTGATATGCAAGATTGTGTGAAAGTCAAAGCTTTAAATTAAAAATTGATGTTTTTGCCAATTTTTTTCATATGCGTGAAGAATGGCCTAAAAAATGGGGAGGTCAAGTCAAAGTACAAAGAGCAAAGTACATGACCTCCCCACTCTTTAGGCCATTCATCACGCATATGAAAAATTTGAAGCCATGACTTTCACACAACCTTACATACACTCTCAAAAGAATTAGGAGAGCACAATACAGGGTGTATCTGAAACCCTGTCACAAACTTGGAGGGGAGATAGTATGGGTGATTCTAAGCAAAAAAGTTCATATGAACATGGGTCCGAATTTGCACGATAACTGAGATATGAACAGAAATATAAATGCCGCCACCAAAATCAACAAGTTAATAACTCAGGTTCTGTAAAGCCTAGATTAATGAAATTTGGAAGAATAACAGGGTACATAAAACTGTGTATATCGTTAAAATTTGATCGGATTCCAACAAGAAGTTTCCGAGTTACTCATTCAACATCATAACTCGTATTCACTTTTGATTGCGTAACTTGGAAACTTCTCGTTGAAATTCGATCAGATTTTAACGGTATACACAGTCTTATGTACCATGTTATTCTTCCAAATTTCATTACTCTAGGCTTTACAGAACCTGAGTTATTAACTTGTTGAGCTTGGTGGGGCATTTTTATTTTTGTTCATATCTCAGTTATCGTTCAAATTCGGACTCATGTTCATATGAACTTTTTTGCTTAGAATCACCCATACTAACTCCCTCCAAATTTGTGACAGGGTTCAGATACACCCTGTGTAGAAGGCCTATGTTATTTAAATGAATGAAAATATCCGTACAACTCCATGAACACATGAAGCGGTCTTAATTTATTCAACAAATAAACAAGTGTATAGCTTAGTTTTCCAAGCATCTTTCGAAAAACCAAACGACAGACGTAACCCCTGGTGAAACTAAAGTGAGAAAACTGTTCTCAAGAGGTCTAAAGACATCTTTGGATACACGTCTCCCTAGAAGAGTCTCTAGTAACGTGTATTCCCTCCACGAGCTCCAAGGACCTCTGCGCATCTGCGCTGCATGCTCCGCACAAATCGACGGGAAGTCTGCTTGAAGACCTGTGAAAGGTGTCTTGTAGACTTGTTGTACGTTGCCTTATGCGTCTTTCAAGCACGTCACACACATGCTCGATCGGATTAATGTCCGGACTCATTGCTGGTCGCTCCAGTGTTGGAATGTTCCGTTCTTGGAGAAATTCCTGAGTGGCACGTGCCATATGCGGACGACCATTATCCTGCACGAGAACAAAATCAGGGCCCATAACATAAGCAGCAGGCACTACATGATCTTCCAGAATGTCCCTGATGTAGACTTCAGCATTGAGACGTCCTGGAACGACAACCAGATCAGTACGGCTGTCGATAGAGATTCCCCCCAAACAGTGACTGAACCACATCCTATTCTGTCTGCCTCTTGCATAGTTGCTTCTAGCAAAGCACGCTCCAGAGCATCTCCACACATGCTGATATCCATCACAACGCGTTAGGCGAAATCTGGACTTGTCTGTAAAGAGAACGTACCGCCACTGATGCAGCTGCCAGTTGATGTGTTGTTGAGCAAACCCACGTCGGGCTTCTCGGTGTCGGCACGTGGAGATGAGGTACACGATTCGGCCTTCTGACTCTCAAACCATCTTCCCGTAGTCTGTTTCTGACTTTTTGGTCAGAAACAACCACTCCAGATGCCGCACGCTGGTCGTTTTGCAAGTCTCTAGCAGTTGATGTTTGTTGGCGAAGAAGTTTGAATATATCAGTCCTGCATTCTTCTCGTTATGCGTCTGCGTCCTTGTCCAGATGAATAGCCTTCTTGGAGCAGCGTCACAGCTCTAGCAACTGAGATGTCTCATTTTGTCTCAATTAAACGTCCGAATGCTGTATCAGAGCTTTAACGTGCAAATTAGTGCTGTTTGAAGACCATGTGGCCTTTGTCCTATGGTTATGACCATTCTGTTTTTAAGGGGTCTGTGGCATTTTCACTTTAAACTCATGGAAAAAAGAGAAACTCGAAAAAACACCCAGCGATTTCAATAGTCCACATTTAGCAAAAACTATGAAACATTTTATCGGAAGTCTTGAACTTGAGATTTTACAAATGCTTTCAGAAGTGTTCCCCTAAGTCTTTTGAGCAGTGTATAACTACCAAAGCTTGTTGTCAAATTCATTCTGAGATACCGTGCTAAAAATACGCCAAGGCACAATTTAAGGTACGTACCTCCATAGAAGAATAGAAGTACCTCTAAGCAGGGTCCCACGGTTAGTACTTTTGTACTAAAGTCATTACATTTAGTCGACACTTGTATGTTAGTGATACGTTGGTAAAATTTAGTACGAAAAAAAATTTAGTACACCAAACGAATACATGATGAGAAAGAAGTGGAAGAAAAATGAATTAAATGTTGTCAAAATGCAAATGATTGTGAATTTTAGTACTTTTTGAAAAAAATTAGTACATTTTCGTCAAAGATTGGTATTATTTATTCGTGCAGGAGTCGGACCCCTGCCTGTAAGTATGTATAATTTTGATTCGGCTCTGCTATTTGCCATTAGGAAGAGTTAGCTTGGTCACATACATACAAATGGAATTTTTTTTTTCTTTCAAAATTTTAACTTATCTTTTCGAATCATGAGTTTTTAAGTCGATTTCAGAAAAATTTTGAGTTTCGGAAATTTTGAGTTTGGCTTCATTCTTAGTGGATGGGAGGCCAAAAATTTTTCCATCTGTACGTATGTGACCAATTTTGTGAAGCTAACTTCTCCAAAACAGCAAATAGCAGAATCGAATAAAAATTACACATACTTAGAGGGTACCTTAAATTATGCCTTGGCGTATTCTTTATGTCAATTGGGTAAGCATTTTTAGAGATATTAATTTTTTTCTAAAAATTGAAAAATGGCTGTAAGGTTCAAATCAGCGAACCAAACTCAATAAACTCGACATGGAGGCGATTTTTTTTTGTAAATGACTTGTTTGGATCTGATGAGCCGTTTTGGAGTTATTAACGTTAAATAAAAAAATTAATTCGTACTTAGAGTGATCCTTAAACTATCGAGGCTAACGAGAAATACAGGCTCCGGCACTGAAAAGTCACCTGACCAAGATAGGTCTATCGAAATCTGGAGCTGGCGGGAGTGATTCGTACGAAAGCCAAATTGCTCCTATCGAATTAGATTATTTGACTCGCAAAAGTAATTGAACCTCTTCAGGATTGTGCGTTAGAAGACCAACCTTCATTGTTTCCAACAAAGGGAAAAAAAACACTGATTGTTAAAATATAAGACGGAAACAATGAAAATTACATTGTTAATAGACCTATCTTGGTCAGGTGACTTTTTAGTGCCAGAGCCTGTCTTTCTCGTTAGCTTCGTTAAACTATGCATTGACGTATTTTTCATGGAAATGGGCTAAGCCCTTTTAGAAAAATTAATTTTTTTTCTAAAAATAAAGAAATGGTAGAAGCATTCATTTCACTTTTTTGAAAAGGAAACTGTTTGGCTGCGAATAACCATTTTGGAGTAATTATGGTTTTAAGGACACCCAACCAAAAAAAATATTTCTTTTTTGAATCAGTTTCATGATCTGGTGGTAGGCCTATGCGAAATCTACCATTCTGCCATTACAATTTATTTATTTATAAATTCACTAAGTAATTTACAAATATTCGTATTCTTATGAATAAATCATTTTAGAATATGGAACATAAGTAGAATAGACCTTGATCGAGTCATAAAGGAATGTGGAGGGGGTGATTTCTCAAAAGATCAAAGGATGCCACCACTTTTTCTTTTGTTCTCAGCCTGCTCTGGGATGCGTTAAGGTCCCCAGGGACCCTGCCCTTCGATTTGTGTCCCGGGGCTATTTTGGCCAGGTGTGTCTTTGCTTTTCTATGGCATTACCTTTTTTGGTCTTACTCTGGCCCTCTGGTGTGGTTTTGGGGGTTTGTCCTTTTGGGTGTGGTCCTTGTTTTGGGTGTTGGCCCTCTGTTTTGGGTGTTGGTCCTCTGTTTTGGGTGTGTTCCTGTTTTTGGGTGTGGTCCTTCTTTTGGGTTTGGTCATTTTAGTTGTTGGTCTTTTGGGTGTGGTTTTATTTACCTTTGATTTTGAGGTGCCCATTTGATTATTTTTTGATCAGGTTTCCAATTGACCGATTTCACTAAGCTCCACCCATTCCAAGATGGCGCCTATAAACGATTACTTTCCGACGAGCCATAGCACTAATGCACTATCTACCCAAAAGTACTCGGACACTTTCGATTTTAGACGTTTTGTCAAATATCTAGAAAAATACTTGATGAATTATCCTGAAACTTGAGGGGTATAAAGAGCATGTTATACTTCATATATTTCAGTGAAGGTTTTGACCCAAAGGCAAACCCAGCAACAAAGTGAACCAAAAAAATAATGTTTGGGATCTCCCTGTAAAAAAACAATGCTTGAAATGCATTGTAGCTATAGCATATGATTAAGAGGCTTCCTTTATTTATCTGTGTTTATTTGTATGAGATTAGCACGTATATTCATGGAGATAGAAAGATTTCTTTAAAAAAAAATCAACGTATTTTCGTAAGCTTGTTTATAACATGCAGGGTTTTCAATCCAATGCAATGCCATTTTCAGGAAACTTGACAAACTACAGTACCAACAATATCTTGCAATCAGAATATAAAAATATTAAATATTTGATGAAATATGAGCATTTTTACTAAATAATGTTTAGTAAAGTGCAACCAAAGCGTTACCAAAATGTCTTTTGCATAATTTATTAGCCAAACGTAAAGAGTTGCTCTTATAAAAATCCCCAGCAAATATCGTGAAAATTCAGAAAGATATTCCCGATAGAATTAGTTGGATTTGGTGAGCAGACGCGATGACACTGTTAATACATTTTAAAACATTTGATAAAATTCAATTTCAATGAACGAGTTCCTTGCTGATGCTTTCCTGTCTGCACACCACCGTTTCTTTCTTATTCATAAACTAGAAGAGGTACCCGGCGTTGCCCGGGATAATTACACTTGCACAAACTTTTCCTTTCATTGTTAGCCATGAGATATATATTGTTGGTTCATGCAGTGTGTTTATGAATTGCGTGCTGATACCATTGTTGATACCTATTGTTGTACCAACTTTGCCTTGCATTGTTGGTCATGAGATATTTCTCATTAATAAGCCTTGCCATAACCATAAATATCGAATTTTTATCAATATTTATTATTTTTCCGAAATCTGAGGTAGACAGTGAACTTCCTCGTGCTTTAAAGGTCATGTATGCGAAATTTTATCAAGATCGGACTAAAACTGTAGATTTGTATAAAAAACAGACCCACAGACAGACCCACAGACAGACCCACAAACATCCTTCTTTATATATATAGGGGACTAGAAGAGGTACCCGGCGTTGCCCGGGATAATTACACTTGCACA
>JAHWFO010011261.1:3291811-3344937 GCA_023313115.1 Rhysida immarginata
GTATAAAAAACGTACACACAGATCCACAGACCCACACACAGACCCACCCACAGACCCACAGACGCACAGACCCACAAACATCCTTCTTTATATATATAGATAGATGATACATTCATGCATTGAATAGTTTTTCTCACGTGAAAACAAGTGACAAGTAACTTCATCCCTTCAATATCGGCTAACACATTGAGGACAACAGCAATTTTTAACCATTTTAACAATTAATTCATGTGAATAATAAGTTATGTATGGGGGCAATTGAGTGCTATCCCGTCTACGGCATTCATCTTGAAAAAATGACGTTATTTCAAGGACCAATGGGAAGTGTGTGAAATTGTGGGTGGGGTCACACATCTGGGTGATGATCTTTTCTTGATTAATCACGTGAGAAAATAATTTCTTAATTAAGGCTAAGGCTGAAAATAAAATTAATTTCTTAATTCTTGGTTGTACTTTTAGTGCTAAGCAAAATCACAAGGGAGGTCCTGATCCTCTCAGCAAAACACACTTATGTAATTTTGTATCACAACATATGTAGCTCTTGGCCCTGTTTATATACCCAGGAAATGGGAAGTTACTAAGATGACTGGTGCATTCATTTTGATTGCCTAATTACTAATTAACGATTGTTTCTTTAGCAACCAAACTTTACCAAGCCCTTTTACAGTTTCTTCTAAATAAAACTACTTCTGTTTCAAGGTGTATTGTTTGTTTTTTAATTTTCAGCTAATTGCTACATTGTTTCAATTGACAAGTGTACATCTGAGTAGTGACTAACGCTGGGGTGACTGAACTCGCAATTACAGGTTTATAAATAAATACAGATGTGTTCTTTACAAGCTTAATTTAAATTTTTGTCATGGATGAAGCATTTTCTAACCCCACTAATCCAGCTGAATTTGGTGGTGTGAAAGGTTGCTAAACAAACAAATCATTCTGAAAAAAAGACACGTGAATGGTTAAGGGGTGTGAGAGCTTATACACTGCATAAAGTGGTTCGAAATTATTACCCTCGTAATCGCATGCGGGTATATGCTGCATTTGAGCAATTTCAAGTGGACTTGGTCGATCTAACCAGTCTATCAAACAGAAAGACGGATATAAATTTCTACTCACCTGCATCTATGTTTTCTCACGCAACGCATGGGTCGTTCCCCTAAAAACGAAGTCAGGACTGGACCTTCAGAAGGCCTTTCAAAAATTTTTCACAGATGGCAACGTTACTGTAAAAGTGAACAGCGATAAAGGGAAGGAGTTTTTAAACAAGCACATTCAAGACTGTTTTAAAGAGCTCAACATTGATTTCTTTGCCACAGAATCAGATTTGAAAGCTGTTACGATCGAACGATTCAACCATACGTTAAAAACGAGGATGTTTAAGTTTTTTACATTTACCAAAAAACAGGTACATCGACATCTTACCTGACCTCGTGTTAAGCTACAACAACCGCAACCACAGAGCCCTGGGTATGGCGCCAGCTGATGTCAGTAAATGAAATGCTCCAGCTCTATGGCTCAAACAACAGAGTTATTATTACATCAGCACCACAAACAAATCCAAGGTTACAAATTGGAGATTACATACGTATTTCGAAAGTGAAAAACATATTCGATAAAGGCTATCTTCCAAACTGGACTGAGGAGGTGTTTGAGGTTTCAAAAATCATTTATAGAAAACCTGTTGTGTATAAAATTAAAGATTACGATGGCAGTGAGATCTCACGTGTATTCTAAGATCAGGAGTTACAAAAGGTGGAAAAGCCTGAAGTTTTTAACATTGAACAGATTATTCGCTGGCACATGAGGCGCGGTGTTACCGAAGCTTTTGTGAAATGGCAAGGTTACCATGACAGCATGAACAGCTGGGTTCGAGATGTAGATCTTTTAAACGCTTGACAAGTTGCGATTGACAGCAGTTGGGTTTGTGAACAACCACCATGTATGAAGATACTGATTTTTATGTTATGTTACCATCAAACTCACCTAATGGTGAGCAAATTCGTTCCAATACAACAGCTCATTTTATTACACGACTGCCAAGAACGGTCGATAAGAGGTTGGTTTAACAGAAACACATTTCCTGGCCCTTTTCAAGCACTTTACGGCTGTAAACAACACTTTTGAAATAGGTTTTAAGGATAATCGCATGGATGAACAAGTCGATTTCAACATTGTTTTGCTGGTAAGAATTCTGACACTCCAGTCTTTCATAATCGAAGTTGAATTGGTCTTTTACCATAACACTTCTTTAGACCAAAACGTCATCATGTGTTTGACTCTGAATAGAGGGATTCGATTTAACACTCCTGAATTCTGTAAGGTGTTCAATGTTTCGCCAAATACATTCTATGAGGAACATTTCTCTCTAACTCCAGATTAAACTTGCCATTTAAGTGGGTGTCCGATTTTTCTATTACGTTAAAGTATCCCAATTCGGCTCCCCTGTACCAAAAAATTGTTGAATTTAAGAGTACCAATTTGCAAAGTAGGGTAGCAGCTATTGATTTTCTAAAAGATAGTTTTAGAGCAGCAGGTATCAAAACAAAGATGGTTAATAATTTTGTATTGTTTACAGGATCCCCAACACGGTTCATTGAGTTCCCAGCAGCTGTCAACATTGGATTTATACATGACAGGTTTCTGAACAAGAAATTGAAAACACCTATCACTATGCCCTTAAATGACGCAGATGATGGGTTTATCAGTTGTGTTATTTTTGATCCACCTGACACTCCAGAACAGTGCATCTTAAAAATTCCCGAAGGGTATTATGATAGTCATAGTGATGTTGTTGATGCGCTCGTTAAGTTGATTCCATTGAAAGAACAGGCTTTTTACAAAATCAATCTCACGCCTAACAAATGTATTCATTTGAAATGCACAGAAGGCCGCTATATTAGTTTTAGCAAGGGTCTATGTTACACATTGGGTTTAAAAGCTGAACATTCCGACTTGGAACTCGTTATTGGTGAGGGTCGACCCCTATAGATCTTACACGAGGCATACATGGTTATTATCTGTATACAGACATCATACAACAGCAAGTTGTGGGTAACACATTTGCACCGCTCCTACGAATTATTCCAGTTTCACATGCCAGGGGAGAAGTGAATTATCAGGCTTTTTCATTCACCTAACTACTTTCCCTTGAGTAAAAACGTCATAGACACGATTGAAATCGCGGTTCATTCAGACCATAGGGATTTGCTCTCGTTTTTAACAGGCAAAACCGTAGTGAAATTACATTTTCATAAGAAACAACTGTAGTACGAGGTTGATTTCTTTTCTCTCCTCCTCAATTACTTCAAGATGCATATCCCCTATCATCCGAACCAAGAAGTAATTTTGCGTTACTATTTAAACCAGAGAAGGAATGGCTTACCAGTGTTTAGAGGGTCAGTTTTCAGAGGGGCAACGAGAGTGGTTCAGTATTTTCAAATATGTTTCGCTTTGCAACACCTTTACTCAAATCCATGGGTCAGATTCTCGGTCGCTATGCCCTAAAGGGTGGGGTTTCCGTTTTTAATTTTTTGATAGATGGTCAAAATCTCAAACAGTCGCTGTCATCACGAATGAAGGAAGCTGGAGGCTGTGCCCTACAGGAAATGGGTGCTATATTTTAGAGTGGCAGAGGGCATGTTAAAAGACGAAATTCAACATTTCCAACTCATTCACGTGTAAAAAGACCCAGAGGCAATAGCTTGGAGTCCTCTCTAATGAGTGAACACAAACGAAGAGGCTGAGTGCAGCGTTCAAAAAAGTTGAAAAACACGCAGAAGAAACAGAAGAAGAAGAGGAGAAGAAACAGAAGAGGTCAACATAAAGACCTGCAAAATTACGTTCTAAGCCAATTTTGAACATATGACCTTTATCATCAGCTTTCGCTTAATACATACGTAGTCATGGCGTCAATGATACACCAGATGAGCACCGAATGTCTCAACAATGATTTCGACATTTTTTCTATTCCCCACATGAGCGGTCAACAGAAAAAATGACATGTCACAAGATATCAACCAATAGCCATCATCAGCCAAGACGGACCTATTGAATTATACGTACCTGGTTTGGCAGATTTTTACATAGATCTCGATCAAACTACATTAAGCTTAGAAGTCGTCATCAACAAAGGAGATGGGCAGCTTCCAGCTGGTGTTAAAACAGGTCCTGTGATACTTTTCTTACATTCGCTATTCCGACAAGTGTTCTGTTATCTTGGTGATATGTTAGTTAGTCATAGTAATAACTTATATCCATACAGAGCTTATTTTGAAACTCTTTTGAACTATGGTTAGATTTCTAAACAAAGTCAACTCACAACAGCTGGATTTAAAATGGATAGTGCCGATGATACAAACCACGGATTTAAGATACGTAAGAAACTCGCACGAAATGGCGTTTAATACATGGAAGGCCCTCTCCATTTAGACATCTTTCATCAGTGTCAACTGCAGCTAAACTCTACGGATTTTTGTGTGAGACTTTACAGAAGTAAACCCTCCTTTGCTCTGATGTCTGATGTAGCTAATCCAAATTACCAGATTACAATCCGAAAAGCAATGCTGAATGTTGAGAGAGTTTAAGTTAACACATCCACACTATTAGCACCTGCAAAGACTCTGCAAACCACTAACAAGTTTTACCCTATCAGAAGTGTTGAAATGAGGTCAGTGAGTATTGCTACTGAAACTAGAAATCACGTCATTCAGAACTTAATTACTGGTCAGATTCCTTTACGGTTGATTTTTGCATTTACAACGAGGGAAGCCCAGAATGGTGCTTTTACTTCGAACCCATTCAACTTTCAACATTTCAATCTATCTTTCTTCTCCCTCTCATTGGATACTCATGCAATTCCTCTAAACCCTCTGATGCCGAATTTTTATATCGTCCAACAAACATGCATACATTTTTGATTCTTTCGGAATGTTTCCTCAAGCATAGTTTCAACCGTTCATGTTTATGCACGCGGAAAAATGGATCTACAACACGAGAATAGTGCAACATCAGATGTCTGACACCTGCAGTCATCAATGTCTACATTACCTGAAATTTGCAGCCAGGGGTTATTCTATGGCAGACATCTTGAACAACACTTATACAAATGAATTGATTTTAAACGACTTGCTCGTGAAATGTTAAATCATTCAAGACGAATATACTATCAACTCTGAATTTAATACCTGTCAAAAGTCCAAATAGAACCAAAGTTGCAAACCTTTAAATTACTCTGTTTAATTATTCTAATTATTATTATTTGTTTTATTCTACTTCTGTATATTCATTTGTTCAAATAAACGTTTCGAATGCAGATTGAATTTGTTTTTGTTTGTGGTTGCTTTTTAATCTCTAATAAATAAATAAATAAATAATTTACACAATCACTGGTTTTCATGCATTTAATTACATTTTTATTCAAATTTTATCAGTGCAATACAAACTAATTTTTTTACATTAAATTTTTATTATTGCAATACAGCCAAGTGAGCTTTGACTTGTCAGGTGCGACCGCAGACAGGTACACAGGATTCACGATTAATTCTTCTGGGATATTGATATGATGTATCACGTTGTTAAACATAGCTCGCCCAGGTAGAGGCTTCTTCACGTCTTGTATTAAACTATTAATGTTCGATCCTCGTATTGATTTCCCACCGATTGACACAGTTCCGCTTTTATTCCATGTGATAACACCAGATCTCTTTTGAAGTATCTCGATGAAGCGTGTACGTGGGAGGTCTGCTCAACAGGCAAACTCACTACGTTTTCCAGTCGTCTGATCTTCTCGTAGGTCTCGTCGGGTCTGCTGACCATTGCGATATCGACATCATCGTGGGTTTTTTCTTTTAAGCCTGTAGACGTGCGAAAATCGAGTGAATAGACGAGTTGTTGTGGACACAGTTAAGTAGGTGTTTCTTGAAGGCATTGCGGTGATGGTGTTTGGGCCATTAAAGACGTGTTTGAAGGTGTTTGAGGTTCAGTTCGTGTTGAAAGAATTGTTTGTTTCGAATGGGCTTCACGGCGCTTTGCTCTTAGTGTATTTTTGAAGTGTATTTAAATAAAGGTCCATTTTCTAATACATTTTCAAATTTGATGCTTTTAAAATCTTGTTGATTTGAGAATCCAGTTGTTTATCACGTTTTTTTTCAGCATCATTAAACACACTCTGTTCAGCCTTAGGTTGGCTAGGTTCAGTGGGACACGATGACATTGGGATGCTCTGAACCGTAGCATGAAGAAACCTTTGATATTCGTGAGCAGGTAGTAAAACGTACTTTTGCATGTTTTTAACTAATTAATTTATTAAAAATAGGTGCAGCTACACTTCCTAGCAAAAGCGGCAGCAGGAATCTGTTTCCGCGTTGATTCAGATATTTTTTCTTGGCCCTTAATGAAATTATTTTATGGGCTAAACCTTTTATTCCACAAATGCTGCTTAATGGGTGGTGTTCAGGCGACTTTATGATGTAGAATGTTATGACAGATCTCACACAGAGCTTTAACTTGATTAACCCGGCGTCACTCGCGTCAAATTTTATAACAGCACTACCCGCGCTGCGGTGTTTACACCGCACTTTTTAAAAGTGATTTTATTTCATAAAAAAGAACTCAGTGAGATAAAATAACAAAATGATTTTTATTATACTTTTATAAATTTATGCCAAAATCGTAGCTTTTTCTTTAATTTTTACATTCTAATTTGTTAAGTTTAACTTTTTTAATTTTTAATTTTAACATTTTTTATTGGCGCTAGCTGTTGCCAATAAATTGTACTTGAAATACATGGAAGTCATCACAAGGTAGTGCCACTGTATGATGAGCTAAATCAAAAAAATCAAAAAGTGCGGTGTAAACACCACTCGCGAGAGTGACGCCGGGTTAAGAGTTGCATGTTGCATTAATACTTTCCTAGAAATCTCCTAGAAAATGATGATGTTTCACAGAAAGAGGAATCATTGTTGTATCACCTCCCTATTCAGTCAATTTAAAATGATGATCGCCGACTTTAAATCCATATTTTATCCGCATAGACCACGATAGGTCTTTCGTGAGGAAAAATCTTACTACGCAATCTCAGAACATCAGGACTCCTGAGTGGCATCTTTAAAGGCTTCGATGAGTAAATGACTGTAACCTTTTTGCGATGTCAAGGTGCGAATCGTCCTACATCTCTAGGTGACTTTAGCAGAAAGATGAACTGAATGTTTAAACTTATTGTACGGATGATTTTTGAATGAGCAAAGAGGTTCTGAGTTATTAACAACACAGAGAAATTGACATGATGACCATATCGCGTGTAGATTTTCTCAACAATTTTGTTATTTTTCACTTCATTTAATAAATCATCTAAAATCAGTAAAGCCTGCTCAGGTATACATTCGTCTATCAACTTTTCATCTGGCACTCCTGCATGAAACGTAATGTTAGGTAGGTTCAGTTTTTTAACAACTGGTGGGATAAAAGCTCCATAGCAGTAAATTATTTCCGTAGCTGGCAGGTCCATCACTTCACCTCTATATTTTAACATTTGAGCTACTAATGTAGACTTTCCACTTCCCGAACAACCAGCAACAAGAGCTGAAAAGTATTGTGTAAATTTAACAGTTGCATTTATTTCCATGATGAAAACAATGGTCAGACAGAAAAAATTTCCACAAGAGTTTACAAAGCCTATGTTAAATGTTGAATGACGCAAATCTCTTTTTTGAAGGAACTTTATTTCAAAAATCCACAACATACATAATTCAAACTGTGAAATTATCCGATGAACAGTTTTATCACAACGGGATTATAGGTAAAGTTGTTTTTTGGCAAAGCCAGAATTTCTACGTGGAAGGGTTTTGCAACGACAAAATTTCTCTGTAGGTAGTTTTCGCGAATGCGAAATTTCACCGTAGATAGTTTTTGCGATTGCGGACTTTCTCGGCAGATAGTTTTACGATCGCGGAATTTCTCGGTAGACAGTTTTTACGATTGCGGAATTTCTCTGCAGACGGTTTTAGTGATGGCGATATTTATCGTTAAATTGTTTTATCTTACGTGAAACATCACCAATGAACATGTATCTCACCACATTTTAAACACTTCCTACAAATGATTTATTTCGAGGATAATTATCCGTTTGTGTGTTGGTGTTATTATCAATGTGATACATTATTTTTAAACCTTCCTCATATCCATTCAAAAAAATCAGTGCAATCAACAATAATAATATACATGCACTACAAAGACAAAGCAACGGTTCTTTCTGTATGATGGGCGAAGGTCGCTCCATTGTCGTCATTACAGAAATTTCAAAGTGTAAAAAGACCGTGGATATTTATGTGATATCGGTCAATAGCTTTTTATTTACATGTTTACGGTGTGAATGTAGGATCTAAAGTGGAACATCAAGGATTTGAAATTGAATGTCTCTCTAAGCGGGAACGGTTCCACATCAAGGAAGTTCAGAAGGTTATCCGGGGACCAACCAAAGGTTCGGGGTCGCGTCATAAGGCGGACATACGGACTAGTTTTCCTTCGAATGATGGAAACACGGCGGACAGTTAACGGGCTTGTGATCCTGCTTTATGTGGAACCGTTTTCGCTTGGAGAGACCTTCAGTTTCAAATCCTTGATATTCCAGTTTAGTACCTACATTCACACAGTAAACATGTAAATAAAAAGGTATTGACCGACATGTACATAAATACCCACGGTCTTTTTACACTTTGAAATTTCTTTAACGACAACAATGGAGCGATCTTCGCCCATCATACAGAAAGGACCGTTGATTTGTCTTTGCAGTGCTTGTATATTATTGTTGTTGATTGCACTGCATTGTATGAACGGATATGAGGAAATTTTAAAAATAATGTATCACATTGATAATAACACCAACACGCAAACGGATAATTATCCTTGAAATAAATCATTTGTAGAAGGTGTTTAAAATGTGGTGAGATACAAGTTTATTTGGTGATGTTTCACGTAAGATACAACGACTTAACCATGAATATCGCCATCGATAAAACCGTCTGCCGAGAAATTCCGCAATCGCAAAAACTATCTACGGTCAAATTCCGCAATCGCAAAAACCGTCTATGGGGAAATTCCGCAATTGTATAAACTGTTTATGGAGAAATTGCGCATTTGCAAAAACTACCTACAGAGAATTTTTGTCGTTGCAAAACCCTTCCACGTAGAAATTCCGGCTTTGCCAAAAAACAAACTTACCTGTAATCCCGTTGTGATAAAACTGTTCATCAGATAATTTCACAGAGTTTGAATTACGTATGTTGTGGATTTTAGAAATAAAGTTCTATCAGAAAGAGATTTGCTTCATTCAACATTCAACATAGGCTTTGTAAACTCTTGCGGAAATTTTTCTTTCTCAGCTTTTTTTTCATCATAGAAATAAATGTAACTGTTAAATATATGCAATACCTTTCGACTTTTGTTGCTGGTTGTTCGGGAAGCAGAAAGTTTACATTAGTAGCTCAAATGTTAAAGTATAGAGGTGAGGTGATGGACCTGCCACCTACGGAAATAATTTACTACTATGGAGCTTTTATCCCACCAGTTGTTAAAAATCTGAATCTACCTAACATTATGTTTCATGCAGGGGTGCCAGATGAAAAGTTGATACACGAACGCATACCTGAACAGGCTTTACAGATTTAGACGATTTATTAAATGAAGCGAAAAATAACGAAATTGTTGAGAAAATCTACTCGCGATACGGTCATCATCTCAATTTCTCTGTGTTGTAAATAACTCAGAACCTCTTTGCTCATTCAAAAATCATCCGCACAATAAGTTTAATTACTCAGTTCATCTTTCTGCTAAAGTCACCTAGACATGTAGGACAGATTCGCACATTGACATCATAAACAGGTTACGGTCATTTACTCATCGAAGCCTTTAAAGATGCCACTCAGGAGTCCCATAGTTATTTACTACTTGATTTAATTCAGAGTTGCCTGGATGTCTGAGATTGCGTAGTAAGATTTTTCCTCATGAAAAACCTATCGTGGTCTATGTGGATAAAACAAGGTTTTAAAGACGCCAAGCATCATTTTTAAATTGACTGAAAAGGGAGGTGATACAAAAATGATTCCTCTTTTTGTGAAACATCGTCATTTTCTAGGAGCTTTGAAACACTCGACTCCCCAGCATAGTAAAGTATTAATGCAACATGCAACTCTTAATCAAGTTAAAGCTCTGTGTGAAATATGTCATAAAATTCTACATCATAGAGTCGCCTGGACACCACCCATTAAGCAGCATTTGTGGAATAAAAGGTTTAGCCCATAAAAAATTTTAATTAAGGGCCAAGAAAAAATATCTGAATCAATGTGGAAACGGATTCCTGCTGCCGCTTTTGCTAGGATATGTAGCTGCACCTATTTTGAATAAATTAATTAGTTAAGAACATGCAAAAGTACGTTTTACTACCTGCTCACGAATATCAAAGGTTTCTTCATGGCACGGTCCAGAGCATCCCAATGTCATCCTGTCCCGCTGAACCTAGCCAACCTAAGGCTGAACCGAGTTTGTTTAATGATGCTGAAAAAAAAACCGTAATAAACAACTGGATTCTCAAATCAACAAGATTTTAAAAGCATGAAATTTGAATGTGCATCGGAAATGGACCTTTATTTAAATACACTTCAAAAATACACCAAGAGCAAAGCGCCATGAAGCCCATTCGAAACAAACAAGTCTTTCAACCCGAACTGAACCTCAAACACCTTCAAACATGTCTTTACTGGCCCAAACACCGTTACCGCAATCCCTTCAAGAAACACCTACTTAACAGTATCCACAACAACTCGTCTATTCACCCGATTTTTGCATGTCTACAGGCTTAAAAGAAAAAAAACCCAGATGATGTCGATATCACAATGGTCAGCATACCCGATGAGGCCTACGATGAGGTCAGACGACCGGAAAACTTAGTGAGTTTGCCTGTTGAGCAGACCTCCCACATACACGCTTCATCGAGACACTTCAAAAGAGATCTGATGTCATCACGTGGAATAAAAGAGGAACTGTGTCAATCGGTGGGAAATCAATGCAAGGATTGAACATTAATAGTTTTATACAAGACGTATTATCACCCAACCGCAACCTGAAGAAGCCTCTATCTGGGCGAGCTATGTTTAACAACGTGATACATCATATCAATATCCCTGAAGAATTAATCGTGAATCCTGTGTACCGGCTGCGGTCGCACCTGACAAGTCAAAGCTCACTTGGCTGTATTACGATAATAAAAATTTAACGTAAAAAAATTAGTTTGTATTGCAATGATAAAATTTATTTTAATGTCTGTAAAATTTGAATAAAAATGTAATTAAATGCATGAAAACCAGTGATTGTGTAAATTATTTATTTATTTATTAGAGATTAAAAAGCAACCACAAACAAAAACAAATTCAATCTGAATTCGAAACGTTTATTTGAACAAATGAATATACAGAAGTTGAATAAAACAAATAATAATAATAATAATAATAATTAGAATAATTAAACAGAGTAATTTCAAGGTTTGCAACTTTGGTTCTATTTGGACTTTTGACAGGTATTAAATTCAGAGTTGATAGTATATTTGTCTTGAATGATTTAATATTTCACGAGTAAGTCGTTTAAAATCAATTCATTTGTATAAGTGTTGTTCAAGATGTCTGCCATAGAATAACCCCTGGCTGCAAATTTCAGGTAATGTAGACATTTATGACCGCAGGTGTCAGACATCTGATGTTGCACTATTCTCGTGTTGTAGATCCATTTTTCCGCGTGCATAAACATGAACGGTTGAAATTATGCTTGAGGAAACATTCTGAAAGAATCAAAGATGAATGCATGCTTGTAGGACAATATAAAAAAAGCCACCCAGTGTTACTGGATTACTGGAATCATCCATATTGGCAATGACTAAAGATGGGTGAAGAGGTTTGAGCTGTAGTACCAAATCCACCGGGAGAAGACCTCTTCCCATAGTACATGTGAATGGATCTCTCTCGAGGGCCCTCCATAGCTCCTGCGTATACATCGATCTTAATTCGTGAAATCGAAGCTCATGGTTCTGTCTCTATTGATTTCCAGGTAATTCTGATATTGACAATAAGCAATGAGGTTCACCAAATTAGCTAAAGGTTCGGAAAACTGAACTTTGACTCTTAACGTACCGTTACATATAAGGTTATATATATCTGTATAATAATTCTGTGGCTTGCAGAGTCTTTGCATGTGCTAAAAGTGTAGCTGTGTTAACTTTAACTCTCTTAACATTCAGCCTTGCTTTTCAGATTGTAATTTGGTAATTTGGATTAGCTACATCAGACATCAGAGCAAAAGAGGGTTTACTTCTGTAAAGTCTCCGACGAAAATCACTAGAGTTTAGCAGCAGTCGACACTGACGAAAGATGTCTAAATGGAGAGGACCTTCCATGTAGTAAACGCCATTTCGTGCGAGTTTTTTACGTATCTTAAACCCGTTGTTTGTATAGTTGGCATTATCCATTTTACTGCTGCTGTCTTTACAATACCCAGCTGTTGTGAGTTGACTTTGTTTAGAAATCTAACCATAGTTCAAAAGAGTTTCAAAATAAGCTCTGTATGGATGTAAGTTATTACTATGACTAACTAACATATCACCCAGATAACAGAACACTTGTGAGAATAGCGAATGTAAGAAAAGTATCACAGGACCTGTTTTAACACCAGCTGGCAGCTGTCCATCTCCTTTGTTGATAACGACTTCTAAGCTTAGTGTTGTTTGATCGAGATCTATGTAAAAATCTGCCAAACCAGGTACGTAGAATTCAATACGTCCGTCTGGGCTGATGATGGCTATTGGTTGATATCCTGTGACATGTCGTTTTTCCTGTTGACCGCTCGTGTGGGGAATAGAAAAATGTCGAAATCGCTGTTGAGACATTCAGTACTCATCTGGTGTAATTGACGCCATGACTACGTATGCATTAGGCGAAAGCTGATGATAAAGGTCGTATGTTTAAAATTGGCTTAGAACGTAATTTTGCAAGTCTTTATGTTGACCTCATCTGTTTCTTCTCCTCTTTTTCTTCTGTTTCTTCTGCGTGTTTTTCAACTTTTTTGAACGCTGCACTCAGCCTGTTCGTTTGTATTCACTCGTTAGAAAGGACTCCAAACTATTGCCTCTGGGTCTTTTTATACATGAATGAGTTGGAAATGTTGAATTTCGTCTTTTAACATGCCCTCTGCCGCTCTGAAATCCAGCACCCATTTCCTGTAGGGCACAGCCTCCAGCTTCCTTCATTCGTGATGACAGCGAATGTTTGAGATTTTGACCATCTATCAAAAAATTAAAAACGGAAACGCCACCCTT
The DNA here is from genome assembly GCA_023313115.1 of Rhysida immarginata. Classification (NCBI taxonomy): domain Eukaryota; kingdom Metazoa; phylum Arthropoda; class Chilopoda; order Scolopendromorpha; family Scolopendridae; genus Rhysida; species Rhysida immarginata. Next base: position 3,305,166 of record JAHWFO010011261.1, read on the forward strand.
TAGGGCATAGCGACCGAGAATCTTACCCATGGATTTGAGTAAAGGTGTTGCAAAGCGAAACAGATTTGAAAATACTGAACCAATCTCGTTGCTACTCTGAAAACTGACCCTCTAAACACTGGTAAGCCAGTCCCTCTCTGGTTTAAATAGTAACGCAAAATTACTTCTTGGTTCGGATGACAGGGGATATGCATCTTGAAGTAATTGAGGAGGAGAGAAAAGAAATCAACCTCGCACTACAGTTGTTTCTTACGAAAATGTAATTTCACTACGGTTTTACCTGTTAAAAACGAGAGCAAATCCCCATGGTCTGAATGAACCGCGATTTCATTCATGTCTATGACGTTTTTACTTAAGGGGAAGTAGTCAGGTGAATGAAAAGGCTGATAATTCACTTCTCCCTTGGTATGTGAAACTGGAATAATTCGTAGGAGCGGTGCGAATGTGTTACCCACAACTTGCAGTTGTATTATGTCTGTATACAGATAATAACCATGTATGCCTCGTGTAAGATCTATTGGGGTTAAACCCTCACCAATAACGAGTTCCAAGTCGGAAATTTCAGCTTTTAAACCCAATGTATAACATAGACTCTTGCTAAAACTAATATAGCGGCCTTCTGTGTATTTGAAATGAAAAAATTTGTTAGGCGTAAGATTGATTTTGTAAAAAGCCTGTTCTTTCAATGGAATCAACTTATCGAGCGCATCAACAACATCACTTGGACTATCATAATACTTTTTGGGAATTTTTAAGATGCACTGTTCTGGAGTGTCGGGTGGATAAAAAAAAGCCACAACTGATAAACCCGTCATCTGTGTCATTTAAGGGCATAGTGATAGGTGTTTTCAATTTCTTGTTCAGAAACCTGTCAGGTATAAATCCAATGTTGACAGCTGCTGGGAATTCAATGAACCGTGTTGGGGACCCTGTAAACAATACAAAATTATTAACCATCTTTGTTTCGATACCTGCTGCTCTAAAACTATCTTTTAGAAAATCAATAGCTGCTACCCTACTTTGCAAATTGGTACTCTTAAATTCAACAGTTTTTTGGTACAGGGGAGCTGAATTGGGATACCTTAACGTAACAGAAAAATCGGACACCCACTTAAATGGCAAGTTTAATCTGGAGTTCGAGAGAAACGTTCCTCGTAGAATGTATTTAGCGAAACAATGAGCACCTTACAAAATTCAGGAGTGTTAAATCGAATTTATGCATTCAGAGGCAAACACATGATGACGTTTTGGTCTAAAGAAGTGTTATGGTAAAAGAGTAGACCTTTCAAATAGGCTTGTAAGACCAATTCAACTTCGATTATGAAAGACTGGAGTGTCGGAATTCTTACCAGCGAAACAATGTTGAAATCGACTTGTTCATCTATGAGATCATCCTTAAAACCTATTTCGGAAGTATTGTTTACAGCCGTAATGTTCTTGAAAAGGGCCAAGAAATGTGTTTCCGTTAAACCAACCTCCCATCGCCCTTTGAAACGTAGCGTTCTTGACAGTTGTGTAATAAAATGAGCTGTTGTATCGGAATGAATTTGCTCACCATTAGGTGAGTTTGATGGTACCGTAACATAAAAATCAGTGTCTTCATACATGGTGGTTGTTCATGAACCCAACTGCTGGTTATTGCAACTTGTCAAGTGTTTAAAAGATCTACCTCTCGAACCCAGATGTTCATGCTGTCAGGGTAACCTTGCCATTTCACAAAAGCTTCGCGAACATCGCGCCTCGTGCGCCAGTGAATAATCTGTTCAATGTTAAAAACTACAGGCTTTTCCACCTTTTGTAACTCCTGATCTTAGAATACACCATAAATCTCACTGCTATCGTAATCTTTAATTTTATACACAACAGGTTTTCTATAAATGATTTTTGAAAACTCAAACACCTCTTTGGTCCAGTTCGGAAGATAGCCTTTATCGAATATGTTTTTCATTTTCGAAATACGTACGTAATCTCCAATTTGTAACCTTGGATTTGTTTGTGGTTCTGATGTATAATAACTCTGTTGTTTCAGCCATAGAGCTGGAGCATTTTGTTCATTAACCATACCCAGCTGCACCATACCCAGGGCTCTGTGGTTGCGGTTGTTGTAGCTTAGCACGAGGTCAGGTAAGATGTCGATGTGCCTGTGTTTAAATAATTATAATTATAAACTGGAGATGCTCTCCAAGCATAGGTAATGATTTTTCAATTGAAAAATGGAAGGAAAAATTCTGCGACCCGGATTCTATTGGTAGAGGCGTCGGCCATGATAGTCGAGATTCCTGGTTCGAATCCGGGTCGCAGAATTTTTCTTCCATTTTTCAATTGAATAAATCATTACCTGTGTTTGTTGGTAAATGTAAAAAACTTAAACATCCTCGTTTTTTAACGTACGGTTGAATCGTTCGATCATAACAACTTTCTAATCTGATTCTGTGGCAAAGAAATCGATGTTGAGCACTTTAAAATAGTCTTGAATGTGCTTGTTTAAAAACTACATCCGTTTATCGCTGTTCACTTTTACAGTAACGTTGCCATCTGTGAAAAATTTTTGAAAGGCCTTCTGAAGGTCCAGTCCTGACTTCGTTTTTAGGGGAACGACCCATGCGTTGCGTGAGAAAACATAGATGCAGGTGAGTAGAAATTTATATCCGTCTTTCTGTTTGATAGACTGGTTAGATCGACCAAGTCCACTTGAAATTGCTCAAATGGAGCATATACCCGCATGCGATTACGAGGGTAATAAAGTCTAACCGGTTTATGCAGTGTATAAGCTCTCACACCCCTTAACCATTCACATGTCTCTTTTCCAGAATGATTTGCTTGTTTAGCTAAACCTTTCACATGGCCAAATCCGGCTGGATTAGTGGGGTTAGAAAATGCTTCATCCATGACCAAAATTTAAATTAAGCTATGTAAAGAACACATCTGTATTTATTTATAAACCTGTATATGTGAATTCAGTTGTGGTGAACCCCTTTTAGCCAGCGTTAGTCACTACTCAGATGTACACTTGTCAATTGAAACAATGTAGCAATTAGCTGAAAATTAAAAAAAAACAATACACCTTGTAACAGAAATAGTTTTATATAGAAGAAACTGTAAAAGGGCTTGAATAAAATTTAGTTGCTAAAGAAACAATAGTTAATTAGTTTTTAGCCAATCAAAATGAGTGTGCCAGTCATCTTAGTAACTCCCAATTTCCTTGGTATATATACAGGGCCAAGAGCTGTACATGTTTTGATACAAAATCATGTAAGTGTGTTTTGCTGAAAGCATCAGGACCTCCCTTTTCTGTCACACTGGTGCTCAGGGGTACAACCACGATATATGAAATTAATTTTATTTTCAGCCTTAGCCCACTTGAACATGGCTGCCATCATGTGATTAATCAAGAAAAGATCATCAGCCAGATGTGCGACCCCACCCACAATTGGAAACCTGATCAAAAAGTAATCAAATAAGAACCTCAAAATCAAAGGTAAATAAAACCACACCCAAAAGACCAACAACCAAAAATGACCAAACCCAAAAGAAGGACCAAACCAAAAAAAAGGACCACACCCAAAACAAGGATCACACCCAAAAGGACAAACCCCCCAAAAAACACACCAGAGGGCCAGAGTAAGACCAAAAAAGGTAATGCCATAGAAAAGCCGAGACACACCTGGCCAAATAGCCCCTGGACACAAATCGAGGGGCAGGGTTCCTGGGGACCTTAGCACATCCCAGAGCAGGCTCAGAACAAAAGTAAAAGTGGCGGCATCCTTTGATCTTTTGAGAAATCACCCCCTCCACATTCCTTTACGACTCGATCAAGGTCTATTCTACTAACATATAAAAAACAGTAGGATACCCATGGTTCGGGTGTGTCCAGAATATACCCCTGTTACAATTATGAAGAAAAAAATTGTCGATTTGACTGAGTTACAAAATGATCCGGGGATGAAGAGAATATGATGGGAGAATATGTCGATTGGAATGAGAGACAGAACGATCTTGGAATGAAGTGAATTTGAATAAGACGACATGAATGTGCCCACTCTATGAAATGTTAGAGTGACGAATTGAAGTGTGACAAAACGACTACAAAGTCTTTATGATTTAGTAAACACTGCTTTGGCTATTAAATGTAACAAGGATATATTCTGGCCTAAGGTGGTATAGTTTAGACTAGCTCACTTTATACTTAGGGGTATAAACTAGCTTAGCTTAAGTTATACCCCAAGTATAAAGAGTCTAGCTGAAAATAATACACTGGGTGGGGTTTTACTTTGGGCTGTTACACCAATAATGGGGCACCATTCTCTCCATTCCATTCATGACCAGTATCTGCTACCGCATGTGTATATAGTCTCCCGCAGACTCCCATTTCCAAAAGAATCTGTTGCACAATGTACTCAGATACACTTGTCCTTGGACCTGCATTATATTCAGCTGTCAGTTCAGTCACCGGCAGCCGCTGTTTTGTCTTCACTGTTTGTTGATTCGGACTGGATGTTCAACGGCTTGCCCCCCCCCCCCCGGGGGGGGGGGGGGTGGGGCGGGGAAAGGGGCGCGGCCCCCCCCCCCCCACAGATTAGCAGGCCAAGCCCTTATGATACGCGAGAAAACCAAACTCGATCGATAAGCCAAACCTGACCCCTGATGATTCAGACCTCTCATCTGTAGACCCCTTACACGGACATTTGACTACAGGCGAAGCAAAAAATGGCTGTGGCCCGCGATCTTGTAATGGCCAGACCTGCTAATCTGTGCGGATGGCTAGGTCTCATCCGATCTCGAACATCCAAGCCGTGCTGTTTCGGGATACTCGTCCCTAGCCATTCGAGCCATCCCAATCTGGCTTTATCAAAGTCGTTTAAATCAGGAACCTTCTACATGCACACGTTGTTGACAAAATGTGGCTCAACATCCCCTGCAACTGCTAAATATGAAGGTCTTCGTCTTGGATTTTAATTTCTAGAAACTACCAGGCCTGAACATGGAAAAGATAAAACATTGTTACGTCTTCTAATGGTGCTACGTAGCCCATGAGTAGGGCTACAGTAATGCTATTACAGAAGTAAGTTCAACGTCACAATCTTAGTACTTCAACAATAAATTCTTCGTCTAGTCATATTTCAACAAGTTAATGTATATGCTGAAATGCAATGGCGGACTGACGGGCAGCATCGGTGATCGACTTGCTCGCTGTGCATTATGGGTCTCGCACCTGATTGGTGGTGTTCTTCAGAAATCGCCTGAAATTCCAACACAATTGGAATTTCAGAAAACGCCTCAGCAACGCCTGAAAAAACGCTGGGAGTTCAAAACGGTGAATGTGAATTGACCACGTTTTTTGAGACGAGCGAGAAACGCCTCCGATTCCAAAACGCCGGATAAACGGCGGATGTGAACCGGCCTTTAGTTTGCGCGAAATGTGATGGTCGTTCCAAGTGTCAGTCATTGTTACAACAAAAATTAAACAATACATAACAATTAACATGTCCATCACATTTCGGGCAAACTAAGGCTGGATGGACTATAGGAGGTGTTGGTTGGCCAGACCGAAAAAAATTACAGGCTCCGGCGCGAAAAAGTCACCTGACCATAGTTAGCCAACCAACGATCCAACCTTCATTGTTTTCAACAAACAAAAAAATACCGATTGTCAAAACCCAGAAGAATTTTATACTTGTGTTTTTAGATGTGTCTTGAGATAGATGCAGTTCATTTTCAGAAGTTGATTGCAATGAAAGTGCAATTACACTTATCTTCAAAAAAATATAAAATTGAAATTATTTATTTTATATTGCTTCGGTTTCATAATTCACAGATAAAAATGCCAAAAGAGCTCCCTGGGACCTTAAAAGGCGCGAATCATGGTCTCGAGAGGAACAAGACCTGCGTCTTAGTACTCTCGGCCACCAACCTGGCTAAAATCTAGTATTGCTAATGAAATATTTAAGAAAACAGAGATAAAATCATTGTAAGTAGTTGCATATTGAGATTGCATATTTGAAATTTTATTTTGGATTACTGTTGTTCATATTTTACTAATATTTTTTTAGCTCTATCAGCAAAAAGGTACCCCAACCTAACCAAGACTCGTCTCAATCAATTGCAGCTTCATTTACAGGTATTGTACTAAATTTGAGAAATTGAATAAGAATGTAAACTACAGGGTATCTCAAATCTGTCATGAAAAGACTTTGGGTAATCCTTTTAAATAGTTATACAGGGTGTCCGAATATTTGCCGGTATATTGCTTGCTTCATGCCCAGACATGCTGCTATATTTTATGAGGATTGAGCACCATCTCACTGGTTCCTGGAGGTCCACCACCTTCTGAACGGAGTGTTTAACAACAATTTTACCTGACCTGTAAAATCTTTGTATAATAATTGTTCCTAAAGCTTAAAAACCCAACAAACCTAAATCAGGTAAATTCTAGGAAAACAGTTTGGCCCCTTCCCCTCCAAATATACTTTATTTCCACATTTTTTTTAACTCACCAATAAGTTTATCTGTAAGTCTGCATGGTACAAATTTTGCAATCAATATTAACCCACCTCCCAACAAGCTAGAGAGCTGAAACTTGATACACATACTCAGGACCAATGACAATGCATGGTAAAAAAAAGTTTTCAAATCGGTTCACTGGGACGCGTTCTAAGGGCACAAATTCATTGAAGTCGTCCCTCCACAAGTTGGCAACCTCGGTTGCAGAGCCTTGCTGACTTGTGGAATGACGACTTGCGGAGGGACAATTGTAATACGAATTGTTTAATTGCTACACAAAACAGTTAGCTTTACCATGGATGAAGAAATACAGGATGGGTAACTCCTTTGTTAAAAGCATGAGTTTTTTTTAGTGGTGCCCTCGGACGATTTGCGTGGTCATTAGCTTTTTTGATGCCGCTTTTTCAAAGGACGAAAGCGTGAAGCCCATCGAAATCGGTGGGACGGAGGTTGTGTCCTCTCCTTGTTAGAGTTGTTAATAGTATTGTTGTACTTATTACATGCACGGAGTAAGAAGAAAGATTGGTGTAGATTATAGATTTCGATGGACTTAAACATAAAACTTAGGGATCATCTAAAAGTAACTCGTGATAAAGGGTTTAGGTCAACACGCCTTCGTTTTTTAAGAAAGTGACGTCCAAAAATTTAATGACTACGCAAATAGCCCGAGGGCGCCACTGAAAAGAACTCACGCTTTTAACAAAGGAGGTTGCCATCCTGTATTTCTTCATTCATGGTTTTACCGAGAAATGAGTATCAAGGTAAGTAGGCGGAGTGTTTGGGTGTGTTAATTGAGGCATGTAGTGCCAAGAATGATAAATGCTTTGTTGATACGGCAGATACGAAAATACATTATGAAGCCATAGCGTAAAAGTGAAATTATTTAAAACGTTTGTTCTGATTGGTCCACACCTTACTAGTCAATGGAATGAGCAACTGAAACTGAAACTACTTAAACTGTTTGTGTGATTTCCTGGTTTTGCTCCACTATAACAATAGAAAAGAGTGGACACGAAAACAATACAAGAAGGAAAAGTGGGCAGGCTATCTTATTTCTTGTAGGCTAAGCTCTGACACTGAAAAGTCACCTGATGAAGATAGGGCTAGCAACAATCCAACCTTCGTTGTTTCCAACAAACAAAAAACACTGATTGTTGAAATTCAAGATGGAAACAATGAAGGTTACATTGTTACTAGACTTATTTTTGATCAGATGACTTTTTGGTGCCGGAGCCTGTCTTTCTCGTTAGCCTCGTTGGTACATCATCATAAGAAAGGTAAATTTAGGGCTTATTATTGGTAGAAATACGAATAATGATGATCTTCTTATGATGACGTTACAGTGTATGACTTTTCAGTGCAGAGGCCTTCTCTCTCTCGGTGGTCACGGTCTGCAGCCAATGAAAAAGACAGGCAACGGCATTGAAAATTCACCTGACCATTGTAGTCTGAGCAACAAATTTTATTTAAAATCTTTTATTACTAGAGATATTATAAACATTGTTAAAGTGGTGTGAAAAATCCTTTTACTCCTAAATATTATTTTATTGGATAAAATGTTCTTTTATTGTATGTATCAGTTTGGTGTAAAAATAATGCTTGTTTAGCACATTTGAGTTTAGAGTATGAATAATGACAAATAAAAAATACCTATTTATTCATGACTTCAACTATAGTCCATCTGGCCTTACTTTGCCTGAGATGTGATGGCGGAGTCAATAGATGAAATGGTCTTAGAACTCGTAACAATGCTTTAACAGTGGTTAGCAATCGTTAACAATGTATAGACTTTTGCCATTCAAGCACCAGCTGTTGAGCGTGAATAACAGCAGCCAGCTAATCTCGAATGCCTCTGGTTGTGAGGAGCAATTCAGGAAGTGCTCAACAGCTGGCGTTAGTATCGCGAAAGTCTACATTACCAATGTTTTGAGAGAGAGTTATAAGACCATTTCTTCTATTAACTCTGGTGATGGGCATATCAATTATTGGATATTATGTATTACAATAAAAACTAAACAATACAAAACAAATGACACACCTACATCTCAGGCAAAGTAAGGCTGGATGGACTGTAGACCACAAAACTTCAGCTTTGATAATACCAATAGTAGAATTGTGTTAAGTTCATGATTTCCAGCGATATTGTACCACTTTCCAAGATCTTACCAAATTCATGAAGATAGGCCCCTTTCAGGATTGTTCATCATGTTCTTCCAGATCTGGATGTCTTCTGGAACACTCCATTTCATAATCACGGTGACGATATCTATTCTTGGTGCAACACCATCGCTTTGTACCTCGGCCTTTCTTCATCACTCTCCCTCCACAACAAAGTTCTTTGATAGGATCGAATGGGCTTTGTTGGCAACATCGAATCTTCATAGAAGTCCGCTTAGATAACTTCTCCTCACAGCAAACGTTTTCATCAGTATCGTAAGCCACGGCACCACAACATCTCGTTCGAAAGCTCCTTCGTTTGAGGACATTTCCATTGCAACATATCTCTTTGCTGGAATCATAGGTGACGACGCCGCAGCATTTATGGAAAGCATTTTTCCTTTTACGTGGAATGATCTTATTGGCGCAACACAGTTCCTTTTGCTTGTCATAGGCACGTGAACCACAGCATGCTGTAATACCTTTACCTAGAGCCACAATGTTGATACCACAACACAGTTGAGTTGAAGTGTCGTAGATCTCCTTACGGCAGCAACCAGCAAGTTGGTTTTCAGTTTGCATCGGCCGTATTGTGTTTGAACAACACCGGCTGGTACGGCGATCATATACTGCATTACCACAGCAAGCGGAATATGGAGACCATTTCTCGAGGACTTGTCGTCGACAACACAAATGAGAACGAATGTCAAAAGAGACGTTATTACAACATCGGAAATATCGGAAATCAGACTGCATTCCTGTTGGTATCAGAGCCAGTTGCCCTTTACAACATATATGGCTGCGAATGCCATATATTTCATCTTTGCAACAGCGTGTATAAACCCCGTAGGTTCGATTGAACACCTTGCCCGTGCGCCAACAGCATTTCTGTTCTCGGTAATTAATCAGTTCTGTTCCACAACAAAAATTTGTGACACTGTATGCTTGTCGTGGAATTATTTTGCCGTCACAACAGTATTCGGTATAGCTGTCGAAGAGTAGCCCAGTATTTGCTGTATGCAATAAATTGTTTATAATTATTTACGATAACACTTAATAAAATAACTTTATTAACTTCTTTATTTATTTTTTACCTGACAAATGTTCAACTGGTTCTTTCACTTCCACAAAGGCATAAAGAAGAGACGATGATAGCACCAATATTCTGATAACAGATGTCGACATTTTTACCACATCAAAGTGAATAAGATGGGAAAATGAAGTCTTTTAATACATTAGAAATACTAGACGAACATCTAAACAAATAAAATGAAGGAAAGTTAGTTAATGATGTGGCTTGATAAATATTTTTAAATTAAAATTTAGTGAAGTTAAAGTTGGTAATCTTCTCTCCCATAATGCTTTAATAATGCTATGTTCGCACTATGCCTTGATCACGGTTAAGTAACCACAGTTAAGAATTGTCCACGATCAAGCACAACTGTGCCGCCTGCTTCGGTTACCTAACTGCGTTTATAGCTCGGTTAATATCTCGTTCACACTGCGAATCATGATTCACGAATCAGCATTCCTGAATGATGATTCGGCTCAGTCGTGGTTCGACGGATCATGATTGACTGTCAAGAAGTGTTCACATGGCACGCACGCTAGTGTGATTAATCAACACAACCTAGCGAGCGACAGTTGTGCGATTCCGTTTCTAAAATGGCTGCTGAAGGAATCTGTGTTGAGGCTATAGTGAAAACTCAGGTCCTAGAACCTCGTTTTCGATTCGAACCTAATTCGAGGCAAACGAATCACAATCCAACGAATGGCGTTCCGTTCACATTGCATTTCTCGATCATGATTGACGTCTGGATCATGATCCAGATGTGTAGTGTGAAAGAGCTATAAGAGTCGGTTAAGTAACTGTGTTTCAGAAACCCGGTTAGTGACATCATATCCCGGTTAGCACCAACAAACAGGAAAATGAAAAATGGTGGTCAAGTGAAAGAGCAGCAGCGAGTGATCTGATGAGGAAACTAATGCTCTTATACGCATTTGGGGCGAACAATTTTCAGACCTGAGAAAGGCTAAATGTAACTGCTATGTGTACGAGCACATTCTGCTTCATCCATCGTAATTTCGCTAACGGCAAGATTTGACGCCCATAGAACCCAGTTGCTACTCTCACTGCCGGGAAAAATCATAGAAAACACCTTTTCGCTTGGTAACCGTCATTTCCTTTGAATGCAGTGCGAACAAACAGTGCCTGATCAACAAAATGGGTGTCCTTAGTATTGTTTCTATCAATGAAATTGGTTGAGACTTTACAATACAATAAACGGAGAGCAGAGTTTCCGACTAGTTTCGCCATTTATTCCCAGCTTTATCAAGGATATAAACTACACTAGAGCCTTCTCGCCTTTATATAAAGAAAATGTGGTACAGTGGAGTAATATGATTGCATAAACTACAACGAATAGCAAGATAAAAGCAAAGAGTAATATAATCTGGCTTCAATGAAGGTAGAAGCAAAATAAACAGCATTGGTGTACATTGATTGGATAAGAATGAAAAGTAAAATTCTCTGATCTTTCCCGGTTACAAAAAATCCCATGACTTTCCCGGTCGCTAGCCACCTTGGATACATTATAAAAAAATATACACCAATTGGATTAAAGCAGAAAAATAGCGATTGGACAATAAATAAATAGCGACGGATAATAAATAACAGACAATATAGAATAAAAATAATTAAAAAATGATCGATATAAATGAATAAAGAAGGGCTGATTCATAAACGAATAAGATGACAAAATACAAGAAGAAAATTACAGTAAATCTGAGACGGAATTAAGAATGGAAAAGATGTCGAAATCCCTTTGACAGTTAAGAAGGAGGTCAGGACTTCTTCGCTTTGAAAATCTCTATGGATTCCAGAGTTGCAGTTTTAAAAGGGTCATCACAAAAGTGAAGAATGGGACATCACTTCTTCACATTTCTTAGGTGCGTGCCCTGTGATGGCGAGGTGGTTTGCATAATGGGACTTGTCATCTTTCTTCTGGAATGATGTCATATGTTCTTTAAAACAAACAGCGAAGTTACGGGATGAAATCCTATGTAGAACTTCTCACAAATTCCGCAGTCTAGGCGATATGCACCAGACCGGGAATAGCAGCTAGTATTGGTATGGGTGGGAGGGTTCAATGTACGGAAACAGGGCGTGAAGGATCGGAAGGAGATGTGGAGGCCAACATAGAAAGGGAATTAGTTAAGCAAGAGAAAGGTATGGAAACCCATTCATGGGCAGGGATGGGACTGGAGGTTTAGGGTTGAGGAGGGCGAGTTTTCTGCGACTTAATAGGCGGGAAAAGATGGAGGGAGAAAAACCATTCGTACGGGCAAGGGAGCGGATAATGCGGAATTCAGAAGAACGAGAAGAAGGGTTGAGGGCTAGCTTGAGAGCACGATCTATGAGGAAACGGAGGGAAGCAAGTTTATGGGAAGAAGGGTGTGATGAAGAATGGCGGATTAGGTTAGAAGATGTGGTAGGTTTACGGTAAACAGAGAAGGAGAAGTAATGGGTGACAGGGTCATTAGTGATGAGGACGTTAAGGAAAGGGATGAAGTTTCGAACGTGAACTGGATATGGGGGGAGAAGGAATTAAAATTAGTAGAGATAGCTGCAGGGGAGGTCGTACGGGAATCGAATATTATTAGGATATTGTCAATGTAATGGTTGTAAGAGATGATAGTGGAATTAGAAAGGAGGTGGTAACAAATGTAAGTTCCAGGTTTTGAAGATAGACTTCAGAGAGAAAGCTGCTAAGGGGGAAGCCTATTCCTAGGCCAGAGGGTTGAGAATAGAAAGAATTATTAAAGGTGAAATAGTTTTGGTTAGATATGACGGAGTTAATAGCGAGGAGGTCAATGGAGTCAGGAACAGAGAAGATGAACAAAGAAGGCGTTCAAGAATGGAAAAATTGTCAGGGACGGGGACATTAGTGTACAGGTTAGTTATGTCGAGTGACATGAGGCAGTGGAACGCATTAGTGTGGAAGGAAGAAAGATTATCGGTGAGGGTAAGGGAGTTTTTAATGTTCTAGGTGTTAGATAAGATATTAAAGTTGAAGAGGAAAGAGGAGAGAGATTTGGCAACACCAGGGGCAACTGGGGAATAATTAATAACGGGTCGTATGGGCATATTAGGTTTATGGATTTTAATAAGGGCATTGAGGATAGGGGGGCGGGGGTTGGGAGGAATCAGGCGACGAAGATGTTTAAAACGAGGGGATTTATTAATAAATAACTGAGATGATAGCTCTATGGTATTTAGGGGTGGGGTCGGAAGACAAGAGAATAAAATTGTTGGAGGAAAGGAAATCACAGACCTTGGAGATATAAGGAGAACGATAAAGGATGACGGAGACGTTTCCTTTGTCAGCTATGACAATCAATGCATCGGCTTCAAGGAGTTTCTTCTTTATGGATATGGCAGTGGTAGGAGAAGAAACTCGTTTGTATTTTGTTATCTTATTCGTTTATGGATCAGCCCTTCTTTATTATTTTATATCTATTTTTTAATTATTTTTATTCTATATTGTCTATTATTTATTATCCATCGCTATTTATTTATTGTCCAATAGCTATTTTTCTGCTTTAATCCAGTTAGTGTATTTCTATATTTCTTTGCAATATATCCAAGGTGGCTAGCAACCAGGAAAGTCAGGGAACTTTTTGTAACTGGGAAAAATCAGAGAAGTTTACTTTTCATTCTTATCCAATCAATGTACACCTATGCAGTTTATTTTGCTTCTACCTTCATTGTACCCAGATTATACATGTATTACTCTTTGCTTTTATCTTGCCATTCATTTTATTTTATCCAATCATATTACTCCACTGTATATAAGGGCGAGAAGGCTCTACTGTAGTTTATATGCTTGATAAAGCCGGGAATAAATGGCGAAACTAGTCGGAAACTCTGTTCTTCCTTTATTATATTATAAAGTCTCTACCAATTTTATAAAAAGTGCTTAAGGTGTAGTGTGAACACAGCATTACCGGGTTCCTGAAACACAATTAGTGAACAGACTTTTAAGCGAGCTGTAAACGTGGTTAGATAACCAAAGCAGATTGCACAGTTCTGCTTGATTATAATCAAGAGTTAACCGTGGTTACTTAACCGTGATTAAGGCATAGTAAGAGCATAGCATAAACACGTTTACAGCTCGGCTAAGAGTTGGTTAACTAACCGAGTTTCAGAAACATGGTTAGTGACGTCATAGCCTGGTTAAGACCAACGAACAGGAAAATAAAACATGGCAGTCAACCGAAAGCGCAACAGTGAGTGGTCTGATGAGGAAAGTAAAACTCTTATATACGTTTAAGGAGAAATTGTTTCAGACTGGAGGAAGGCTAAAAATAACTTTCAGGTGTATGAGCACACATCTAAAGTTCTGCTCCGTTCATCATAATTCCGTTAACGGCATTATTCGATGCCCGCAGAAGCCAGTTGGTACCCTCACAGCCCTCACATACATCAAATTGATGCACCGGCGAGAAAAGAATTATAGAAAACACCATTTCCATGGTAACCGTCATTTCCCTTGAATGCTGTGCAAACAGAAAGTGCCTGATTATGCTGTGTTCGCACTATGTTTTAATCACGGTTAAGTAACCACAGTTAACTCTTGATCACGAGCAAGCAGAACTGTGCGGCCTTCTTCAGTTACCTAACCAGGTTTACAGCTCAGTTAAGAATTGGTTAACTATGTTTTAGAAATCCAGTTAGTAACGTCGTATCCTAGTTAAGACTAACGAACAGGAAAAAAAACATGGCTGTAAAGCGAAACGCAGCAGCGAGTGATCTGATGAGGAAACCAAAGCTCTTATATATGATTGGGGAGAAAAATTTTCAGAAGAAAAACTTAAGTAAGGCGTTCTGCAAGCATAGCATTAAGAAGTAGAAAATAAGCTGAGATATTGTGTATATGATAAAGTTTTTTTCAGTTTCATTCATTGTTTGCATAATAGGAGTTTTAGCTGAAAGCTACTTATAAGAATGCACGCTAGGTCTGTACATTTATCCGTCCGGCCGCCTGCCGTTTGCACGATAACTTGAAAATGGATTAACTTTTCAAATTCTGTGCATCTTCTCAGGATTTTTTGTGGATCCCTTCAAATCCATTGGATGCGCTGCGACAGTTACCGTTAAGAAAACCAAGATAATGCCATATGATATAGCAATCGTTTCATAGTGATGAACATTCAAGAATGAATAAAATCTTGCAAACATCTGTGACGCACACGTAATTTTAAATTTGAGAATTTAAATTTAGCTAAAGTTCCCAATAAACAATTTGTTCATTTAATTCCTGATTTCAAATTCACGTCTCTTTTATTGCGTAAAGTTCACGTTAAAATAGAAAGATATTCCAATTACCAAGCAATAAAAGTGCTTTATGGCAACTATAATGTCTCGTAAATTGGCCTGAAGATGCTCCAAGACAGAATGCTTAATGATGCAAAGCGACAGGCTGTACAGGGGTTTTAGATTTCGACAAAAGCATTCGGTAAAAAAACAGTTTAGGTTAACTTGAAATTCTGCTCCAATATGTTCAAAAAGTTATTTAACTGTTAAATTTGGCAAATTTACAACTATCAGTGCGTCACGGCTAAAGTTCGTTCTTGTAATGTTTACAGGATTTTATTTCAAGATATAACCAGTTAAGAATGGGCAAGCTTGCATTACCAACTTAGAGCGCCTATGAGTCTGTGTTTGTGCGTGAGTCCTTCAAAAGAGCTATGAGTTTTGAAATTCTGAAGATCATGGGAACGATTCTGGAACGACATGAATGCGACTCAAAGCTTGAATATGACCAGATTGTCTTTTCTGAATTTTAAGGCCTTTAATATATTCATATTATTTATTGTGAACGGAATTTATTTTTTAATGAGATGGATAGGAGAAAAACAGGACTTTAAATAAAATACGATAGCTTTGTACAATTAAAGGTAAGTAAAACTGGAGTTAAGATGAATGATTACTTCATTTCATTCTGTTAGTATATTTCTCCACCTTAAGGATACGTACGCTACATTCCCCTACCTTTCTGTTGAAGAGACTGGAATAAGCATTGGTTCTCTCATCACAAGACGAATGAATACCAGATTTGGGATTCAGTTGTTTATATTTTCATTTCTGAGCGAATGTCTATTAGAAACTGAAAACGGAAGAGGTAATTCCAAAGAAAATAAAAATAAATCCTTGTTCAAAGAGCTTATCACGCAATCATGTTGCTCGCCTTTGAAACTACTGAAATTCCCATTGTAATATAAGTGAACGTCAGAGAAGAGAAAAAGTTCTCCGGGCGTGGGAAACATCTGAACAACGGGAGGTTCGTCAACAGTAGGAAATTGTAGAATTACTGAAAACCAATTTGAGTTATTATTTAACTTCTTGAGGTTGTTCCGTTTCCTTAAAACTGTAATTAAGCTGGGCAACGCCGGGCGCCTCTGCTAGTCATATACGTATATAAAGAAGAGTGTTTGCTTGTGAGTTTGTGTGTTTATTTCTTATACAAATCTACAGTTTTATTCCGATCTTGATGAAATTTTGCACACTTGATCGTCAAAGCAAGAGGAGGTCACTGTTTACTTCAGAATTCGAAAAAATAATAATTATCAATAATAAATCATATTCATGATGATGGCAGATGATGCTAATAAGAGGTATCTCATGACCAACAATGCAAGGCATAGTTTGTGCAACAAAAAGTGTCAACAGTGATATCACCACACAATTTACCAGCACTATGGACGGATCAACAATCTATATTTAATGACCAATAATGCAAGGCTAAGTTTGTGCAATATGGCATTAAGGCATGTAATGAAGATTGCATCCTACTTCTGCGAATTATAAACAAAATTGAATTTGTAACAATGCATAGAATGATTTGAGTGGTTATTTAACTTCTTGAGATTATTCTGTTTAACTAAAACTGTAATTAGCTATCTCTTTACTTAGCAAAATATATGTAATCAGGAAGATACAAAAAACAATGAATATAATTACAAAGTTGCTTTAAAGTCACTTTTCAGTTACTGCATAACTTCTATGTTTAAACCTGGACATACGTATTACCATAAAAATTAAGTTATAACATGAAAAGTTGTAATAATTTCTGAAAAATATTAAGATACGTATTGTGCTTTTCATAACTCAGAAACTGTATTAATTTAGTTATAAATAATTTGGTATTTGTATCAAAATTAAGCTTTCAAAATAGAATTTCTGTATGAACTTAAAAAAAACCCCAGGAGAATGTAAATGTAAAAAAATCAGTAACTTAGTCATTAATACAATGTATTACACGGAAAGCGTTCATGGGTGTAGCATACCAATACACTGCTGGCAAAAAAAAATGCAACACCTAGAACGAATGGGTCGATTTATTTGAATTTTTGCACACACATAGCATTGGTGGCCTACCAGATATGATTCAAATTGCAAGACAACACGTCCAGAAGAACGTTGTACAGGGAGGCTCCCATGCCCCTCGTGGAGAAGAATGGTTCCGACCAAATTTGCTTGAAATCGTCAGTTTAGAATCTGCATTACTGGAACAGTTGGCTGTAGGTGTGATGACAACCGGATTGGATTGTGGGACTTCGAGAGGCTGGATGGTCTCATCAGCGTAACGCAGTGCAGATCGGTCATCATGTTTCTGCGGTGGCCCCATGTTGTCAGCAGTGGTTTACAGAAGGAACACACTCACAGAGACCTGATTCTGGACGCCCAAACACTACTGACCCACACAGAGACCGTCGAATTGTACGAGAAGCTTTGAGTAACCGTACGGCATCGACAGGAGATATAAGAGCCTGAGTTGCAACAGTTTTGTCAAAAGGGACCATTGGTAACCATTTGCTAACTGCAGGATTGCGGGTACGGAACCCTCTAGCCAGACTCCCACTTCTGCAAGAACACCGTGCTGCAGCAGTTGCAGTGGTGCCGCGAAAGAGCCGACTGGAGGTCTGTGGTCTTTAGTGATGAGCGCAGATTCTGCCTGTACAACAGAGTGCCATTTTCTACAGTACGTTCGCCTGTGGCACACAGGTCCAATCCCTAGCATAATGCTGTGGGGTGCAATCAGTTACAACTCGCAATCACCCTTAGTGTTTGTGGATGGAACATTGAATAGCATTCGGTATGTCCAGCAGATTGTGGAATCTATTCTTCTGCCCTTCTTGCAGCAGGAGGGTAACATGTTTTTCCAGCAGGATAACGCTCGTCCACACCTTTCCCATGTTAGCTTGCAGGGTTCTAGGACAATTGCCACCTGTACAACTGGCACCCGGGCAACTGCCACTCGGTCAATTGCCATCCAGACAACTGCCACCTAGGACAATTTCCCCCAACAATAGGGATTATGCATGGATTTAAAAAAAGTAACAGTTGTTTTTTACAGATTTGGACATGCTAAATATGAAAAACGTGGTCAAAAACGCTACTAACTTCTAGATATTTATTAAATTTAATTTTAAAAACGCGAAATCCATGATCTATTTGAAAACGATTTATCATTGTTTCTCGTCTATTTGAGAATTAGATTTAATCGGATTCACATTTCATATCATCGATTTCCATTTGTCGAACTTTTTTGTTTTTTTTTACTTAACAGAAAAATTACCATTACCGATCCAAGATATAAAAAAGGGAATCTGATAATTTTCCGATATTAATAGTTGCGAACTTTTAAGAGGGATCCAGCCAACCCCCCCCCCCCCCTCTTCCCATAGGTATAAAGCCCCCACCGTTAAATTGCAAAGGAGGGGGAAAACCGCAGAGTAAAAGTACAAAAGAGGACATAACCCTCAAATAAAGCCTTACTTACTTTTCAAACCCGCTTATCCGTTACGGTTGCAGGGGCAGCAGCCCTATGGAGGATCTCCAGCGATCGCGATCTTCTGCCATCAGGTGCATGTCCTCGCTGGTAATACCCAAGCGACTTGAACCCAGATTCTCCATGTAGTCTAGCCACCTGGTTCTAGGCCGACCCCTTGGTCTCTTACCCACTGGCTTGGAAAATAACAACTGCCTAGGAAGACCAGTTTGTGGCATCCGTATCACATGGCCATACCAGCTCAATTGAGATCGCTCAATGCCGTCGATCCTAGGGCTCAACACCTAAAGACTCCCTTATTGTGCTGCTGTGCACTCTATCGAGTAGGGTAATACCTGCCACACTTCTCAGAAATCAATGAGGCTCCCCTAACATGGAGAGCGCACTGAGCAGGCTGTCTTGAAAGGACCAGAACTTCAGTTTTACCACACTGATATTTATCCCAGATTCTTCACATTTGGCTGCAAACCAGTCTAGTGCATGCTGAAGGTTCGTGCGAGAAGACCCAAGGAGGACAAGGTCGTCAGCAAAGAGCAACCTCTCCACCAGGCAGTGCCCACACAAACACGCTCATCGCCTCAGCTGCCCCTGTCTATCCAGTCCATAAAGACAGTACGCACCCTTGGTGGAGTCCAACACCCACAGTGAACGGTCTTGACTTAATGCCATTTATCCAGACACACATCTCAGAGCTTTCATACAGAGACATGATAGCAACCAGGAATTGCCCATCCACTCCATACTCTTGCAACACTTGCGAGAGCTTCTCCCATGAAACTCTGTCATATGCTTTTTCGAGGCCCACAAAGCAAGCGTAGACCTCTTTTTCATACTCCCAGGATTTCTCAAAGATTTGCCTTAGAGCAAAGATGTGATCCATCATGCTTCTGCCAGGTCGGAAACCACACTGCTTCCCCGACAGTTTGGAGTCGACTATTTCCCGAATTCTCTTCTCCAGACACTTAGTGTACACTTTCCCAGGAATGCTGAGCAAAGAGATGCCTCGATAGTTGTTGCAATCTCTCTGATCTCCCTTTTTGAAGATAGGGATCAAAACTCCTGTCTGCCATTGCTTAGGGGCCTGTCCAGATATCCAAGCAACCTGACACACTCGAGTCAGCCAAAGGATACCATTCTGATTTAAGGCCTTTAACATCTCTGACTGGATTTCATCATCACCTGCAGCTTTGCCAGTCTTCAGGGACATGATTGCCCATCTGACTTCTGTTTCAGTGATACTACCGTGACTATTCTCCG
This sequence comes from Rhysida immarginata, assembly GCA_023313115.1. NCBI lineage: Eukaryota > Metazoa > Arthropoda > Chilopoda > Scolopendromorpha > Scolopendridae > Rhysida > Rhysida immarginata. The sequence goes on from JAHWFO010011261.1 coordinate 3,324,935, forward strand.
CTCTAAGGTGCACCTCATGTGCCTCAGTTGTTGCTGTGACCGGATTAAGAAGAGATGCAAAGTATTCCTTCCACCTATGCAATATGCTCTCCTCCGTTTTCAGAAGCCTCCCATCTGAACTCTTAATACTTTGTGATGAAAGAGACTTCTTTCCACAGAGGCGGCGCATGGTCTGCCAGAATACGCTGTTTGCCGAACCATAGTCTGCCTCCAATTTCTCCCTGAACTTCTCCCAGGCCTTGGCTTTAGCTGTTGATACTGTCTTTGCTGCTGCTTTTCGCGCCTCAGTGTAATGCACTCGACTCGAAGTTGACTTATTTGCAAGCCATAGCAAATAGGCTTCCTTCTTTGCCTTGACAGCTTCTTGGACTTCATCGTTCTACCATGCAGTCCTTTTCTCACCACCCTGCGCCACACTCAGCTGCTTACGACCACAGCACAATGCAGCCGAAGTAATCACAGCAGATTTAAACAACTGCCACTCCTCTTCAACAGTACCACGAATCACTGAATAGTTCTTTGAAACTTGAAGATATGTTATCTACATAGGTGTTCCTCACAGCTCGTCTCCTCCAATGCCTCCCATTTGATGTGCCAAGTTTGTCTGAACCTTGTATTTCATTTGGTTGGCATGAATTCAGAGAACCGCTAAGTGCAGACAACAATGTGGTGATCAGTTGATAGTTCTGCCCCTCTTCTCACACGAGTATCCAACACTGATCGGAATAAGTCGGCTGAAACTGTTACAAAATCAATCAGTGACTTCTTGTCCATTGCATCCCTTACCAGGTATATTTATGGACATCCCTGTGTTGGAAGAAGGTGTTTGCGATGGAAAGTTCATTGTTGCAACAGTGATCCAAAAAGTATCTCCCATTCGCATTTAAATCGGGGTCACCATTCTTGAAGGGATTGCAGTGACGGCGTTTCGGGCATTAAAGACGAGCTTGAAGGTGTTTGAGGTTCGATTCAGGTTGAAAGACTTCTTTGTTTCTTGCGGGTTTCACGACACTTTGCTCTTAGATATTTTTGAAGTGTATTTAAATAAAGATCCTTATTCTGATGCACATTCAAATTTGATGCTTATAAAATCTCGTTGATTTGAGAATCCAGTTGTTTATTACTTTTTTTTTTCCACATCATTGACCACACTTGGTTCAGACTTAGGTTTGCTATGTTCAGAGGGTCGCGATAGCGTAGGGACGTTCTGAACTGTAGCGTGAAGGAACCTTTGATATTCGTGAGCAGGTAGTAAAACGTACTTTTGCATGTTCTTAACTAATTAATTTATTCAAAATAGGTGCAGCTACACTTCCTAGCAAAGGCGGTAGCAGGAATCTGTTTCCACGTTGATTCAGATAAGTTTTCTTGGCCCGTAATGAAATTTTTTATAGGCTAAACCTTTTATTTTCCCCAAATGCTGCTTAATGGGTGGTGTCCAGGTGACTCTATGATGTAGAATGTTATGACAGATCTCACATCGAGCTTTAACTTGATTAAGAGTTGCATGTTGCATTAATACTTTCCTATGCTGGGGAGTCAAACATAGCTCTTCGAAAATGACTATGTTTCACAACTAGAGGAATCATTGTTGTATCACCTCCCTATTCAGTCAATTTAAAAATGACGATCACCGTCTTTAAATCCGTGTTTTATCCGCTTTGACAATGATAGGTCTTTCGTGAGGAAAAATCTTACTACGCAATCTCAGATCATCAGGGCAATTCTGAGTTAAATCAAGTAGTAAATAACTATGGGGCTCCTGAGTGGCATCTTTAAAGGCTTTGATGAGTAAACGACCGTAACCTGTTTACGATGCCAAGGTTCAAATCTGTCCTACGTCTCTAGGTGACTTTAGCAGAAAGATGAACTGAGTATTTAAACTTATTGTACAGATGATTTTTGAATGAGCAAAGAGGTTCTGAGTTATTAACAACACAGAGAAATTGAGATGATGACTGTATTGCATGTAGATTTTCTCAACAATTTCGTTATTATTCACTTCATTTAATAAATCGTCTAAAATCAGTAAAGCCTGCTCAGGTTTACATTCGTGTATCAACATTTCATCTGCCACTCCTGCATGAAAAGTAATGTTAGGTAAGTTCAGATTCTTAACAACTGGTGAGATTAAAGCTCCATAGCAGTAAATTATTTTCGTAGGTGGCGGGTCCATCACTTCATGTCTATATTTTAACATTTGAGCTACTAATGTAGACTTTCCACTTCCCAAAAAGCCAGCAACAAGAGCCGAAAAGTATTTCATAAATTTAACATTTGCATTTATTTCCATGATGAAAAAAGGCTGCGACAGAGAAAATATGCGCAAGAGTTTACAAAGCCTATGTTGAATGTTGAATGACACAAATATCTTCTTGAAGGAACGTTATTTCAAAAATCCACAACATACGTAATTCAAACTCAGTGAAATTGTCTGATGAACAGTTTAATCACAAAGGGATTGTAGGTAAGGTTGTTTTTTGCAAAGCCGGAATTACTGCGTGGAAGGGTTTTGCAACGACAAAAATTCTCTGTAGATAGTTTTTGCGAATGCGGAATTTCTCCATAGACAGTTTTTACGATTGCGGAATTTCTCCAAAGACGGTTTTTGTGATCGCGGAATTTCACAGTAGATAGTTTTTGCGATTGCGGAATTTCTCCGCAGTCGATTTTTACGATCGTGGAATTTCTCTGCAGACAGTATTAGTGATGCTGATATTTATCATCAAGTTGTTTTATCTTACGTGAAATATCACCAAATGAACTTGTACCTCACCATATTTTAAACACCTCCTACAAATGATTTATTTCGAGGATAATTATCTATGTGTGTGCTGGTGTTATTATCAATGTAATAAATTATTTTTAAAATTTCCTCATATCCTTCCATACAATGCAGTGTAATCAACAACAATAATATACAAGCACTTCAAAGAGTAAGCAGCGGTCCTTTCTGCATGATGGGTGAAGATCGCTCCATTGTCGTCATTAAAGAAATTTCAAAGCTCGTGGGGGATTTATGCAGATATATTTACACGTTTACGGTGTGAATGTAGGATCTAAACTGAAACAACAAGGATTTGAAATTGAAGGTCTCTGCATGGGGAACGGTTCCACATCAAACAGGCTCAGAAAGCTAACTGGGGACCAATCAAAGGGTCAGGGGTCGCGTCACAAGGCTGGGCCTAAGGACAGGATTACCCGAATGTTTGGACACACTAAGGTGGACTTCAGTTAATGAGCTTTTTCAAAGCCTGTTAACTGTCTGCCGTGTTTCCATCACACAAACGGATAATTATCCTCGAAATAAATCATTTGTAGGTGTTTAAAATGTGGTGAGGTACAACTTTATTTGGTGATATTTCACGTAAGATAAAACGACTTAACGATAAATATCGGCATCGCTAAAACCGTCTGCAGAGAAATACCGCAATCATAAAAACTGTCTGCAGAGAAATTCCGCGATCGTAAAAATTGACTGTGGAGAAATTCCGCAATAGCAAAAACTATCTACTCTGAAATTCCACGATCATAAAACCGTGTTTGGAGAAATTCTGCAATCGTAAAAACTGTCTATGGAGAAATTCCGCATTCCAAAAACTATTTACAGAGAATTTTTGTTGTTGAATTCAATAATGAGTTCAACTTACTCCTCTGGCTACCATAGTCCCCAGATTTGAACCCAATCGAACATTTTTGGGATGAGCTGGAACAGGTTATTCGAGGCATGGATCCACCACCATCCAATAAGCATCAACTGGGAGCAGCTGTTGCATCCGCATGGACAAACAGTCATGGAACAATGCTTCCAGTGGCTAATTGAATCCATGCAATGGGGAATTCGTGCTGTTATAGCTGCTAGGGGTGGCTCAACGCAATATTAGTGGGGTATTTTAAAAAACTGGCCACTCAGTGTAATTTGTTTAATATGAGGCTGTTCTTAAGCTCCTTATAAGTTATTTGTATGTATTTGTTTAAAATCCATTAAAGCATTGCTTGTGCTCTTTCATCTAACATTGTTGGTTTTAATACTCCCGAATCGAGCCCTCGGAGCCTGGGAGATTCTCTCAGTGTGGGAGGTCCACATTCAATGGCATGTGATGAAAGCCCAATGGTACAACTAGAGATTATACTTCACCAGAAGATGCATAAAGTTCTGCCAATATACGAGGGGCGTTCATAAAGTTCATACAATGGCATAGAAGGCATGATCATACGGCAAACAAAATTGGTGGGATTACTAATCCCTCTCCACACAGAATCCCTGCAAAGTCACACATATGCTAACGATATTTCATCTGTGAATGTCGTAAATGTAAAGGCCTATCCCCAGGCACAGTAATGGTCTCATCATCGATGTGAATTCGCCTCCCACGAATAAGCCTCTACGTGAGAGACGAATTAACAGCAATGATGAGGTTATTTCTGCTTTAAGGAGTGGTTTTCTGAGCAGACGACGATCCTTGTATTTACGGAATCCACGGGTGAAATATCGGTGGCAGAAGTGTGTGTCAAACTTCTAAAAACTTAGGGCCCACACAGGCACGTGACTGATCTTGTGGGAAAGTATGGATAGTACCCTTAGTTCAGGCAACATTTTGCTTTATTTCAAGTGTACCCACGACATATGGCACATTGTGAGTACAATCGTTTGAAAATTGTTTGTGGCATTTTGTGGTCTATTAGTATCATTTTGTCAAGCCCGTTTTGAATCACCGCACACTTTTTTGATGTAATTAAATTATTTTAATCTAATATACAATTTCTTTTTTTTTTTTTTTACAAAATTAGTGAGTATTCCTTAATAAGATATACTACTTCCAATGACAGTAATAACATATTTGCAACGCTCTCAGCATTTACGAACCTTGTCAAATTATATTTTTGAGAATGCAGGTGTTTGTTGGAAAGAATAGTATTTCCCAAAATAGTAGACTTCTTTTACATTCAGGATGATTCCAACTTGAATTTTACCAGTGGTTAACTTCATGGTTTCCAGCGATAAAGTATCTCTTTACATAATCTTTTCCAAAATAATTAGGATAAGTCCGTAGTAGTATCTTTCAGGATTGTTCGTCGTTTTCTTCCAGATCCTCAGGTCTAGCGGAACAGTCTGATATATAATCCCGATGACGATATCTGTCTTTGGTGCAACACCACTGCCTAGTACCTCGACCTTTCTTCATCACTCTCCCTCCACAACAAAGTTCTCTGATAGGGTCGAATGGGCTTTGCTGGCAACATCTAACCTCCATAGAAGTCCTCTTGGACAATTCCCCATCACAGCAAACGTTTTCATCGGTATCGTAAGCCACGGCACCACAACATCTCGTTCGAAAGCTCGTTCGTTTGAGGACATTTCCATCGCAACATATCTCTTTGCTGGAATCATAGGTGATGACGCCGCAGCATTTATGGAAAGCGTTTCTCCATTTACGTGGAATGATCTTATTCTCGCAACACAGTTCCTTTTGCTTGTCGTAGGCACGTGAACCGCAGCATGCCATAATACCTTTACCTAGCGCCACGATTTTGTTACTGCAACAAAGCTGAGTTGAAGTGTCGTGGAGTTCCTTACCGCAGCAAGCAGCGAGTTGGTTTTGACTTTGTATCGGGCGTATTGTGTTTGAACAACACAGGCTGGAACTGCGATCATATACCGCATTACCACAGCAATCGGAATATGGAGACCATTTCGAAAGGACTAGTCCTCCACAGCATAAGTGAGAGCGAGTGTCAAACGAGACGTTCTTACAACATCGAAAATAGGTGAATTCGGACTCCATTCCAGTAGGTATCGGAGCTAATTGGGCTTTACGGCGACAACATACATGAGTGCGACCGTCATAAATTTTATCTTTGCAACAGCCGGTGTGTTCCCCGTAGGTTAGATTGAAAACCTTGTCCGTCGTCCAACAGCATGTTTGTTCTCGGTAATTAATCAGTTCTCTTCCGCAACAGTAATGCGAGAAACTGATTCCCTGTGCTGGAATTATTTTGCCATCACAACAGTATTCGGTATGGATGTCAAAGAGTAGCCCACCAGTCTGCGCTATATATAAGAAAATGTTTATAAATATTTTAATAATTATTTACGATAATACTTAATAAAAACAGTTTTATTTATTTATTTATTTACCTGACCAATGTTCAACTGGTTTTATGGTTTCCACAAAGACATAAAGAAGAGATGATGACAGCACCAATATTCTGATAGCAGATGTCGGCATTTTACCACAACAAACTGAATAATGATGGGAAAAAATGAACTTTTTAATATGTTAGAAATACTATCTGAACTTCTAAAGAAATAAAAAGAAGGAAAGTTAGGTTAATGACGTAAGCATTATAAATCTTTTTAAGCTATGATTTATTGAAGTTAAAATTGGTAAATCTCATCCTCCATAACGTCTTTAATGAGATATTGCAATATTAACTTAAGAATTTACTAAAAAGGAGCTTAATTTTCCTCCTGTTTGCAAATTAGTTACAAATGTTGCCGACATATGGCGCTGTACATAGCGTGCTGAAGGAAGTGGCACTGTATGTAGTAGGAAATGCTGGCTAAGGTAGTATGCAGTTACTCCTGAATATGTCGCGATGGTTTCTGCAGTTATTCAGCATATTCCGAGGAATGCCATCCGAAAAGTTGCAACGGAATCCAAAGTAAGGTGATCCAGCGCCATCTGTCGGCAGCATTTGAAATTAATTATTAAAAATTTAATTTGAATACGCATGTGCTCATTTAAACCAATGGAGAGGTTAGGACATTCTTTTTTCATTTAGAAATATTCATTGACTTGTGAGAGTTGCAGTATTTCAAGTGAATAGCAATTCAAGTTACATGGAATGTGGTTTGGGAGTACGAAAGAGGTCAGATTGAGGATCTCAAACAAAACCACATCTCGATTAGACTAGGCGTCGATTGAAGAGAAGTCCAAAGATTATTTTCAATTACTTGAGAAATCCTGAAGAATATGCAAGTTACTAAGGTTCTGGACGACCTCGCGTACTTAACTGAACGACAACGCCTCGTATTCTCAGAGCTGCATACAATTCTGGCCAAATAGCACGACAAATTCGAGATGATCTTCAGGTCGACACGAATCTACGAAATGTTCAACGTGTAATCCAAGAATGTCCATCAAGAAGACAGACTTCTATTCGCTAGAGAGCCCTTGGGTTGGACTTCGGAAGAATGTTAACTTCACTGATGAAAAGAAGTTCAACCTTGACGGACCGGATGGCTTCTCATATTAGTTTCATGATTTGCAAAAGGAAACAAGTTCTGTCAAGAAGACAACTGGGTGGTGGATCTGTAATGATCTGGGGAGCGATTGGTTTCCAGACAAATTCATTAGGTATATTCCCTGACCAATAGTGGACCAATTTGGACCAATTATGGCAGGCGATCAATGGATACTTCAACAAGATAATGCACCAGTCAACGAAACGCAAGTCATAACACGATGGTTTGAAGAACATGAATTACTGTAATGAAATGGCCAGCTATGTTTCCTGATCAGAGAATTAATCAGATTTATAGTTTCATGCACACTTTTGGCAAAAGTTCATGATTTTCACTGAAAGTCACCCAGATAAGTGGATTTACACTTTCGTGCACACTTTTGGCCAACTTTTATGATTTTCACTGAAAGTCACCCAAATAAAAGATACCAAATCGTGTTTTTGAGTGAGGTAATTCATCAGCAAGACAAATTCACTAAATATTAGGACTCTTTAGAGGACTTTATGTCACTGTGCTAATTTTTTGTCGCGCACAAAAGCGTCTTATAAGAGAATTTTTAAGTTCTAAAATATTTATTTAGCAAAGAGGTGAAATTATTATAAGGGTCGTACAAATGAAAACGAAAATTTGTGTGGGAAAAAAGACGACGTGTAGGATCGTAAGTTTTATTTTCAACAATTGCGAAACCCCACGTTCAAATTGAACAATAGATTGCAAATGAGAAAGAACGTTAGCTCGCGCTTCGAAGCTCTGCGTGTGATCGCTTCGTCCAGCCCGAAAGCAAACGTCAAAGTCGTCAATGGAAGCATTATGGATCATCACCCCCGAAAAAAATCAAAAGCAATCGCAAACAGCACGGGGAAGGTGATGTTGATCGTGGTTTTTAATCGCAAAGGCCCGATTTTACTGGACTTTCTTGAAAAGGTACCACAGTTAACGCACCACGATATGGGGAAACATTGAAGGCACTGCGTGCGGCCATCAAATGCAAGCGTCCTGGACTTACAGAAGGAGTCCTTCGTCTCCACGACAACGAGCGTTCTCACACCTCGAAAGCAACGGTAGACCTCATCAAAAAGTTCAAATGGGAAGCAATGCAGCATCCACCTTACAGCCCGTGTGACTTTCACGTGTTTGGGGATCTCAAGAAACATCTGAAAGGCCGCAGGTTTCTGTCGGACGATGAAGTGAAGGAAGAGGTTTTGGAATGGTTCCACACGCAACCGAAAGACTTCTTCTATAAAGGAATTACACGCCTTGTTACACAGTGAGATAAATGCCTTAACGCATTTGGAGAGTAGTTTTAAATTCCTTGTATACACTTTGGATAAAATAAATCATATTCCGGAAAATGTTTTTTTTTCTACCGGATTTTATGAGTGAAAACAGTATGTATTTATATTTATAAATTGAGCAGCAGCAGCATTGCATGATTACACAAGCATAGGACGGGGTTCGTCACATTTGTCGCTTTATGTGGGGTTTGATAATCCGTTATTTCCGGATTTTCGAGGGAGGCATCGATACCGGATTCAGCAAAGGGTTTTCAGGGTATTGGGAGATTATAATACATCGCAACAATAACAAAAACAACAAAATAATAATAATAATAATAATAATAATAATAATAATAATTGTAACAACAGCAGGGAGTAAACAACCGGATATACCAGAAGGTAAAGCCCAGTGTTGCCCCCTAACAGGCATAAGCACAAAACGGGATTAATGAAAACACATTAAACACGAAGAAAAAAGGAAAATAAGGCAACAAAGAACCAAGTCAATAAATAAATAAAAAAAATCACACAAAACAATGAAACAACGAACAAAGGACAAGAGAAAAAGAAAGACAATTAAAAAAATAATAAATAAGAGACAAAAGTTAAATGAATATTTATAATAATAATACGACAACAGAAGGGAGAAACTCCACTGGATAAATAAAAATATTTAAGAAAAAAGGGCCCTAAAATCACGAAGATTTATCATCAAAGAAATCAATTTTACTTTTGGTAAAAAGGTTTATTAATTTAAAAGCCGGATCTAATGCTACAACATTCATTCTCGATTTTTCAAAAAAGACCAACATTTGGCTTTTCCTTTTACCACTCGGAACCCGAAAACCAATTAGTTCGAGAGACCGGAGGGAGCAAAGGTTGCCCCCTGATAACCTTACTTAGAGTACTTAGGAGTATTCCATTAATAATTTGTGGAAAGAGGGACCAGGGAGACTTTATCAGGAAGGTGCAATGCTCGAACAATAAACAAATTAAAATTTATAAGTTTGGTTTGGAGATGGTCAAATGATTGAATGTGCAGAATAGCAAATCCAGGCCGCCTAAGAAATCTTAGGCAGCGCAACAGTTTTTTAGAGTAATTCAAAAGTCTTTTTCTTACTATAGAAATTTGTTAATCGTTTAATGATTCCAAGACGCTTGCTAATTTCTGGTATCAATGAATCGATATGGCCAGTGAAGGTCACCTTCGAATTAAACACGACTCCCAAGTCCTTAATCATAGTGCAATGTTGAATTTTCTTATGGCATAGACTATAATCGTATTCGAAGTTTACAACTTTCCTGGAATATGTTAAGCAAAACGTTTTGGAAACATTCAGATTAAGTCTGTTGTTAACAGCCCAACTATGGACAGAATCAAGTGCTTGAGATAGTTTATAACAATCGTTCCAGTTATGAATGGCAGAAAAGAGCTTTAAATGATCTGCATACAATGTAAAATTTACATTAGTAATCTATAATATCAACTATGAACAGGTTGAATAAAACAGGCCTAATAATAAAATTGTGAGTGGTCACGCGAGAAGGGACCAGAAAGGAAGTTAATAATTCCGAGAAAAACGCGTTTAAAGTTTGAAGACGTATACGAAAAAGGTATGCAGCTCGATTGTAAAAAATTAATATACAGAAAATGTTCACTTTAATAATGTTATGTTTAGACTAATTTACGGAATGAGAGGAATGAGAGGATTAGGGAACATGCCTTCAATAAATTAAAAGTTTAATTTAAATTATTTAGCATAGCTTTCTACAATTAAGATAAGTGAAACTGGAGTTTAAGATGAATACTACGACGTTAAGAGGAACGACCTACTTCATTACGTTCTGTTAAAACACTTTTCCCTACCTTTTCGTTGAAGAGACTAGAATTTGCGTTGGTTCTCTCATCACAAGACGAATGAATACTATCCGGGAAAACCAGATTTGGGATTCAGATGGTTTTTTTATTTCAATTTGGACCGAATGTCTATTAGAAAATGAAAATGAAAAAGGAAATGGTGTTTCCAAAGAAAATAAAAATAAATTCCTGTTCAAAGAGCCCTTGTCACGCAATAATGTTGCTCGCCATTGAAACTACTGGAAGCGGATGCGTTACTGAAATTCCATTGTAATAATGTAAATGAAAGTCAAATAAATAAATAAATAAAAAGCAATAGGGCTAACTCTTTATTTAGCAACAAAATATATAAGTCATCAGGAATAGATATAAACCATGGAAAAAAATTATTAATTTTCTTTAAAGTCGCTTTCATTCAGATACTGCATAAATTCCTTACCATAAAAATGAAAAGTGTAATAATTTCTGAAAAATATTAAGCTATATTAATTAGTAGTAAAAATAAAATGTCAGTTAATGATTAATATCACTACATTACGTATTCATTAAAAAGACTGTTCATACTTATGATTATACGTTAAACAAAATCAAATACTAAAGATCTAGGAGTCATATTCAACTCAAAACTATCTTTCAAAGAGCATATTAATTTTATTACAACTAAAGCTTACCAAACTACATATTTTATCATTAGAAATTCTATAAGCTTTAGTAGTATTAAGTTTTCAGTGTTTCTTTTTAATGTCTTAGTAAGACTAATATTAGAATATGCCTCCACCATTTGGTCTCCATCTCATGTTACATTGCAATTAAGTTTGGAAAAAGTACAAACAAATTTCTTGCGTAATCTTTTTAAAATCTTTCATCCTATATTTTTTAAATAATTTTATGTATATAACTAATACTTTTAAAATAGTTTACATGTTAAACTATCTAAGAAAAGGTTTATATTTGATGTTTGATATTTATTTAAGCGCTATCATAATATCATTTACTCTTCTAAATTTCTTAATTATGTCCAATTATGACGTGTACACAAGCTCAATTCCCGAAACAATGAAATTTTTTATTTACCTTTACTAAAGAAAACAATTGTAAATAATTTACCCTTCTATAGAATGTTTAAATTATGCAATAATATATCCAATCGGATTGATATCAATGCTATGAGTTATGACAGTTTCAAAAAATTTATTATTATTGAAAATATTTCACTCGTTCTGTAATTCTTAACTATTTTTCTTTGATTACAATTTTTTTCGTATTAATATTTTCATTTTTATATTATTATTATTATTATTATTATTATTATTATTATTATTATTATTAGAATATATTCCAAAAACATACGAAAGATGAATTTCCAATGAGCGTAAAGCACTCAGGAAAACATCAAAGAAAAAAAATCATATATAAAAAGTAAAATAAGATAAAAAAGTATAATTAACATTAAACCTAATCATTTTTAATATTCATTATCCAATTGATAAGTTTGTATCTAAAATCAGATTTATCAATACATAATTTTATATCGTTATGTAGGTCATTAAATAGCTGTAATCTATCTGGTGAAATATAAAAGTGTTTAGAGCTTCAATTGGAATCGTCAAATTTTTAGACTGTCTAAGATTATAATTAAAATGCTTAAAAGTTGTCTGTTTTAATTTTACTTATTGACAAGCATATTTTGCTAAATTAAAAAGATAAAATTGGTGATAATTCATTATTCGACTATTGTTACATTCATTACAATTAAAAACACATCGGCTTAGTATATTATAAAGATTTACAATTGGTTTTAAATGAGTCAAAAAAGTTCCACCCCAGACCGGGATGAGATATTGTAAAGTACTTAAAAAGAAAATGTTATATATTAAAATCAAATTTTTAAAAGTTAAAACAGTTTTTAGCGATCGAATCATAAAAGTTATGGATCTTAATCTAATGAATAGTCTTCTTATATGAGAGTCCCAGATAAACGATAATCAATCACAATGCCCAAATACTTTTACAGTTTGTATCACAATGATCTAAAACGCATATACACAGATTTCCTTATATTTAAGACATGTTATTTGATAACCAGACATTTAATAATTTTAAATCACATTGGGCTTCTTTAACATTTTGATAATTACCTTTTAAATTAGTCAAAATTAAATCATCAGCATAAGTTTGGATAGATCCAAACCAATTTATATCAAAAATGTCATTTAAATAAATTAGGAAAAGGGTGTGGCCCAGAGTAGTTCCTTGAGGAATTCCTCTTCTCAAATTTTCAAATTGACCTAATTCTTCTTTAATCCTAACAGCTTCTTTCTTATTAACTAGATAAGAGCTGAACCATTGGTTTGCTAATCCTCTTATACAATAATTTTCTAGTTTTTGTAATAAGAGATAACGTTCGACTGAGTCGAAAGTCTTCCTTATATCTAAAGAAATGACCAAAGGGTTCAGTCCTTTATCAAGAGAAATAATAATATCAGAAATAAAATCATGGACTGCTAACTGACTCTAGAATTTTATTTTACTTTCATTATAATTGCTTAGCTGTAAGCTGTCACTGGGCACTCAGACTGTTGCTTACAATTTTAAATAAATAAATAAAATACACGGGGATTTTCCCAACCTCCCCCCCCCCCCAAAGGAAAGGGGGGGGGGGATTAAAAAGGTGACCCATTTAAGTGTACACATGGAAATATCTCAAAAACAAAGCATCCTACGAAAAATGCCCGAAATCAAAAGTGAATTACTTCCCGGGGGAAATTAATTTAACGAAAAATTATCCCCCCTTCCCCTTTTGTGAGGGGGGGGGGGTAACATTGAAATCTTAAATAGGAACCCCTATGTTAATGGTATTTTCAGATTGTACACAACATTTGAGAAATGTTTTATTCTTTAAGAATCCCAAGTCAGAATTTCCAAACAAAGTGTTGGGGGCAGCAGTCCTATGGAGGCAGAGTCTGTGCGTGTGTATTGAAAAATATTGCATTTTTGAAATTCTGACTTCGAATTCTTAAATACCATTAAAAGTAGAATAGGAATGTCTGTAAGACCGCCTCTCTATCTCTTTGTCTTTATCGATATAATTGGGTTCAAAACTTTGAAAGTTTCACACTTTCATGACCTCTCTCTCTTAAACGGTTGGATCTATTGAAAAAACACCAAGAATAAAACATTTCTCGAATGCTGTGTACAATCTGAATATACCATTAAAAATAGGGGTTCCAGTTTAAGATTTCAAGTTATACCACCCCTCACAAGGGGTGGGGCTAATTTTTTGGCTAATAAATTTCCCCCACGAAGTACATGTAATTCACTTTTGGTTTTGGATATTTTTCGTACAATGCTTTGTTTTCGAGATATTTCCATGTCTATACTTGAAATTACGGTATAAAAATAAAAATGAAATAAATAAAGTAAATGAAATTATAATAAAATAAAAATAATAATAAATAAAATGTAAAATAAAATATAATGATATAAATAAAAGTAAAAGTAAAAAATAAATAAAAGCAAATTAAAAACAGATGAAATATTAAAAAAATATGTTAATCTATAAAAACTAAAAAGTAAAGAAAGAAAACTAATATAGAAGTAATAACATGAAAAGTTGTAAGAAAGTAAGGGAAAAAAATTAATACAATAACATAAAAGTAAGTTATAAATAACACATAAGATAAATTATAAAAATTCTTTGATAAGTTCAAGTATATGGTCGAAATCGGTGTATTTCTGTATATTGAGAACATCTGTGCACCCTTTTTTCCAGCATTAAAGATTTTGATATACTCCAATTTGTCTAATTACCATCAGCTGAAATTTGGTACTTTAGTTCGAACCTGAAGGTGTGAGTGAGTCTTTGGTTCATGTTGGACTCAGAGACGAATAACGCTTTAATGATATCCTTTTTTGTAAACTGACACACACAAAATATTATCCGCAATGCACGATGTAAGCCATGGATCATGCAAGACCAATTCATTTGTTTATTACATTGACTTTGGTAATTTATTTAAAGTTATACTTTTTGGATCATTGTCTTGTATGCAGGGGGCTTAAAAGCTATTACTAAGATGACAAATTTCTTAGCTACTACTAAGTGGTGTCGTTTGAAAATTCTGTAATATATTCGTTTGTCTACACCATTCGGGCAACCGAAATTCCAGAATACGCGTTAGACGAGCATTCCGAGTGAAGTTTGCAGTCAAACTTGGTTCATACAGACACATAATAACCACACAATATTCTCTTAGCGCAGCGATCAATCAGAACGGAACATTTCGTTCCGAATTTGTTCGCAAGATTGGTTATTGTGTGTCTGCCTGAGCCAACTTTGACTCCAAATTTCATTTGGAATGCTGGTCTCACGTGTTCCGGACTTTCGGTTGAGCATTAAACAAAATGCCTTAACATATGACACAATTTTAGGTGGAACATACTCGAAACATTGAAGTTATTTGCAGTAAGTTTGGCCTTAGGAATAGTTAAGAGCAAAAGACCTTTCAGACGAGAAAGTCTTATGCAAAAAAGTAAAATCCTGGAATATTTGAGGGTTATATCCGTCACTGATATCTATGTTCAATGGCTTTTGTACCAGATGGTGTATAGTTTGACTGTGACCAATGATGCTTATGACTAATTCTCACTCTATTTTTGGGAGTTCCGACACCATCTGAAGTAAAAATTCTGTTTAAGCTTGTTCGTCATACTTTTCTAATTCACCTCCTTTCTCATGGCAAACATATTTGTCGTGGAATTTCCTCTCGTTGGAGCAACACCATTGCTTGGTTCCTCGGTTCTTCTTCATGACGACGCCGCCACAGCAAATCTCTCTTCTGGCATCGAATGAATGCTGACCACAACATCGCGTTTGCAAGGATGTTCTTTTGGACAATTCGCCACCACAGCAAATGTTTACATCAGTGTCGTATAAGATGTCTCTACAGCAGCTGCTTCGAAAGCTCGTACGCTTTAGGATCTTACCGGCACAGCAAATCTGCTTGCTGGAGTCGTACGTCAGAGCACCGCAACACTTGTGGAAGCTGTTTCGCAGTTTACGCGTGATTATTTTGTTCTCACAGCATAGTTCACTTTGCTTGTCGTACACGTGAGAACCGCAGCAGTCCATGACTCCTTTTCCCATGGGTATCATTTTGTTTTCGCAACATAGCTGTGTTGCCGTGTCGTAAACGTCTTTACCGCAGCACTCGGCTTGTTGGTTTAGACCATGTCTCGAGCGAATGGTTTTGTCGCAACATAGATGGGATCGACTGTCGAATTGTTCATTACCACAACATTCTGAGTAAGGGGACCATTTGAAAAATATTTTTCTTTTACAACATATCTGAGAACGCGTGTCGAAGGTTTCATCCCCGCAGC
Organism: Rhysida immarginata; assembly: GCA_023313115.1. Classification (NCBI taxonomy): domain Eukaryota; kingdom Metazoa; phylum Arthropoda; class Chilopoda; order Scolopendromorpha; family Scolopendridae; genus Rhysida; species Rhysida immarginata. Next base: position 3,340,701 of record JAHWFO010011261.1, read on the forward strand.
ATTCAAAGTAATGGAAATCGTCAGGAGCCATTGTTTTTGGATTCGGAATCAAATCTTTGCGGCCACAACACGTATGAGTGCGATGGTCATATATCTTGTCTTTGCAACAGCCTGTGTACATCCCGTATGTTAAGTTATGAGCAATGCCTGTCTTCCAGCAGCAAATTTTTTCGCCGAAATTAATCGGCTCCTCCCCGCAGCAGTAGTGGTAGTCTAGGTCTCCATGCGTCGTAATAACTTTACCAGCACAGCACGTTTCGACATACATGTCGTACAGCACGCCTCCTGTTTTAGTCTCTGCTGAGTAAACTTTAAAAGAGATTAAAAGAATTAATTATGGACTAAAATACAATGTGCTTGATAATGCGAACGAATGTCTACCTGGAACTGCTAGTAAATGAAGCGAACACAATGCTAGAAGCTTAAAACCCAGAATCAACATGTTGACAGAACATTCAGTTAGCGTATTCTGGACTCGAAATATTTTTTCCGTTTTTAATAGACTTCATCATGAGATTAAAAATAAAAATTCTGAAAACGGAAATGACTTTCTAAAGGGCGGGAAAACGTGATCGGAGAATGCAAAGGCGGTTTATTAGATTGTTTTGTATGGGAAGCCGAATTCATAACGAATGCCAATGCTACGTCCCATTGAAAATGAAATGAAAGCAAGTGAACTAGAATCCTGGGATTAAAGTAAATATTTTCTAAAAAACATTTCTTCAATAGAAAAGTTTTCAATAAATAGAATTAAGTATGAAAAATGTTGCGGCCTTGCATTGCATTTTTATAAACTGTTTCACCATTTGTATACGGCTTTAAAAACAAATTTTGATAAATAAGTTTGGATTAAACGATTATGAAATACAATGAATGCTCAATTGAAAGTGGGCGTTTTCGATTTTAAACGTTTTCTCGAATATCTAGAAAAATACTTGACGAAACTTGAGGGGTGTAAAGAACATCTTACACTTCTTATATTTCAGCGAAGGTTTTGTCCCGAAGGCAAATAGGGGACCAACAACAAACCGAACAAAAATAATGTTTGGGATCACCCTGTAAAAAATAATGTTTGAAATGCATTGTAGCTGTAGCTTAGGATTATGAGGCTTCTTTTGCTTAGCTGTGTTCATTTATATGAGAATAGCAGCTACATTCATGGAGGTATAAAGGTTTCTTTAGTAAGTGTTGTGTTACTAAATTTTTTGTGTCACTAAATTCAACGTAATGTAATGCCATTTGCAGGAAATTTGCCAAACTACACTGCAATCAGAATATAAGAATATTAAATATTTGATGAATGGGCAGTTTTACTAAATAATGTTTAACTGCGCATGCGCAACTATTACAAAACGTCTTTTGCATAATTTATTAGTCAAATGTATAGAGCTACTCTTAGAAAAAGCCCAAGAAAATATATCTTGCATATTCAGAAAGATATCGCCGATAGAATGAGTTGAATTTCAGTTGTTACCAAAAATAAACAAAAAGATACAGGGTTTTCTCCAAATTTGTTTTTTTGAACCGGATACAAGTATCCACTTCTCCTTACGCTTATATGAAATCATTATACCGTAGGCCCACCTTTCGCTATTATGACCCTAAAAATATAGAGAATCCCATTCTCGTTTTGTTTATTTTGGCCCTAAACAATTTGTCTCCGAGTATTACGGAACGTCATAGCGAAACCTGAACAGAAATATTTTTCTGTTTAATTAAAATGAAGTTTCTTTCCGAGAAATTGACATTTACGAGGGTGGATGGAAAAGATTCTGAAATTGCCGCTAGATGACAGCTCTTACCAAAAAAATGCTAAGCTGTTGTCAGGACAGCGGCTTCATATGATTCTATGGACCCAAGAACATAACAAGGATTCTAAAATAATTCTAAAATAACAAGGAGTGCTTAAACGGGTAAATTGACGTGATTGGCTGGTGCAGATGACGTCACTCATAGACCTTGCTTTAAAAGGAAAGCATAGGAACACAGCAACAATTAACACATTCTTTTTATTTATTTGAAATTTTTGATAAAATTTATTATATATTATTATATAATATTATAACACATAATTGTAATTGTAACAACAACGGCGGGGAGAGAACCAGACAGCCAGAATCGGCTGAGAGATTAAACCCCTTGTTGTCCCCCAACAGGTGTAAGCCCAATACGGGGTTAATGAAACACAAAAACGGCAGATTACAACACTAAAAGAAAGAAAAATTTAAAGAGAGAAGTTATAAAAAGTTCAAGGCCATAGACATAAACGAACACCAATTAATTAAAAATTTAAGGTACATTTAATAAGATAATTACATTAGAAAAATTAATTAATTAATCAACACGCATACGCAGCTCACCCTCAAAGGATAATAATCCAATGACGGAGTTAGCATAGTTAGTGTAGCTCAATTAAGAGCACATAAGGAATCATTTACTCCTGGTACAGAGAGTTATGCCACGTACCAGAAAGCAACAATGGAGAGAGGCAACACTCATAGAATACAAAACTGTCGGTCAGTTTTGGGCTGCAGCGCACCAAACGTCGGGTGCGTAAAGGGTTAGAAGCATCTGCTTAGTTCCCATAGAGAACAGAATAGTAAGACAGACAAGCGCTCCTGCAAATAGGGAGTAGATAAATTAGAGATACATAGCATACTGTTTATCCCTTTTGAGATAGGTCTGCCCACTATTTTGGGAAGAAAATAACAACACTTTAATTTTGAACTTTGTCAATAGATAGCGATGCCTTAATCTTAAAACGAACTTTGCCAATGTTCATCGTTTAAGTTTTGGTGTTTATCTTCTGTGTCAAGAGCACATAATGTCTGTGTATTACGGATATCCTTATGTGCTCTTGTCTGTGTATGACGGATTTAGATTTGTTAGCTTTGCGATTTGCTATTGTTGTTTGGTTTCATAGCTTCAGTAGCGCCCGGGGTACTTATTGGTACACTTTCCGTCATTCATGATATGTTTGTGTGTTGTGTCCCACATGGCCCACATCGCCGTGGATTATGTTTTTGACAACTGTTTCGTATAGCTTTTTGTCAGTGTTGGCATCAGGAATTTCGGCGCTAAGAATATCGTCAATTTGGTTCTTTTTAGCGACAGTAAAAGATATACGTGGGACATTTTTGCTACCTAAGAATACATGAAGCACTGAGTCTCGCCATATAGAGTGAGCATAGGATAAGGATAAGGGTGACAGAACGGGACATGACCAGACAGAACGGGACATGACAAAACGGGACAAGACAGAACGGGACAGACAAAACGGGAAAGGACGGAACGGGACGGTGACAAAAAGGGACAATGACAAAACGGGACATAGGCAAAACGGGACATAGACAAAACGGGACAGAATCATGATGTTTCAAGGCAATTCAATACATTTTTCAAGACCAAAATCTTTTATATTTTTAAGAATAATATATTCATATCATTTATAAATAATTATCAAGAAAAATATATTTAATCCAACTGATGATGAGAAAAATTATCGAAAACGTTTTTTTATAGACTACATCCTTTGAGTTTTCTTCCATCTCACAAGTTTCTTCAAGATTGGTGACTTTATTTATTATTATTATTATTATTATTATTATTATTATTATTATTATTATATATTAATTCACGATTTTCCCCATTAAAAGGAGACTGAACTCATTTAAATTTAAATTAATCATTTAAACTCCTTAGATCAATAATTATCAAGAAAACATTAAATCTGTTCAAAAAACAATTTTTCAAAACTTTTCCAAAACTTAAGTCAGAAACCATAGATTTTCCAAAACTTTCCAGGCCTGGAAATTTTCTTTCGATTTTCCAGGACTTTTTAGGTTTTCCATGACCCGTGCGAACCCTGTTAAGAATAATAAAAATTTCCAGTAAAAATTTAAAACTAGAATATTAAAAAAGGCAGGTTTGGAAGAGTTAAACAATCTTTATTTGTAACAATAAATAATACGAGGATCTAAAGTTACAATTTACTTAAACATAGGCAAAACGGGACAGAATAATGATATGAATCATCGATTCATCGTCGCACAAAATCATCGATGTTTCGATACATCGATTCATTGTCACACGACAATATACAAATACGAAAGGGACAAAATATTAAATTTCGTGCTGTTTTAGCTGTATCATTAAATTATTTATATTTAAAATATATATTTCTCTAACAAAATGTATATTAGTAAAATTTAATTTAAAACTATCATTTCAAAAAAAA
>JAHWFO010011277.1:0-11684 GCA_023313115.1 Rhysida immarginata
TCTTGAAGCAAAAATTGGCCATTCATCACTTTGTGTAGTCTAGCGGTCGCCGATTCTTCTATTTACTTGCTTACCATTTGCTCAATACAGCACGGAGCTAAAGGAGTGCTTCCTCTATCGTCTTTCACTCTTTCTCAATAGTCTGCTAACTCTTCATTATCTCCAGTTACTGATCATTTTTAAAGAATTTCAAAAAATTGTTAAGTACTAAGAGTTCTCTTTTCTAAGAAAAGCCTGAATAACAGGAATTCTATGCATTGAATTCTATATTGCACAAACTTTGCCTTGCATTGTTGATCATGAGACATATATTGTTGATGCTTACATAGTGTTGGTGCATTGCGTGTTGACACCATTGTTGATACCTGTTGTTGCACGAACTTTTATTTGCATTGTTGGTCATGAGATATATATTGTTGGTCCGTGCAGAGTGTTTGTGAATTGCGTGTTGATACCATTGTTGATACTTATTGTTGCAAAAACTTTGTCTTGCATTGTTGGTCATGAGATATTTCTCATTAATATGCCCTGCCATAACCATGAATATCGATTTTTTATCAACAATTATTATCTTTTCGAAATCTGAGGTAGACAGTGACCATCCTCATGCTTTGAAGGTCATGTATGCGAAATTTTATCAAGATCGAAATAAAATTGTAGATTTGTATAATAAAAACAAACAAACAAACTAACAAACAAACAAACATCCTTCTTTATATATATAGAACATTGTTATTTATACATGTATGGATTTTGAAAATGAATTTGCTTATTTATGTCTTGATTTAAAATTATAGATTCTGAAATCATTATATGTTTGTTGTTTTTCTATAAATATTTATATTTACACTATTTATAAATGTATGAATTTTTGGATAAATCGTCTAATGATTTTCTCATAGTATTAAATAATAATTACATATTTTAATTCTTTGTGTATTTTTTTTACTTACCCTTGCAATTTAAAAAGACTGATTTAAAAAATAGAATTATTACAAAAATACTAGAAAATAAAAGTATTTCACAGTTATAATTGGCAGGAAAATAGACAAAGATTTCGAATATCATCAGATTGTCTACTAATTTGCTGCTAATGTCGACTGTGAATATTTTATTTTCCATCATTTTTCATAAATATTCAGAATTTACAAATAATATGTTATAAAGGGAAGAAAGAGGAAGGGTTTAATAATTTCAATTACATAAATATATGAATCTCCTTTTTATAACCAAACCATTTATTTATTTAATTTTATTTATATCATTTCATTAAAATTAAAAAAAGGAGATTCATATATTTATGTAATTGATAATATGTAGATGTCATTAACGATTGTAACGTCATATATGCTTCCTCCATGGCTTTATTTCGTGACGTCATTTAATCTTTAGGATTTCCTCCATCCTTCAGAGGGCAGTGCTTTACCAGATGCCCGGCTTAATTGCATAGGAAATATAAGGAGTGTCGCCTCCCCTTCCTCTCTGACAACAGCCTCAATGACACGACGACGACGACGACAACGACAACCGTTCACGCAATTAACAGACTTTGAACGAGGTCGGATTATTGGCCTCTCCGAGGTTGGATGGTCAACCAGACGGATTGCTGCCCATGTGTTGTGGGACGCACGGACGGTAGGCCGATTTTGGAGGCAATGGCGAGAGGAAGGCACACATGCCAGAAGACAAGGCTCTGGGGCCCGGAGGAGCACATCAGTTCGTACCGATAGGCAGATACTATGAACAGGACGCCTTTAGTCACTATCCAAGGCACCCCGACAGCAGCATGGTACGTCACAGAGATTCTCTGTAGCCCGTATTACTGCCCTTTCTGCACACCCTACCCAGCACAGTCTTTCAGCAAGATAACGCCAGACCGCACATGGCGAACATGAGCTTGGCATGTCTGCATGATGTCAACTGCCTCCCAAGGCCCGCAAGGTCTCGAGACCTATCGCCAATTGAGGACATGTGGGACATGGTGGGACGTCGTCTACAATCACTCTGCAATCTCCATGAACTGACACAGCAGGTTCACCAGGCCTGGGCAGACGTACCCCAAGATAACATTTGCCACCTGTATGATCACCTATACCTGCAGCTGGAACATTGCATCGCCGCTAGAGGTGGTGCCACAACCTACTGATGCCGCTTTCCGTTGGGACACCTTGTACAAACGAGTGTACGTCTTGGCTCCATAACGTAATAAATGTGTGTTCAGATATATCTCTTGCTGTATACCTACTTTTGGCTCATTCGGATAACTCCTTGTGGGTGGGGCAATTTCATTTCATTTAATATTATCGTAGGAATGCTTATGATAAAGCTTCATTATACATTTATCATCTGGAATATAAAAAGAGTTACAACTCTCTTTATTTAACCTATTGGTTCCTCAATTTTATTCGTTTAAATTCTAATTTTTCGCTAGGCTCATTATTTAGGAATTTTTAAGGGTCGTACAAATGAAAACGAAAATTTGTGTGGGAAAAAAAAAGACGACGTGTAGAATCATAAGTTTTTGTTTTCAACAATTGTGAAACCCCATATGCAAATTGAACAATAGATTGCAACTGTCGCATCACCTGAGAAAGAATGATAGCTCGCGCTTCGAAGCTCTGCGAGTGATCGCTTCGTTCAAACAACAAAATGGAGTCAACGAAACAGGAACAGAGAGCTGTAATTCGTTTTTTGACATGTGCAGAACGTCTATGGAAATTACTGCCTAACCTTCACTCGTGTTTGGGCATGGAGCAAGAGGTTTTCAGAGGGATGGTCATCATTGCAAGATGATCAACGACATGGACAAGCAAACCGTGCCATCACAGCAGAAGAGGTACTCGTTTAGGTGCGTATTAATGAGGTGGGCGTGGCCCAAAATTGACCAATCAGCGTGCAGTATTCGTGTCACGTGACCGCACACCCCCTCCACCACCGTACTGACGTCACAGGTGGCCATTTTCGGGTCACGTGATGGGTTTTTCCCGTGACGTCACAGCTGATATGATTATTTTTAAATTTTAGTTTTCATTTTAATTTTAATCTTAATTTTTTACCTGCCATTTTTCTAATTTTCTGGTGTGGTCTTTATTTTTGGTGGTGATGGTGGTCCTTGTTTTGGGTGTTGGTCCTTATTTTGGGTGTTGGCCCTTGTTTTTGAGGTATTGGTCCTTGTTTTGGGCGTTGGTCCTAGTTTTGGGCGTTGGTCATTTTCTTTTTGGGTGTTGGTCCTTCTTTTGGGCGTTGGCCCTTGTTTTGGGCCTTGTTCCTTGTTTTCGGGGTGTGGTTTATTTTTTGGTGGTGGTCATTTTTTTGGGTGTGTTCACTCATCTGGTTACTGCCATCTCCTTGTTTAATCACATGAATGTGGCCATGTTCTGATTCCTTGAGGCTGATGATAATAAAATTAATTTCATATTCTTAGTTAAGCACTGGTGTTGGGGCTTCACAGCAAAAGGGGCTTTTGTGATTTTATCTCACAATGTAAGTTACTTGGGTCGTGCTATATATACCCAATAACTCGGGGTAAACTGAACAAGCTGGCATCCCAAGTTGTTTTTACCTAGTAACTAATTATCTTTTTGACCACAGCCAAATTTTTCCCGTTTTGCTTTACACTCCCTTCTAATTAACTACTTCTGTTTCAAGGCGCTCAGTTTGTTTTTTAATTTTCAATTAATTTTTAAAAATTGTATTGCATTTTATCGTTTGAGTGGGTGCTTGCTCCCACAACCTGATGCAGTGTTTGACAGGTGACTGAATTCACATATACAGTGGGCGCCGTTTAATGTGATCACGGTTAATGTTATCATTCGTTTAATGTTATCGAGTCAAGAATTCCCAACCGCCTTAATACGTGAACATGTTAAAATCGTCGTTTAATGTGATCACTGCTCCGTTTATTGTTATCATTTTGAAAACAAGTCTGAGTATTTCCTATGTATTTCACCCTTGTTCACTTCCTGGTTAAAAATATTCCCGTGTGAAAAAGGGTTTGGTTTTTATTCTACCGTTCGCATGCGCTGTCCACGCAACAGCAACACACAATTCGCTTTAGAAGCAGCAACTACTGTACAGCTATAGGGTGCATGTGAATGCAGAGTTTGTTGCTTTCCACGACACTTTTCGCTTTGCTGTAAGTACACACTGGGCTGAACTGTACTGTACTGTGTAATGGAGTCTGAAAAAAAAATGGAAAGACTTGAGCTTAAAAGAGAAGATTACGATATTAGAGATGTAATTCATTAATGACCATCTCCGAAAAAATGTACTAAACAAATGAAAATAGATTATTTTCTAAACCACAATTAAAAGATTTTTAAATAAAGTATGTGTACTTACATTACAATTAAAATACTTTATATCTATTATACTATACAATCGTAAGAAACACATGTAATCTTCTTCTATATATATAAAGAAGGATGTTTGTGGGTTTGTTTGTGGGTTTCTTTGTTTGTTTGTTTGTTTGTTTGTTTTTTTACAAATCTACAGTTTTATTCCGATCTTGATAAAATATCGCATACATGACCTTCAAAGCATGAGGAAGTTCACTGTCTACCTCAGATTTCGAAAAATTAATAATAATTGATAAAAAATGGATATTCATGCAATGGAATCAAGCCAAAAACTGTGGACACAACTATAGAGAGAAAAATAACTCCGAAAACACTATTCCACATAATAAATTTTAATGTCTCAGATGTACATTTCGGAAACGTGTTTTAGGAGTTATTTTTCTTTCTATCGATATTCATGGTTATGGCGGGGCATATTAATGAGAAGTATATCATGACCAACAATGCAAGACAAAGTTTTTGCAACAATAGGTATCAACAATGGTATCAACACGCAATTCACAAACACTCTGCACGGACCAACAATATATATCTCTGACCAACAATACAAATAAAAGTTTGTGCAACAATAGGTATCAACAATGGTGTCAACACCATAAAGTTTGTCAAATAAAGTTTGTCAACAATCGATATCCATGGTTATGGCAGGGCATATTAATAAGAAATATCTCATGACCAACAATGCAAATTAAAGACCAACAATGCAAATTAAAGACCAACAATGCAAGACCAACAATGCAAATAAAAGTTTGTGCAACAAATATATGTATCAACAATGGTGTCAACACCATAAAGTTTGTCAAGTAAAGTTTGTCAAAATCGATATTTATGGTTATGGCAGGGCATATTCGAGAGAAATATCTCATCACCAAGAATGCAAAACAAAGTTTTTGCAACAATAGGTATCAACAATGGTATCAAGACGCAATTCACAAACACTCTGCACGGACCAACAATATACAAGGTGATTATAATTAAAGTCCCTTTGTAAAAATGCTATAAAAAAACAACCATGAGTCCGAATGACTTCAAATTTGGACTGAGCATTCTTGAAGAAGGGGCATTTGATATGGATAAGAAAAAAAATAGTTCCAAAATTTATCACTAGATGGCGCTAATACTGTACTGTATAATAAAAAAAATCATGTTTAACTTGTTTTAGTGTCAATTGCATTCCTTGACCAACTTTAATGTAAAAACATCATGCCATAAACAACTCATGCCAAAGCCGTCGTATTTCAATTCAAAATGTCACTTCTAGCTGAATCCGCTTCCGTTATGCCGCTTACAGCGCCATCTAGTGATAAATTTTGGAACTATTTTTTTCTTATCCCATATCAAATGCACCTTCTTCAAGAATGCTCAGTCCAAATTTGAAGTCATTCGGACTCATGGTTGTTTTTTTATAGCATTTTTACAAAGGGACTTTAATTATAATCACCTTGTATATCTCTGACCAACAATGCAAGGCAAAGTTTGTGCAATATAAAATTCAATGCATAGAATTCCTGTTATTCAGGCTTTTCTTAGAAAAGAGAATTCTTAGTACTTAACAATTTCTTGAAAATCTTTAAAAATGATCAGTAACTGGAGATAATGAGTGGAAGACGATAGAGGAAGCACTCCTTTAGCTGCGTGCTGTATCGAGCGAATGGTAAGCAAGTAAATAGAAGAATCGGCGACTGCTAGACTACACAAAGTGAGGAATGGCCAATTTTTGCTTCAAGACATCGAAAGAAGAAAGGAAATGGCAACAACATCAAGTGTACATCTAAAGTAAGATTACGTGAGTAAAAAAATATTTAGACTAGAAGGCATCCTTGGAGAGGTCCATCCATTGTGAGCCTTTAAAAAATTTTTTTTCGGTAAATCAAGTTCCGGTATATCACCTAGAATGGATTTTTTCAGTGAAGAGGTAAATTCCTGTCATTCGAATTTTTCTTAGAATGGATAGTCCCTTCGGTCTATATTGTAGTGATTGAGTTATTATTTAACCAATTTGGAGGTTTAATTTAGCTTTTTGAGTTTGTTCTGATTACCTACAAGCATAATTATCCCGGGCAATGCCAGGTCCTATGCTAATTCTGTATATATAAAGAAGGATGTTTGTTTGTTTGTTTGTTCGGAAAAATAATAATTATCGATAAAAAATTTATATTCATGGTTATGGAAGGGCATATTAATTAGAAATATCTCATGACCAACAATGCAAGGCAAAGTTTGTGCAACAATAAGTATCAACAATGGTATCAACACGCAATTCACAAACACTCTGCACGGACCAACCAATATATAGAATTCATGACCAACAATGAAAGGAAAGGTTTGTGCAACAATAGTATCAACAATGGTGTCAACAATGCAAGGCAAAGTTTGTGCAACAATAGGCCCGTCGTGTTCGCATCAACAATGGTCTCAATGCGCAATTCACCAATAACAGTGAGCACAAAATTATTCAAAGAATTATAATAATGAACATAAAATGATGATACAATGACAGAACATTCCTTTCCAAGAATTATAACAATGAACATAAAATGATGATGCAATGATAGAAAGTTCTTTTCAAAGAATTATAACAATGAATATAAAATGATGATGCAATGACAGAACATTCGTTTCCAAGAATTATTAACAATGAACAGGAAATGGATATAATAGACGATATAGATAGGGCAGTCTCTCTCGATGAGGCAAAGGAGGTACACGTGTCTTCCTTCAGCTCCCTAACAAGCGTTCACACGATTGGGAAAACTGTGTGTTTCTTTGTGTCTTTGTGTGTGTGTTTACCTAAAAGCGTAATTATCCCGGTTTTACGCCGGGTCCTCTGCTAGTCTATCAACATATATATAAAGAAGGATGTTTGTTTGTGGATTTGTTTGTTTGTTTTTTATACAAATCTACAGTTTTATTCCGATCTTGATAAACTTTCGCATACATGACCTTCAAAGCATGAGGAAGGTCACTGCCTACCTCAGATTTCGAAAAAATACTAATTATTTATAAAAAATCGATATACATGGTTATGGCAGGGCATATTAATGAGAAATATCTCATGACCAACAATGCAAGGCAAAGTTTATGCAACAGTAGGTATCAACAATGGTATCAACACGCAATTCACAAACACTCTGCACAGACCAACAATATATATCTCATGACCAACACTGCAGATAAATGTTTGTGCAACAATAGGTATCAACAATGGTGTCAACACGAAATGCACCAACACAATGCAAGGATCAACAATATACAGTCAGTGACAAAAAGTTAGCACCACCATTATTTTCACTGAAATTCTTTTAATGAAACAAAATTCCAAATGCTCTTTTGGAATACAGACACTTAATATCTTCAGAAACATTCTAGCTTCATAAAAATAAATTGAATGTCCACTTATAATTTTAAAAAAAAATTGTTTTACTCAGGTGATATTTCTGAGTGACAAAAAATTAGCATCAGCTACAAAAAAATCCTCTGAATGGTCTTAATATGTAGTGGATTTGCCTTTTTGTGAAATTACCTCAAAGATACGATTAGGCATCTTAGTAATTAATCCTTTAATCAATGAATGATCTAAATTTTCCCAAGCATCAATGATGGCACATCTCAAGTCAGAAGCATTTTTGTACTGACGATTGTTTTCATACACTTTCGTGATAGCAACCCCCAAACATTCTCAAAGGGATTCAAATCAGGTGACATAGCTGGCCATTGCAGAACAGTGATGTTTTTTTCCTCAAACCACCGTGTTACAAATGTGCTTTGTGGATGGGAGCATTATCTTGCTGAAATACCCAATCATTTCCAGCCTTAATTGGTCCAAAATCAGGGAAAATGTCTTTCATCATTGACAAATACCCTTGTGCATTGATTCGTCCACTGAGAAACTTCAAGTCACAATTCTTCTGGAAACCAATTGCTCCCCAGATCATTACAGATCCACCGCCAAGCTGTCTTCATGAAAGAACTTGTTTTTCTTTTCGCAAATCGTGAAAATAGTATGAGAATCCATCTGGTACGTCAAAGTTGAACTTCTTTTCATCTGTGAATATGACATTTTGCCATTCTGAAGTCCAACCCATGTATTTTCTGGCAAACTGAAGTCTGTTTTCTTGATGACGGTTAGTGAGTGGTGGCTTCCTCTTGATGTGCTGTCGCAGAAGATGCGGGCAGTCATGGATCACACGCTGAACGTTTCGCAGATTTGTGTCGAGCTGCACTTCATCACGAATTTTGTTTTGCTGTTTGACTTGAGTTGGATGCAGCTCTGAGAATCTGACGAACTGACCTTCCATTAAGGGCACGAGGTCTTCCAGAACCCTTGTAAACTGCATATTCCTGAGGATTTCTCAAATAGTTGGAAATAGCCTTTGGGCTTCTCTTCAAACGACGCCCAATTTCACGAATAGAGATGTTTTCTTGTTTGAAGGCATCAATTTGACCTCTTTCATACTCTGACAGCACTGAACCACGTCCCATCTTGTTGTATGTTTATTAATTAAGTTTTTCACTTGTAGTAATTGCTCTTACTACATGATAAAGTAAATATATCACCCCTACTTGAGTTAAATGAGCCTAGCTTTAGGGAGAAACCATTTTTTTGTAGCTGATGCTAATTTTTTGTCACTCAGAAATATCACCTGAGTAAAACAATTTTTTTTAAAAAATTATAAGTGGACATTCAATTTATTTTTATGAAGCTAGATTGTTTCTAAAGATATTAAGTGTCTGTATTCCAAAAGAGCATTTGGAATTTTGTTTCATTAAGAGAATTTCAGTGAAAATGATGGTGGTGCTAATTTTTTGTCACTGACTGTATGTCTGATGACCAACAATGCAAGGCAAAGTTTGTGCAACAATAGGCCCGTCGTGTTCGCATCAACAATGGTCTCATTGCGAAATTCACCAATCACAATGAGTACAAAATTATTCAAAGAATTATAACAATGAATATAAAATAATGATGCAATGACAGAACATTCGTTTCCAAGAATTATTAACAATGAACAGGAAATGGATATAATAGACGATATAGATAGGGCAGTCTCTATCGATGAGGCAAAGGAGGTACACGTGTCTTCCTTCAGCTCCCTAACAAGCGTTCACACGATTGGCAAAACTCTGTGTATTTCTTTGTGTATGTGTGTGTGTGTTTACCTACAAGCGTAATTATCCTGGGCAACGCCGGGTCCTCTGCTAGTCTATATATATAAAGAAGGATGTTTGTTTGTTAGTTTCTTATATTTATAAGAGAAAAGGACGAGACACAAAAACCCTGGAATGCAATAAATAGTTAATAAATACAACTGAAAAATAAAATAATAATTAACAAATAACAAAATAATTAATAAATATATAAGTAAAATCAAAATAAAACTAAAAAATTTTTCAGTTGTATTTATTAACTAATTAGTTTCTTATACAAACCTACAGTTTTATTCCGATCTTGATGAAATTTTGCATACTTGACTTTCAAACCATGAGGAAGGTCACTGTCTACCTCAGATTTCGAAAAAATAATTATTGATAAAAAGTCGACATTCATGGTTATGGCAAGGCATATTAATGAGAAATATCTCATGACCAGCAAGGCAAGGTAAGGTTTTTGCAACAATAGGTATCAACAATGGTAACAACACGCAATGCACCAACACTATGCAGGGATTAACAGTATACATCTCATGACCAACAATGTAATGCAAAGTTTGTTCAATATAGATAAGGTTGAATTTGGAACAATGCATAGAATTCCTGTTATTCAGGGTTTTCTTAGAAAAGAGAGTTTTTAGTACTAAACAACTTCTTGAAAATCTTTAAAAATGATCAGTAACTGGAGATAATCGAGAGTTATCAGACAATTGAGAAAGAGGAGAGAAGACAGAGGAAGCACTCCTTTAGCTCCGTGCTATATGAGAAAATGGTAAGCAGGTAAATAGAAGAATCGGCGACCACTAGCCTACACAAAGAGATGAATGGCCAATTTTTGCTTCAAGACATCGAGAGTGGGAATTGCCACAACATCAAGGGGAACATCTAAAGTAAGATTACGTGACTAAGAAATTATTTAAGCTAGCAGCGGCATACATGGAGAGGTCCATCCATTGTGAGCATTTAAAAAATTTTTCCTAGTTTTCATTATGAATTTTACTGTATTAATTCTAAGCGTTTTCATGTGTTTATTTTTAAGATATTGCTAAATTTTGTCACAAAAACAGTCCGAGGCACTCCCGGGGTTATCACCTAGCTTATTTGGTAGCACACCAGATCCAAACATTTCATAAAAATACATTTTGACTATATTCTTTGGGAATGTGTATATTTCGGAAACTGAGATGTTGATAATGCGATGATTGAACGTTCGTTTCCAAGAATCATTAATAATGAGCATAAAATTATGATGCAGTGACAGAACATCAATAAGGCAGCATCTATTGATCAGGCAAAGGAGTCACGCGTGTCTCCCTCGAGATCCCTATCAAACCTCCAGACGACAGGCAGAAATTATTGAGCCTGGAAAGGAAAGACAAAGAAGGAGTATTGGACAGAAAAACTCTGCAACTAAAACAGAAAAAGCTATACGGGCATTTGAAACATCTGAGCAAAGGGAGTTTCGAATAGAGCAAGAGCTTCTACGTCAAGAGCAAGAAAATTTTGAGTCTAAATTATCTGGCCCCGGTTTATCAACTAGAATTCCTGTTTTTCGTATATTTCGTAGAATGGATAGTTCCTTTGCTCTGTGTTGTATTGATTGAGTTATTATTTAACCAATTGGGAGTTATAATTTGATTTTTTGAGATTGTTCTGTTTACCTACACGTGAAATTATCCCAGGCAACGCCGGGTACCTCTTCTAGTAACAATAATAAACATGATAATTTTAGATTTTTTTCTTTCTGCTGCATCTCTATTCAATTTCGGCTATAGAATAGATAACAATCACTCGGATATTGTTATCACTTTGGCTGGGTCCCAAAGTGATCACATTAAGCGGCACCACTGTACATGCTTACAAAAACAGCTAGCTCACACAGCCTGATGAAATATACGTATTCACTAATTTTTTAGCTTATTTTAAAGGTAGTCAGTTTGAAATTTGTTTTATTTTCTGTTTTGCCTCTCTCACTGAGTGCCTTTGGTCGCATGAATGGTTGTTTTTTCTCGGGTTGAACTTGGTTGAAATGTTGAAATAAAAATATAAATTTCAGATTTCTCAATGCTGCTGAGGCATACTTGGCTCCCTCTCTTTACTAATTTGCACAGCCTTGCCACTTAGAGGTTGATAAACGCGTTCTTTGATTCCCCAACCTCGCGATATTCAGTCGCC
>JAHWFO010011298.1:0-13132 GCA_023313115.1 Rhysida immarginata
CTTTGTTTTTCTTTTATTTTTTTATTCATTTAAACCTATTTAATTCTCTTTATATTATTTTTTCTTTGTGTCCATTACTGCATCTTATTTTTATTTCGCTTAATTTTTCTGTTTATCTAGCATTTTTTTTTCTCTCTCTCGCTCGACCTTTCCTAAAAGCAGGTTCCTTCCTTGCCTCCTCTTAGTTCCCTGGGCTAGGAATCATTATTCTTGCCCTATTGGAATTTTTCGGATCTTAGATTTTTTTGTGGGTTCGATTTAAAAAGAAACTGGCCTCCGATCGTAAACCAGAACTCTGAATTTCTTCCGTTGCTCTTTTTGTATTAGTTTTCTTTGGAATTTTTATTATCCACCTGTTTTTATCTAATTATAGATATATATTTTATTTCGTTTCCAAATAAATGCAGCATGTTATTCCAATCCAGTGGATATCACTTCTGAATATTGACGGTTGTTGGCTCCACTTCTGGAGATATCGGCGCAGCGCAAGATTTACTGTTCAACCCTTGGACTCTAGAGAGATTTTTCCGACATCTAGTTTTGGACTCTTTTTCGTTTCGTCCTTTGTGTACTCTCAGATCCTTCAAGCCAATGGTGAATGTTCCTCAGGATGTAATGCAGAATCCATTTTATGTATCTCTTGCCATGAAATTTTTATCTCCTTTTTCTTTTTGTTACCACTTCAAATGTTGAAATAAAAGAAATATTTGTATGGAACGCGTATAGTTTCACTCTTTTTATACTGCTTATATTAAAGGGGAATTTTGAGGTATTTGACATAATTTACGTAATCTTACGCATTTCACTTAAGACTGAAATTTAATTTCATTTACCAACATTAAATTAATTAATTAAGAATTCTCTGTTTTCAGGGAATGGTCCTGTTTTCTTTACTTTTGGGTATAGGGATTACTACTTAAGGGTTTTCTCTTTGGGTAAAGACTGAGCGTGTCGGGAACTGAATTCTTTTCCTAGCACGCTACAGTTTGTAGGTAGGTATGTGGCCAATTTTATGCAGTTAACTCCTCTGAAACGGTAAATAGCCGAACTAAATAAAAATTATGCTTACTTAGAGGGTGCTTTAATTGTGTCTTAGCGTATATTTTATGACCATTGGGTAAGCCGTTTTCGAGATATTAATTATTTTCTAAAAATTAAAAAATGGCTGCAGCGTTCAAACTAGCAAATCAAACTCAATAAACTCGACATGTACATACTCTTCTCATTATAGCGAATTTTATTTAAATGATTTGTTTGGCTGTGATGAGCAGTTTTGGAGTTGTTCACTATCACATCACCCAAGACCCCCCTCCGCCGTCAATTTTTTTATTTATTTTTTATTTTTATTTTTTTATTATTTTTTAGATATTCAGACAGCGAGGTACTTAATCTATACATTGACCATTTTTTTATAGAAATGGGCTAAGCCTTTTTATAGATATAAAAATTTTTTTTGAAAAAATAAGAAATGATAGAAACATTCATTTTAAAGATCCAAACAATATATAAACGGCATGGAGGGCTTCCTCCTAATGAAAAATACAATTTTCTGTTTGAGGTAGAATATATCTAATGTTTTGATACTGGGATACTTCGCTTAAATCGTGAATGTCACGAAAAGTGTTGATCACGAAAACCTTAATAACATCAATACTATTAATGATAGAAAAATGAATTAAATTGCATTCGATAGTATATAAAGCAAAGCATGCTTTCGACTTTGACCGACTTCATTTTGACGTCATCGGCTGATGATGCAATCGAAGTATATATTTGAGTCAGAAAATCTGCTCTTCGGCAGAGATTAATTTAGTCTAGCCCCGGCTTCCTGTGTGATAGCATGAATGAATATTTTTGTGTCATTCGTTTTATCTTTTTGCGCTATATAAAATACCTCAAAAATTAAACCTCGATATTTAAAAGTATCTAAGATATCGGCCTTCGAATTGTGGAAATTTGGCAAAAATTACAGAATTTCCAACTTATGCATAATAAACGTCAGATAAATTACAGAAAACATCACAGGTAACAGATTTAGAGAATCGGAATCCATGAAGACCCAGATGTCCGACGTTGAACGTCTACAGGCTCAGCAGGAACGACTGAACGTTGAGTCTTGGCGCCACCAAAGTGAACTATAGCCCGATACGAATGGGCTAATAACTTTCACTGCTCAGTTCGACGCAAATAACATACCTGATGACATATAGGTTTCAACACCGATTGATAAAATCCAACCCATCGAGGTCTATAATGAATCATAACCGTCAACATTAGCAGCATCTTCATCGAATGCGATTTATGTTCAGAGCGATATAGAGTGTGAGGCATTTGTCATGAGACAACTGAATATCTCAAAGACTAAGCATTGAATTAAATGTCCATAATGTCCAAAATCAAAAGTGAATTATTTCGCAGGGGAAATTCTTTAGTTAAAAAATGACCTTTTCCCTTGTGAGTGGGTAACTTTGAAATCTTAAATAGAAACCCCTATTTTTAATGGTATATTCAGATTGTAAACAAAATTTCAGAAATGTTTTATTATCAATATTTTTTTCAATTGATCCAACCGTTTAGGAAACAGAGGCCCTGAAAGTGTGGAACTTTTAAAGTTTTGAACCCAATTTTATCAAATATAGAGATAAAAAGTGGGTCTAACAGACATTCCTATTCTACTGTTTAATGGTCTTTAAGAATCCGAAGTCAGAATTTCAAAGATTCAAAATTTTCTAGTGCACAAGTAAACTTTTGGGGGCAGCAGTCCTGCGGAGACAGACTGGTCTAAATATAGACGACTGATCGACGCTGTTATCAATGATTTGCATCGTTAAAGCTTTGTACAATTGTGTAGTGAGATCTATATCATGGATGAAAGAAACAGGATGGACTACGCCCTATACTTACCCAGCAAGTTTGATTTCAGAGCGACCTCTGGATTATTGCATGAAAACTAGTATCTGCAACTAGTATCTGCAACTACGCCATACTGTCCATAGCCTAATGATTATTGTTGACATAATGCTAGGAGACCAGAAACAGCTGCATTTCTTTGAAACTTCCAATATAAATTTAGATCATGTGTACAGAATGATTTAAGGAAGAAAGTTTTTCTATTTTCATTTTGATATCTTTTAATGTAATTTTCAATATAATTTTTAAAGCAAAACTTTATATGTTTATAAATAAATTGTTTAAAGAATCGTATGTAATTTTAATATTACATATTTCAATAAAGTAATTCAATAAGATAATAAAAAATACTTTAATACAAAAAAATTTAAAAGAACTCGTAATATTTGCGATATTATTTTTCTCTTTTTAACAGCTGTAGAAAAAGAAACCATGCGAAGCAAAACCACGGTCTATAGATATTTATGGTCATCGAACTTTGGCCATTTTCCATTGTTTCGAGAAGCTAAGGAAAACAATCGCGCCAGGTGCTGCATAGATCGCACTATTCCTGACCACAACCTGCGATAAAGATTTTCATTGAAACTGAATACGAAAGTAAAGTTTCTGTCTGCCGATAGGGTTGCGCTGCAGTCGCAGTTGGGCAGATTGTTCATGCAGCGCCACTTGTCAATAGAGTTCCCGTCCTACCGGGAGCTAGAAACTTTAGTTTCATTTTAACAATGGAGCGTTTGGTTTTGCCGAATGAATATCTATAGACCGTGGCAAAACCAAACGCTTCGGCATTATCATAGCCATTAATAATAACATGTTATCTTTGTTGGCTATGATATTATTCATTTAAAAATTCTCGAGGGCGCCACTGAAAAAAAGTCACCCACGACTCACAGGAGTCATCCATCCTGTTTCTTTCATCCATGTCTATATTAGGAAGCGTTTACTCTGAGTGGTCAGATTATTATGACCACCTATTATTTGTAGGCAAATTAGCTATGATTTCGCGCTGACTTTGCTAAAGAGGCGGAGTAGTGTAAATAGGCAAGCAGGTTGCTTACTACGACATTGGAATATTTATTTTAGAAGATTACACTAGCCAACGAAATTTAAATTTTTCTTGTGACAAAATGAAAGTGGGTGTTTTTTGGTAATATTTTTTCTCCGATTACGAATATAATTTTTAAGTTTCTATAGCACGCACAGCTTTCTTGTTTTACAATGAAACATTTTTAAATCATTCAGAGTATGGGGCCTGGTAAATTTCCTTGCGGCTCCAAAATATGGATAGTTTAACAATGCAAACGCTTCTCTTCAAACCCATTACTTTAACATAGAAGTCTGATAATGCATAACTTGGGAACGTGACGTTATAGAAAAAATCTAAAAGCAGATTTGATTCTACATACAATATGCTACTAAGAATACTATGTGTTGTCTTAGTCACAAAATGTGTGTTCACTAGTGTTATAGGTAAACGAGGTGATTTAGCAGCCTTTGATGATTTTGGCGCTCAGAGGCATGGAGCTAATATGAGCAAAACGGCTGCATTTGTTAAATGTTCAGAAACAGCCGCTGTTAAATTGTTACAGACTGGACTGTCTGCTGGAAAACTGGGCGTGATCGTGCCAGTTGTGCCCATCAATGTTCAGGCAGTAAGGAGAGCGGCAAGACTGATACAAGACAACAGAAAGTAACCAAATTACTGCAGATCTTTATCAAGACTCCTCTCAAATGATCTCCGAACGCACTGTTCGCCATATACTGCATAGTATGGAATATAGGAGCCGAAGGCCAGTTCGAACACCTTTGCTATCTGCAGCTAACAAGGAAAAACGTCTCCAATTCGCACAAGAACACAAGGATTGGATAGTTGCGAATCGTAATAAAGTCATGTGGTCTGATAAACCACGTTTTCAGTTGCATTATGCAGATAACAGAAAGAGAATTGACGGAAACTGCATGAAAGCATGAACCCCATAAGCATGAGTACATCGTCTAAGCTCGTGGGGGCAATCATTGTTTGGGTCCTTTAATTTGTGTAGAAAAACGTCTGAATATCAGAACCTACCTAAATAGTTTTCTGATCAAGTTCATGCAATCATGGTGATGGTGTATCGCAATGAAGATGTTTTTTTCTAATGTGACAATGCGGCACGCCACGCTACTCGTATTATGCAGGAATAGTTTCAAGAACAAACAATTCCTGTGCGTTATTACCTGCAAAAAAATTTTTTGCCACTTAATGTTGTGTAAAATCCATTGGTTCTCATGTGATTTGTATGGACGCTTTCTTTATTCTTTAACACGAGGATCATCACTACAAAGATGTTTGACGCCATCTATTGGCGTTTTACATTAAAACCCAATTGAAACTGATACTTAGATTGGAATTGAACATTATATAAGTATACTAGTTATTAAAACAGTCCAATTCTTCCCATCTTCCCACCCTGAGATGGGATTCTCAGTCAAATTATCTGTAAGGGGCAAAGCAATTGAATTGGTCGTCTCACTTGTTGACCACCTGGAAGTTTCAGAACGCAAGATCTACATTTTCCGTCTCTTCCAATTTTCAACTCTGTGATACGTCCCATTTTCCATTTCTGTTTAGGTCCGGTATCTTCCACGATCAACGCGATGTCTCCTACTTTTACACTTAGTCCTTGTTTCTTTGTTCGGACTTCGTGGAATGATCGTAGCTCCAACAAGTACTCAGACTTCCATTGCTTATTAAAACCTTCTAAAATCTTTTTCCTTTTTCTCCACATTTCCCCCAAATTCGTGTCACTCTCTTCTGGTTGTCTGTGAGTCTTTTCCCGAGCAGAAAATAACTAGGAGTCATAGCTTCTTGTTCTCCATCAACGTAGGTTAGTGGTCGAGAATTGAGAGTTGCTTCTATTTCCGTTAAGATTGTCACTAACTCGTCTACATAAAGTTTTGTTTTGCCAATAGTTTTTAGCAAACATTTCTTTGCTGTTTGTACAAGCCTTTCCAACCATCCTCCCCACCATGCAGCACGTTCGAAAATAAATTGCCAAGCAATCTGTTTGGCTGCAAGGTAGAAGGATAGTGTTGCATTCACTTCAGTAGTCCAAAGCTTTGGCCAGCTCGTGATTAGTACACTGAAAAGTTTTTGCATTATCTGTGTAGATCTTCCGTGGGAGACCTCGTCTAGCAAAAAATCGACGTAAGGCTAATATGAAGGTGTCAGCTCGCATGCTGATGATCAATTCTAAGTGTAAAGCACGTGTGGTTGCACAGGTGAACAATGCGATATAAGTCTTTTGTGGCAACGATGTCAAGAGGCAGCTGACAAGTAAAGGATCGGCATAGTCGATTCCCGTGACGTTGAATGGTGTCTCTAAGTGAATTCTGTCCAGAGGCATCGGTGCCTTGATTTCTGAGCTTCGTCGAGCACGTAGTTTACGATAAATAACGCAGTCTTGTACTATTTTCTTGACAACTTGTCTTGCTCTTAGTATCCAGTAAGTGCTTCGTAAGGAAGCCAAGAGATGACTCGTACCCATATGATGTAATCGTTGATGCTCATGACGTATAAGAAGGCGTAGAAAGTGGTGTGTACCATCTAGTTCAAGGGGATGTTTCTCTTCTGAGGAAATGATAGCGAATTGAAGACGTCCTCCACTGCGTATAAGGCCTTATTCATCCAAGAAAGGGGCATATTTGTATAGTAATAATTTGTGTGGTAACGGGAAAGCTTAATGCAAAGCTTGCAGCTCTTCAGCAACGGAGAGGTATTGTACTATACGTATCCAAACTGTTTTGCTTCGTTGAGGTTCAGATGCGGTTAACAGGAGCGAATATGGTCTATGTTCACGATGGACGAAGCGTAGTACCCATGCAGTAATGCGTAGGATTTTCTGCTAGTTGTTGATACGTTGCACATTAAACAAGGTAGATCTGGTGTGGATGAGGTATACATGTGGTTTGATCTGCTCTGCTATGTCAGTGTCCAATTGTGTTGTAAGGGTTGGAGTGGTTGTGTGTAGTAGGTGATGCTGAAAGAGCCAAGACGGTCCTTGCCACCACAAAGAACAATGGGTGAGTTGCTTAACAGATAAGCCTCTCATTAAGTGGTCAGCAGGGTTGTCCTTGCCAGGATAATGTCGCCACTGATGTGCTACGTAAATGGATTTCTGCAACCCTGTTAGAAAGAGCTCGAGTGATTCCTGGGAAATTGCACTTACCCTCCTTTACTCACTCAGAAATATTATCTGTTGCTTACTCTACTAAATGCCATCGTGGACTGAAGATTTCTTGCATACCTGGCTTTGTATATAAGGGATGCTTTGCTATTCTCTTAAATCCGATTACTCATATTTTTAACTTAATTTTAAAGACCCGTTTGTATCCGGAGTCATGGAAAAAAGTATGCTGCGTCCCTAATCCTAAATGCGCTCGCCCTAAGGAAACCTCAGACTTCAGACCTATCTCTTTAATTTGTTTCCTAGCGAAAGTTTTTGAGTTGTTAATCGCCAAACATATATATTGTTATCTCCCACCGGTTCTTCCTGGCTGGCAGTTTGGATTCATTAAGCGTAAATCCACAATTTTAAACGTGGGCATTACTGTATCTACGATTGCCGAAACTTTGGATAATAAACAGCAAATGAATCTAGTTTTCTTTGATTTTAGTAAGGCCTTTGACAGTGTTTCGCATAACCGTCTACTATAGAAGTTGCCTTATTTAGGTTTCGCTATTCCACTATTAAATGTAATTCGCAGTAAGCTTGATAGTAGGTCAATTAGGATAAAATATAAGGATAAATCTTCCTCGGAAAAAAAATGACCAGTGGCATTCCTCAAAGTTCCCCGCTGGGCCCTTTATTTTTTATTATTTATCTTATTGATCTGGATTATTATTTGAACTTAGAGAATGTTACCTTACTAGCCGATGCTGATGATATTAAAATATCCCGCCCTATTAATGATTTCACTGATTGTAGGATCCTTCAGGAAGAAATCGATAATTGCCGACATGGTCTGCCCATAATGGTATGAAGTTAATCGCAGCGAAAACACTTGTACTCTTCTGTTATAGATCGAGTTCTCCGTTTTTATAGAAATATAAAATCAATTCCACAAATGTTATCAGAGTGCAGGAAGTGACTGACCTTGGTATCTCATATTTTTTTAAGTGCTCTTTTAAAAAACACATTCGCACTCTTACCCATTGGATCTCACGCATGCGGGGTATTGTTAGAAGATTGAGCAAAATTTTACATTCGTTTACTTTTTTTAACACTGTCTTTAACTCAATTATCTTAAGTAAATTAACATAAAATTTTATCCATAATTATTATTATTAATTCATTATCGCGTTCTTCATCATCTAATAATTTGATTCTTTTCTCTTTAAGACTTAAAGCTGAATTTGCTACTCAGCGTTTTTTAATTAATATTCTTAGTGTAATTTTGAGGCTCCATTTTTCTTGGAGAGCATTGGCTTATCTACCGCTAGTATTACTAACCATTCTGGTTTAACATTATCAAATAGATTTTACAGAACAAATTTGAAATTTTGTGACTTAAGAGCCAAAATGGCTTCAAGTTTTAGCAGTAACAATAAGTATGTAAATTTTTTTAGTCGATTTAGTTTGTCCTCTTTCCTTTTTCATTTTCATATGTTCTCTCTCTCTCTTTTTTCTCCTCATTAATCCCGTTTTTGGGCAATTTTTTGCCTGTGGGGGTCAACCTCTGGTGCAGTACCATTGTTTGTAATAGCCATGGTTCTTCTACCGGGTTGATACATAATAATAAATAATAAATAAACTGTTTCTACTTGCTTGGAGATCCAGTGGTCCAGTGTAAAGTGACTGCGGAGTCAGTCCAATAGGTGACCTGTGGTACAGGCAACTTCATTTCTTTTGACACATAGGTGTATAAACGAATGCCTAGTACTGGTGCTAATAATTCCAAGCATGGCAGAGTGATGGTTTTCAAAGGTGCAAGTCTGGCCTTCGCCATGAGAAGATGACAATAACGTTGGTTTGATTGTGTGATCTGGACATAGATTGCAGCACCATATGCACGCTTGCTAGCATCGTAGAAGACCTGGCATTGTAAATTCGATGTAGTGTATGAAAATTGCACCCAGCGTGGTATCATCAGGTCTTGTAAGTATAACAGATGTTGAAACCATATGTGACTTCGTTGTGCGAGGTCATCTGGTAAAATGGAGTGCCAATCAAGATTTCTTTTCCAGGTGTCCTGGAATAAATTTTTTCCTATGACGACACTAGGAGCTAATAGACCTAATGGATCGCATACTGTGGCTGTAACACTCAGTAAGAAGTGCTTAGTAACGGGTTGTGTGAATACATAGTTCATGGACACAATCTGATATAACTGATCAGTGTGCTGATCCCAGCAAAACCCCAAAACATTGCCGTTGTCATCTGTAGACACAAGGGTGTCTTTTCATTGTTGTTTGAGGAATGTCCTGTTTGTTTTCCATTTCGTCATGACTAAATGAATTTTTGCAAGAAGTATGGTTACAGTATTAAACAACTGTGGAGCATCATCTTCACTGTGCTGTCCTGCTACAAAATCATTTGCATACATGTTGTTGGAATAAGGTAGGCCAAATCAGGATTGGGTTGTGAAGTCTCAACATAAACTCTTAGAGAAAGAGCCAGTAAAAATTGAATGCAGTTCAGGCAAAATGGTAAACGTTTGAAGCAGTATTAAGTAATGTCTCTGTTTGTAGTATTTATTGATCTCATGAAATGAGATCATACCATAAGAAGCATGTGACATCTCTATCTTCGGAATGTAGCAAGAATTGTAGAAAAGCTTGTTTACCATCTCCTGCTATTGAGAATTTGAAGTTGCGAAATCATAGAAGCACAGCTGTATTATTTGGATTGATATTTGGACCCGTTTTTAAAACATCATTTAAGGACAATTGGCCAATTGCATGTGAGGATCCGCTGAAGACGATTCGAACTCTTGTGGTGTTTCGACTGTCATCAATCATGGCTCGATATAGCAAGTAATAACTGAAGTTAGTGGAATGTTCATTTTCTACCTTTTTGGTGTGGTCTTCTTGTAGATGAGAAATCATGATGTCAGTGTAATGTTGTTTAAGATGTGGCTGATGATCAAATCGTTGTTGGAGGGATTGGAAACGTTTGTAAGCCACTTCCCTGTTGTTTGCCAGTAGGTGTTCGTTTGGCTTCCAAGGCAGCTTGACAACAATTCTGTGGTCCTCCATGCAAAAGTGCCTTTTAAAGTTTTTAATGACATGTTGGTCCGGAATGGTAAAGGGATTTTCTTCTTCGTGCTCTTTAATTCCTAAAGTGTCGAGATCCCAGAACTGTTTTATGAGTATGCCACCTACAGTGTCCTTTCGATGAGTTGAAATTAACATGGTGTGTGATGTCAAGCATCTGCTAGAAGATTGATGCCCTTGTAAGATCCAACCAAAGTTACTTTTAGGAACAGTCATGGTTGGTGTGAGTCATATAATCTCATCTTGTAGGATTTTCTCATAGTATTCAACACCTATAAGAATTTCAATTCGTGGGACTGGGTGAACATCATCCACATTAGCTAGGTTCACGTGTCTGCAAGTGCTGGCAACCTCCATAGGTACGGACGGAAGTGAGTCAAAGTGTTTGTAGTTTCCAGTGCCTCAAGTGATACAAATTTCTGCTCATGACAGCTTCCTAAGTGTACTCTGAAGTGTTGGCGTGTTGTCGTGACAGTAGTATTAGTCTCATATCCCAGTACGGTTAACTGTTCTGTTGCAACGGTAGGCAAATGTAAGTTGATTGCAGTGGTTTGTAAAATATAACTCCTTCGACTGCCACTGTCCAATAAACATCTTGTCAGGCGTCATGAGCCATCTGGTAAGCACAACCATACCCTTGCAGTTTGTAGAAAGACTTAATTAGTGTGTAGTGAAAGTTGCGTACTCGTGGTGATGACCATAGAAACAGGTGGTGTGGTAGTCTTCGTTGTCACTTGTGTGGTGGCCACGGGTGTTGTCTCCTCTGAAGTGGCTGTAGTGTTCAATCGTTGTAGACAAATAGTAATATGATGTGACTCCTTGCATCATAAACAACTGTAACGTGATTTTCCTTTGCAGTGGCCTCTTCTCTAACATAAAAAACATCGCTTATCAGCTAGAAGTTTGTTGGTACGTGCTTCGAGTGTAGTTAGTTTTGCGCAGTTTTGGGCCCAATGTTCTTCATTACACAAAACGCAAAATGGTGTCGTTGGTTTGGAGCGATTTGGAGCCGAGGATTTGGTTTTGGGAAGACTGATCTTGACCTGCAGGTTATCTGTGGTAGTCCATCCACGTGATGGTGCAGTGTCACTTGTCGATGTGTTGAAGGACTGGCGTCTAGCGTGTGTCTTCTCTCTGCCATCAATCTCCGAGTTCAAGAAGTTCATAAGTGTGCTCAAATTGAAGTGTTGGGTTTTTGGAGTTGTGCGTGTCCACAAGAGATCCAACTCTTTGGGAAATAAAGGAAGTATAACTGGAGTGAGAAAAATACCGTAGTCACTAATATTCACCCCAAATGATTCCAGACTCCAAATGTTTTGTTGACACAAATTGTAAGCATGACATAAGTCTTGTAGAGTTGGGTCTGTTTTGACACAGATGTTGGTTAGGGCAGAGAAATGCGTTTGAATCAAAGTTTGTCTGTCACCAAATCGCTTTTGTAACGTTTGTTTGGCTTTTTACAGGGCAGCACCCGTTATCAAGGAATGCAAATAAACAAACTTATCGATTGTGGTCATTGCAGCATTTTGATCGACAGATGCCTTAAATTGTTCCCTAAAGCGGCTCCCTAGTGTTAAATCACCCTCAAAGGTTGGAATTTGTAGTTGTGGGAGTTTCGGTTATTGCAGCTGTGGTTGTTGAATATGAGCAAGAGGCATCAACGTTGTGGAAGTGGTGCCTTCTCTTGACGAGATGGCTTATTGTTGTACATCGGTAACATATTTTCTCACCTTGATGTTCCAGCATCTTGCGTCATCATTATATTGTTCCTTAACTTCATGTGCTTCGTCCGTCTCAATAAATGAATGTTCGTCTTCTTGTTTTAAGTTGATGTGTGTTAAATGGTGTAATTCTATGAGAAGACGTTCATTAGTGGATTCTAACTCAATAGGATCACGAACTTCCGATTCAAATAACACACTCAAACGGTTCATAAATTTAGTAACTGCTTTACGAGCTGTTGTTCGATGTTTCTTTGTATTATTTAGTGTAGCCATTATTCACAGTCAGAGATGTCGATGTGATGGTAGTCCGCTTAGGCCTATGGTGTGCCACAAGTACTGTTTATTGAGCACAAACCTATCTTGAAACGCGAAGTTTTTTGTTACTTGGTTAGATAGCACGATTATCATATAGTTATGTAAACACTGTTCTTGTTGATGAGTACATCAAACTGGTTTTCGGCACCAAAATTGTGTAATAAATCCACTGGTTCTCGTGTGAACTGTATGAATGCTTTCTATATCCTTTAACACAAAGATCATCACTACAAAGATGATGAAACTTAGATTGGAATCTATTGGCGTTTTACATTAAAACCCAAATGAAACTGAAACTTAGATTGGAATTGAACATTATACAAGTACACTAATTAATAAAACAGTCCAATTTTTCACAAATGTATGCTTTAATCCCTATGTTGATTCGACAATTGAAAATGATAGTAAAGCCATGAACGACGACGACAAAGTGAGCATTTGTGGGAGAAAGTTGAAAGATCCATCAGACAGGTGGTTCCAAAACAACAAGTTTCGGTGTATGTGTATTTTAGTATACCAAAGCTCATACTAATACAGGATTCGTTGATACTTGCGGAAAATAAAGATGTTAACTTAACGAAATGTTAACACACTAGCAGCATATACTTTCAGTATAATTTCTTATGCACATTCCGCGTTATCCGTCACTAAAGAGTAGTTTTCCGTATCGCTGCACTGAAAGCTGACATCTTAAACCCGCTACTCCATAGAAATCGGGCTCAAGATGGAGCTTACAGTGTAGCGGTCTGGAAAACCACCTCTTTAGTGACAGATAACGCGGAATGTGCAGAAGGAATTATACTGAAAGTATATGCTGCTTTTGTGTTAACATTTCTTTAACTTTTATCTTTATTTTCCGTAAGTAATAACGAATCCTGATTTAGTATGAGCTTTGGTATACTAAAATAAACTTATACCCAAATTTCACTCA
>JAHWFO010011298.1:15930-41588 GCA_023313115.1 Rhysida immarginata
ATGTTGGAGGTCAAGGGAGTTAACTCCCAGCGAATAAAGAAACGGAGACCAAATAACTCGGAGCAAATAAAGAAACGGAATCCGAATGACTCAGAGTCACGGGAGTCACTCCGAGTGACTCCAAGTAAATAAGTGAACGCACCCATAGAGAAAGTATGGACAATCCATTGTTGTAGACAGCCATTTTGTATCCTATTTCAAATGAGAAATGCTTCTTGTTTTGTAGCAAATTCATACCACAGTCAAAGGTAGTAGTTAATATAGTTAGCTCTCGGTAGGGCGGGAACTCTATTGTAAAGTGGCGCTGCATATACAATCTGCCCAACTGCGCCTGCAGCGCCATCCTATCGGCAGACAAAAACTTTACTTTCGTTTTCAGTTTCAATGAAAATCTCTATCGCAATTGCGGTCGGTAATAGTCAACACCTCCTAAAGAGAAAGCCTCTGCACGGAAACCATTATACATTGTTACATCATCATAGTAGTGCAAATTCAGGGCTTATTATTGGTAGAAATACGAATAACAAAGCACTACTATGATGATGTAACAATGTATGACGTTTCCGTGCAAAGGCTTTCTCTTTAGGAGGTGTTGGAATAGTGCGATCTATGCGGCACCTGGCGCGATCTGTTTTCCTTAGCTTCTCGAGACAATGGAAAATGGACGAAGCTCGATGAATATGAATATCTACAGACCGTGCTCTTCAGTAAATACAGCAATCCAATTGTTGGGCTAAAACGATGAAATTTAGAGCCTGTGCACAGACCAGGGGATTATAAGACTATGGCTGGGGTGAAGTCATCATAGTCAAGACGTAGCCGACGACACGTCTACCTAGGATGATCAGGTGATTTTCCACGCCGGGGCCTGTCTTTTTCGTAGGCTACGTGATCAAACAAATGACGTATATTAAAGATAACCTCCGAAGCAATTGTTTATCTTTCACACGACCATCACGGAGTGATAAGTTTATCTTTTCGTTTATTTTATTTGAAATATTTTATTGTATTTTATAAACAATTTTTTAATTACAGTTTCAATTTCAATTTAGTTTCGATCGTCTTTCAGTTATATATTTTCATATTAGTTACTTATTTTTGATTTATGTATGTGGAAAATAATTCCTGAACCTTTTACGTGTCTGTTTGTACAGTTGTAGTCAGAACAACTTTGAGGAATGGTTTTAAATTAAGTATTCCTCGATCCCAAAATCTTCAAAAACAAAGCAACCAGACTGCTAATTACTTCACGGCTCGCTTCTGCCCAGAACTATCATGGCTCAATTTGCTTCACATGGATTAACAATAGGATTCGAGGTCGATCTTTAATATACGTCATTGGTGAACACCACCTCTACTTAAAGCCTGAGCCAACACCACCTAGACAGAAGGCCTGCGCACAGAAACTGTATATATTTTAAAATCATCAAACGGCCAAATTTGAAACATATTATTGGTAGAAATACGATTAACAATAGCCGTTACGAGCCGCCTTAATGTGACGTAACAATGCAAGACTTTTCTGTGCGCAGGCCTGGTGTCTAGAGGTGCGTTCACTTATTAACTTGGAGTCACTCAGAGTGACTCCCGTGACTCTGAGTCATTCGAATTCCGTTTCTTTATTTGCTCCGAGTCATTTGGTCTCCATTTGTTTATTTGCTCGGAGTTAACTCCCTTGAACTCAGAGTACGCTTGGAGTCATTCGGAGCTGGCTTCTTTATTCGCTTTGAGTGCGACTCGCATTAACTCCCTTAACTCCTGCTTTCAAGGTGGAGTCATCCAACGCCAACTAAAAAACAAAGCCTGTGCTGACAATTCAACTTTCATTGTTTACAACAAACGAAAAAGCACTTGTTGTAATCCGCGTTTTTTCGTTTGTTGTAGACAATGAAAGTTGGATTGTCAGCCCTCGTCGAGGCTAACGAGAAAGACATGCTCTGGCACTGAAAAGTCAGCTGACCAAGATCGGTCTATTAACAATGTAACTTTCATTGTTTCCATCTTGTATGTTAACTTTTTATCATTTGTTGGAAACAAAGGAAGTTACATTGTTACTAGAGCTATCTTGGTCAGGTGATTTTTCAGTGCCGGAGTCTGTTTCTCGTTGACCTCGGCCCTCGTAATATCGAAGCCGACGCGATCTAAATAAGCCGTGGCACTTATTTTGTGACATCATGCAAACAGATGGACTTTGTGACGTCTTGCAGAAAGAAATTTAAAAACAAAATAAAGATATTTAAAATTTTAACTCAAATGATTTATTCAAAAGGTAAATGAACCATGTTTGCTAATAATGCATTTTATTCTACTATATTTACTTAGTTATCTAAAATACAAAATTCATATTTAAAATACGTCACGAAAACCGATGGGATTTCCACAATGCCAAGTGACATAGTGCCATGGCTTTGTATCACGGTCTATAGATATTCATGGTCATCGAGCTTCGGCCATTTTCCATGAAGCTAAAGAAGCGAAAGAAAACAGATCGCGAAGCTAAAGAAAACAGGTCCCGCCAGGTGCCGCATAGATCGAATCAGGGCTGACCGTGACCTGCGATAGAGGTTTCTCATTGAAACTGAAAATGAAAGTTAATTTTCTGTCTGTCGATAGGACGGCGCTGCAGGCGTTTTTGGGCCGAATGTACATGCAGTCACGGCCATCTTGAAACCTACAGGCCTGAACATCACGTGATCAGCAGCTGTGTGACGTTGCAATCGTGGTGCTGCTTTAGTTGTTTACCGTCATTTAGTTGAGAAGCACATGTTTTCCTTCCGAATCACAGTCAGCTTTAAAACTCAAATTATTTTTTAAATCTCAAGATATACTGTCTCTGGCACTTTAGAATTTTCTCATCTAGGATATCTAAGGTATGTAATGTTACACATTATTACATTATTTTTAATAATAAAGAAGGTTTTAACAAAGAACGTAAATCAGGAAGAAGTGACCGTTCGAGGGAAAACATGTAACGCGTGTGACGTCATGTTCACGTCATAAATCAGTGGCGGACTCTAACGGCTAGTGCGTATCATTAAATTCCTCCAAGCATCCTCAATGATAAAAAGTTATTTTTTGATAATTTTTTCTAGAATTAAACAAACTATTTTAAAAATGTGATAAAATCGTATTTAAATTGTTTGATATTCATGCTCTTATTGTAAAAATTTTCGTTTAACCTGGGAAGAATAAAATATGTATTAAAAAATTATTTTGTTGTGCTTTTTAATTTTTATTTTGTTCACTGGATAACTTCATCATAAAATATTTGAAATAAAATAATTAATACATATTTGCTTAAGATAAACTGTGCATATACTTTTACATAATATTGTATTATAATAAATTAATAATAATAAATGATAAATTTTTAATAATTTATGATTGTTATTTTTTAAGTTTCAAAACTTAGTAGAAAAAGTTAATACACATAGATAAAATTAAATTATAAAAATATATAATTTTATATACATTTATTTATTACATTCAAAGAAATAATGAATTACCAAAAGGAAGTTTAAATTTGTAATATTTTTATTTGTTCTAATGCTGCCTAAGATAAACTTCCTTTTCACTTTTTAAAGATTATTATTGCTGGATAGTCCCTTCGCTCTATGTTGTATTGATTGAGTTATTATTCACCAGAGTTGGGGTTTTAATTTAATTTCTTGAGATTGTTCTGCTTACCTACAAGTGTAATCATCCTGGGCAACGCTGAGTTTTCTGCTAGTTATATATAAAATATACAATGGAGGAATATTCCGTATGCTTTTGGAAATTAATTACTTGAAGCTTGTAATTTCAGGTTAAAAGATTGATACCCTGATGATTTTCAACCTGAAGTTATAAAAATTGTTGTTTTTCCATCAGTAATTAATTTCCAAAAGCTAATTATTCATTAAAAAATTTTTTATTCAAATACGTGCACTTTCATCATCAATTATTTTCCTTTCTTTTCTCTATCTGATTGATATCGGAGGTCGGGCGTGAAAAAATCCTTCAAAGACCCATTTTCTAATAAATATTATTATTATTATTTTATTAATATTATTATTCGTATTATTATTATTATTATTATTATTATTATTATTATTATTATTATTATTATTGGCTTTTATTTCAACTGCTACATATCAAACGTCATTTATATTTCTTTTCATACTCTTTTCATACTCTTCTAATCGTTCATATGTCAATATTTCATATACTTACCATTCTTATAATGATATACTTATAAGAATAGAACCCCTTTTTTTAGTTATTGTTATCGGGAAAAAAAATTCTCAAGTTGAAACTGACTTCTATTTTTTTCATTATCCTGAAGATTATTTAAATCAAAACACAGCATAAATCCAAAATATATTTTTTTACCATTTTTTTTTTCTTTTTACAATAAAAATCTCAAATTGTGTAACGTTTTGAGAATGAATTTCTTCATTTTTTTGTAATATCCGAACTAAAAAAAAAAAAATACTCCAAAGCAAAAAAATAAATAAAATAAATATATTTATTCGAAAATTGAGAATCAAATGTATACCGTATTTTAAATTTACTTGTCATTTATATGCCTGAACTCTATCTTTGGTTAACAAAAAATATTTGTGTAAAAAGCCAAATTGATGTAAATTTTCTCGCGAAAGATTTAATATAATAATTTTTTTTTGTCGCCTGGAAAATATGTTACATTTTTACTACAGCTTAGATAAAAATAAATTCCAAAATTTACTTTTTAATTCCAATAATTATTCTGAGAATAAATTTTTATTGTTACATTTTGCTTTCATTGCAATGTAATATTTTTTAATGACAGCTACTAGGCGTGCGATGGCGCCACAAGTCTGATCGTCTTGCAAGCGTTACATTAAGATCAAAGGTTCCGACGCCACGGTCACTTCTTCCTGATTTACGTTCTTTGGTTTTAATCTTAAGCCTAATCATTGCATTAAGCCTAATAATCACCGCAAGTAGGATAAAACTTAACGTAATGTTCAATATGTAACATCTAATGAAAGCATGATCGTTTTGAAATGTTTTATTTAGCATTTATTGCATGACACGATTATGTTTAATTATATTTTATTTTGCTCTCATTGAAAATATAATAGAAAACCAGCGAACCCGCATTTACGATGGTTAAAATACAGAATAGCGTCCCCGAATTTTCTCGGCTGACGTCGATCAGCCCCGTCGCGTTTATGCTCTGAACTTATAAGTGTATCATATATAAATAATATGTAAATGATTTATCTTATTATCAAAATTATATTTTGAATTTTATGCAGGAAAAAAATCATGAAAGTTCCGGAACGGTGTACATTAAATGATAGGCGGCCAGGCCGACGTTCATCCTCACGGATCTTTCATGATTTTTTCCTGCATAAATTTTTTAAAATATAATTTCGATAATATGATAAATCATTTACATATTAATTATATATGTTACAATAATACATTCGAGCATGAACGCGACAGGGGCTGATCGTTGCCAGCCGAGAAAATTAGGGGCAGAATTTTATGATTGTGGCAAAAAAATTTTAATGTTTTGTTATTTTAATTCGAGTTAAGTTTTTAGTTTTTCGAAGTAAGTAATGTTATGTTTTGCCTGTTAAACATGCAGCTTTTTCGTAGACACTAGATTTTGTTGATAATTATTTTTGGGAAGCATTTTACCTAAATTTTTGCCATCATCACAATAGGCTTAATGTAAACGAACCCCTTAACCCTTTAATATTTTATAGTGCATTAATTGTACATCTATTAGTTTGCCATGTACATGATCACTTTTTCTTTTGCACTTTATAATACAGGATGCCACGCATGTGCTGTGTCCCAGGATGCAAGGCAAATTATAGATCAGAAGGTCTCTCCTCAACAGTATCAACTTTTAAATTTCCACAGGATGAAGAACTACGTAAGAAATGGATCAAAGCAATACCACGAAAAGATTTTGATCCATCCTCCTCATCTGTAGTTGGTAGTAGGCATTTCAGTGATGAGCTCATTATTAAAGAAGACTCTGTTGTTAGAGATGATAGTACTATTTTAACTGTGCCGAGAAAAAATCCAAAATTAGTAAAAGGAGCTATACCACACATTTTTCCTAATCTTCCCAATTACCTAACAACCACAGTTACGCAGAAACGTAGAGACCCAGATGAGAGAAGAAAAGAGTTGTTACAGAGAGATGAAGATATGTTTCAGTCTTGGTTAGACAGTGATAAAATTTCAGATTTCATTTCATTTAAAGAAAGAGCAACTACAAGGGACATGACTTTCAAGTTCAACTATAACTGTTATGTATCAGATGAATTTATTTTATTTTATAAGATAGATGTGAGTGAATGTCCTAAAATTTCAGTCTCTCTAAAAGTTTCTAATGATTTATCTTTTAAAATTTGGGGTGAGAATACTCTTTTATCAGCTAGTCAATTTCAATGGCTATTTAACAATAAAGTATTGATTCTCGAAAAATGGTCGCAATTTGACAATCTTCTCAGTAATTTAAATTCGTTTAACATTGACAGACTATCAGTAGATGAGAAGCTTAAACTTTGCGCTGAAATGCTTTCTGAATATGTACATGAATTCTCTCCGAGTGAAGATAAGAAAGCTGTATCACTTAAATTTTTAGCAGAGCAAGTTTATCTTTTAACTCAACAACAGCCCAAGTATTCCTCAGACATAATAATTCTTGCTTATCATTTATTTTTATCAAATGCAAGTTCATATTCTAGAATGAGAAGCTTTAATATTTTATGTTTACCACATCCTGGTCATTTAAGAAGGCTGTCATGTGATTTTAATGCTACAAATAATAGAATGTAATCTAGTCATGTTCAGTATTTGAAACAGAAGGCAGATATTCTAGATGAACATGAGAAAATAGTTACCCTGTTATTGGATGAGATCTATGTTAAACCATGTTTCACAAATAAACAAGGAGTCATTCAAGGTAGTTCTTCTAATGCCACCTTAGAAGCATCTACTATTCAAGCATTCATGATTTCATCAGTCTTCTCAAAAAATAAAAGATGTAGTACCATTATATCCTGCTAAAAATATGACAGCAAGTTATCTTTATACATTAACTTTAAAGGTGTTGGAGATTTTATCACATGCAGGATACGATGTCATTTGCATTATATCAGAGAACAATCGAATCAATAGATGTATGTTTGAAAAATTTGGAAATGGTATATTAAAAATAGCATTAAAAATCCATTCAAAGATGATAAAGTGATATTCTTTTTATTTGATACTGCTCATCTATTAAAATCCATTAGAAATAATTGGTTCAATCAAACAGAGTAAATTGTCATTATTTTATGAACTCTGAGGAAGGGGTTGTTGGCACTGTGTATGTCGGGGTTAGTTGGTACTAGTGGCAACTAATCGCGTCGTTACAATGTCAAGCTATTTTTTTGAAAATAATTTACAGTCTTTCCTTATTCCAATATTTTGTGAATCAAATAATTTGATGCAGGCATGTGTGAATGATTTAAAAACACTATATTTAAGTGAAAGAAATCAAATTGTAAAAAGTGCACATACATTAAGTAAAAAAGTTCTGTACCCATCATCTTTAGAAAAGCAGAAAGTCTCACTTGCTACAAACTTGTTTGATGAAAAGAATGTTATTGCTTTGAAGTTGGCTAGCAACTCTGCTCAAAATTCATATAAAGGGACAATAGAATTCTTAACATCTATAATCAAGTGGTGGAAAATTGTCAGTGTTAAGCATCCATACAAAGGTCCTAATCTTTGAGAACCTTTATGTGATCCCATACGGAAAATAACCGATGAAAACATTGTGTTTCTGAAAGAATTTGTGATTTGGCTTGATAAATGTAATATAATACCAGCTCAAAATAGTGGAACACATAAGCGAGATGGAAAATTAACGAAGGAAACATTTGATGCTTTGAGACATACAACAAAAACTTTAATAAAATTATGTACGTATATGTTTTCTAATTTGCAAATTAGCTATATCTTGTCGGGAAAATTCCAAACAGATGATATAGAAAACAGGTTTAGTCAGTATAGACAAATGAGTGGTAGAAGCTACAATGTAACTGTGTCACAAATTCTGGAATCTGAAAAAAAAAACTAAAATTGCTAAGTTTAATTCGGTAATATTCTTCAAAGAGTGGTAGTTTTACATTAAACAAGTTCATTGCCGAATGTGCTGAAAGTAGTAATAAAGATAATTTGGATTTCATTGAACAGTTTGAAAGAGTGCTTGATTTATGTGAAAGTATAGATATTACTCTTGAAACTAAAAGAATTCTGATTTATATCAGTGGTTATGTGGCATACAGTGTTCTGAAAACTATCGAGTGCATAGAATGTAAAAATAGATTTACTTTTACAAAACCTTTGGAAATCGATTCGTCAAGTGAGCATATTTACTTGTCTGAAATTGATCGTGGTGGACTGAAATGGCCCACGGATTTTCTTGTTCATCTGTCTATCATAGTTTTTCAAATTTTTCAAATTCTTATTTCTAGAGATTTTGAAGAACAGTTTCTAGCTTGTGACTGTCAACACATGCTACTGAAATCTCTAGCCATTGAAAAATGTACACTGCATCTAGAGTCTGACAAAATATGTGATGCTTGTTTTCAAGAGCACAAAATTCTTGAAGAAAATTGCCTCTCTGTATTTTGCAACATATTCTTAAATAATTATTGTAAATTTAAAAATGATTCCTTACAACATTCCAAAGATTTTAAAAAAAGAAAACTTTCAACTGTTAGTAAAACCTAGTGAAATAATAGAAAATAGTGTTTATATAAAAATTTTCTAATATATAAATTGTAATTTTGAAGATAGTTTTGAATTTCATACCTAATTACCCATTATTTAAATTTTCCAAGATAAAAAGACAATTTCTTTCAAAATGTCAAATGTTCTTTCAAAATTTATCCCAGAAAAAATTACTATTTACTGTATAAAATATTAAAAACAACAACTTATATTCCCTCTCCTCCCCACCTTCAATTGTATGTCTGAAATCTTAATTTTACCCAAAAATAGTATAATCACAATGATATCATTTTCTTTATTTGATTGAATTTTTTTTCAAAAAAATTATCAATTTTATGAAGTATTAGTTTTGAAAATACTTTCCGAACTGAAGGTATCAATAATTCATTTAAATTTTATATACATCTTTAATTTAACAGCAATGTTTAAACAGTCTAATTTACTTCATATGAAATATCAGTTCTTTCCGTTATAAATTTGTATCTTTATTTTCTTGATTCCACTAGGGAAAAAAAAAAACTTGTATCATATTTAGGTTTCCCTGTTCTAAGCATTCGCTCAGGCCAAATTACATATAATTTAATTTCTGTTTACTATTAAATGTTAACTAATTTACACAGTGCTCTGTTTATTCTACTATTTATTAATATTGTTTTTTAATACCATACATAGTTATATTATTTTATATTGATTTATATAAATTTTTCATTAAATGATGCCCCAGGCCTTTGGGCATCTTTTAGTTCTTTTGATGCTAAAATTACTGATTTTATCTTATTTGAATATTTTTTTAAATTGTATATTATTATTACCAATTTATTGTTCTGTTATTGTCAATAATTGTATTTGCGATTGTAATTAACAATTGAATTTGTATGTTTAAATTTATTTATTTAAATAAACTATGAAAATGTTTACAATTGTAAAATTACAAAATATTTAATAAACCAACAAATAATTCGTTGGTTTCGTTTCACGTATATATTTATTTTTTTTCTTGCTAAGAATGTTTGAATATATTTGTATGTTGACTGCAGATGTTCATCTCTGCTTTTTCTAGCACCACGTTTGTGACATCACAAATTGTATGTTCAGGCCTGTAGGTTTCAAGATGGCCGTGATGCAGTGCCACTTTTCAATTGAGTTCCCGCCCTATTGGGAGCTAGAAACTTTAGCTTCATTTTAACAATGGAGCTCAATGACCATGAATATTTATAGACCGTTCTTTGTATAGATCGCGTCGGCTTCGGTAGTAGCCGACGAAAAAGACAGGCCCCGGCACTGAAAAGTCACCTGAGTATTAATAGTATAATAGTCCGGGTAACAATTCAACCTTCATAGTTTCTAACAAACGAAAAAACACTAATAGTTAAAATCTAAGATAGAGACAATGAAAGTTGGATTGTTGCTCAGTCCACTATGGTCAGGTGAATTTTCAGTACCGCGGCCTGTCTTTCTCGTCGGCTGAGGGCCCTCGTTTTATGACGCAATCAGCAAGAAGTGAGCAGGCCTTGATTTTTAGGTGGCGTTGAGTCATCGGAGTCAAAAAAATTAATGAGAAAGACGACCAACAATGAAGAGTGCCAACAAAGTTGCGAATTCAACGATGATTAATTTTATTACAATGAGACAACGTTTGCGAGCGCGCTCTTTTGGAGCCGTGGCAATCACGCGAACAAGAGAAGAGAAGACTATTTCTTCAAGCTGGCGTTTAACCATCTACATGGCCGCCTCTAACTTTCGAAAGTGCACGATCATAGCTTACCATAATTTGTTAGCCTTCCATTGTTATAGGCTTGGTACAACACAAATAAAAATTTAGCTTAAATTGATCGAAAATTTGATTCGAGATAATTTCTTCAGCATAATTATTAATTGTTATGTGCTCAATCTCAGTTCCATCTTTACACATGCGGCCAGGGCCCCGTCATCCTGAGGCCACCCTAGCCTCTGTGATAATAAATTAAAATTACAATTATGAGCAGAACTTTGTTTTTATAAAAATAATAATAAATAAAAAATATGTTATTGTTTATTCCTGTTAATAAAAAAATAACTTAATGTTAAAGGTTCCCC
Source organism: Rhysida immarginata (assembly GCA_023313115.1). NCBI lineage: Eukaryota > Metazoa > Arthropoda > Chilopoda > Scolopendromorpha > Scolopendridae > Rhysida > Rhysida immarginata. Next base: position 26,776 of record JAHWFO010011298.1, read on the forward strand.
ATAATCAAGAGTGCCATGGGCATTGCTCATGCATTTCTGATGCCTCAGAGATTGCGAAGAAGGAAAAAATATCGTGAATCGTTCAAAAGAAGTGTTCCAATTTAGCAGGGATATGTCCAATTTAAAAGCTCAATTTCATTTTCTTGTGCATTATACATTAATTAATGAAGTAGTATAATATGTTGTTTATTAAGGAATGATTAATAACAAGATAAATTGGTATACACATTTATAAATGTAGAAGATAAAATAATAAATAATAAGAATAAATAATAAGTTCACCAATGAATAATGATGAGTGTTTGAAGAGAATTAAAGATATATAAATGAATGGTAGATGCTTGATGTGCATTGTTTAATTTTTAATAAAAATATCCAACAAAAGAAAAGCGCATGAAAAATAGGGCTAAATTGGCCATACTGCACATGACGCTAACGAGAAACACGGGCTTCGGCACTGAAAAGTCACCTGTTTAGCAGCGTTCCAACCTTCATTGTTTCCAACAAATGGAAAAACACAGATTGTAAAAATCCAAAATGGAGACAATGAAGGTTGGATTATTGCTAGCAGCCAGTATCAACTTTTCGCTTCCAGGCCTTATCTCGTTGGTTTCGTACTGCACACAAATGATCTAACGATCAAATTCTTCTATTCTTACGTCGTTATGCAGACGCAGACGGGGCCAACGATATAACGGGCCCTAGCCAACACCATCTATACAGAAGGCCTGCGCACAGAAACGTCATACATTGTTACATCACACAAAAGCGGCTATTGTTAATCGTATTTCTACGAATAATAACTACTTAATTTGGCCGTTTGCGTAGCCCACGAGAAAGACAGGCCTGGGCACTCAAAAGTCACCTGACCATAGTAGTCTGAGCAACAATCCAAACTTCATTGTTTCCAACAAATGAAAAAAACACCGATTGTTAAAATCCGAGATGGAGACAATGAAAGTTGGATTGTTGCTCAGACTACTGTGGTCAGGTGACTTTTGAGAGCCCAGGCCTGTCTTTCTCGTGGGCTACGGACGTTTGATGATGATGTAACAATGTATGACATTTCCGTGCGCAGGCCTTCTGTCTAGGTGGTGTTGCCCTAGCGCGAAAAAGTCACCTAACAATGCTAGTCCGAGTAACAATGTAATCTTCATTGTTTCCATCTTGGATTTTAATAATCAGTAATTTTTTCGTTTGTTTAAAATAATGAAGGCTGCTTTGTTGGCCGGGCTACGGTAGTCAGGCGACTTTCCCGCGCCGAGGCATGACCACTGAGAGAGAAGGCCTCCGCAATGAAACTGAATATATAGATACTGCAAATTCAATGCTTATTATTAGTAGAAAGTGGAATAACAACATGCTATCTATGTGATGCAACAATGTATTCACTTTCATTGCGGAGGCCTTCTCTCTAGGTGGTCATGGCTGTGAGCAGTTATATCGTTGGCCCGGTGACTCTGAGCCATGAAGCTAGTACTCTGATCACGTGATGACATTGACTCGGAGCATGACTCCGAGCGAATAAGTCAACGCTCTCTAGGTGGTGTTTCCTGAGCACGGAAAAGTTCTACAATGTAACGGTCAAATATGCATGGGGTCGGACTCCTTGGTTCTCGCGACTTTTCTCGGTAAAGAGATCTTCCTAAAAGAGAAGTAAACAGAACAACAAGATCATTGACAAGAAGGTTTTGGATCGAACTTACTAATCTTACTTAAAACTAACGACAGAACTTTCCTTTGGTTTTGGCTCCAGACGCGAAAACGAGTTTGATTTACTTTATGGATGTAAGTATTATTAAATGTACTCTAGACAGCTACGTCTGACAAAATAGCCGGAGAATTATTGTAAAAGTTTTTTCGCACTGAAATTTTAAATTAAATCTTTCTTATATATCTAAAGATTATTAAATAGATGATAGAATTTGATTATTTGTTTCTTCTTCTAATGATGCAATTACGGTACTGTTAGAAATTTTCAATGGCAAGATATAGCATATAGTATATAAAACAATTTCAAAAGACATGTCCTGAACGAATATATAAGAGTGATATGATAAATCCGAACATGGTAACATTTGATTTAGTGTTACTTCTCTTAGTGACGAAATTATGGTACTATTGGAAATTTTCAATGCAAAGCAATGGCTTGTAATGTATCAAACAAGATGATACGACATGTCTTGAAGGAATATATAAGAGTAGTCAATAATTACAAACATGTTAAAATTTGATTCAGTATTACTGTTTTTAATGATGTAATTATGGTACTGTCCACTATTTTCAATGCCAAGATATGGCTTGTAATACAGTAAACATAATGGAATATCATATACTGAACGAGTATATAAAGGTACTTAATAAGTGCGATGATAGTAGAATTTGATAATGTGTTACTTCTTGTAATGATGCAGTTATTGTACTGTTAGAAATTTTTAATGGCATGATATGGCTTGCAATGTATCAAACAAGTTAAATCGACATGTCCTGAAAGAATTTACAAAAGTAATATGATAAATGCGAACACCGTAAAATTTGTTTCAGAGTTACGCCTTTTAAAAATGCTATTATTGTAGAGTTTGAAATTTTCAATGCCAAGCAATGGCTTGTAATGCATAAAACAAGATGATACGACATGTCAATGAGAGTAGTCAATAAATGCAAAGATGTTAAAATTTGCTTTAGTATTACTTCTTCTAATGATGTAATTATGGTACTCTTGGAAATTTTCGATGCCAAGATATGGCTTGTAATCTATGTAATAAATTGAAAAGACATGTCATAAACGATTATATAAGAGTAATCAAGAAGTGCGAAGATGGATAAATATGATTCAGTGTTACTTCTTCTAATGATGCGATTATGGCACTCTTGGAATTTTCAATGACAAGATATGGCTTGTAATATACACTTGTTAGCAAAACTCATAGGATAGTTACTTAATATCTGGTCGGGCCACCTCTGGCCATGTGGAGTGAAGCAGTATGATACGACACCAGTATCATATTGCAATTTTCAAGAGAGTCTGCAAGTCCCTGGTACACTTCTGGAAGAGTGATACCAGATAGTCTGCAGAGCCGAAGATAGTTGCTACCCGTTCGTGGGCGGATGATCCAGTGTCCGGAGCCTGACTTCAACAGCATCCCAGATATGCTCGATGGGATTCATGTCAGGGCTCTGGGCTGGCCAGCTTAGTCGTTGGACCTCTCCTGCATGCTCCTCGAACCATTCGCGGACGACATTGGAGCGATGTGGTGGAGCATTGTCATCTTGAAAGACTGGCCAGCTTAGTCGTTGGACCTCTCCTGCATGCTCCTCGAACCATTCGCGGACGACATTGGAGCGATGTGGTGGAGCATTGTCATCTTGAAAGACTGGTACGTCGTCAGGGTGTTGAAATGTCAAAAACGGGTGCAGATGGTCTCCGATGAGTTGACGATACCGTGAACCATTCAACGTTTGGTCCAGGATGACCAGACGGCCCATTCCAAACTAAAAAAGTGCACCTCAGACCATCTCTGATGCCCCACCACCCTGCACCACCACCTGCTGGCATGCGGGATCCGTTTCGTGAGGTCTGCATCACACACGGTGCCTCCCATCAGCGTGGTACAGTTGATATCGTGACTCATCTGACCATATGACGTTACGCCACTGTTGCAGAGTCCAGCCAAGATGGTTGGTGGCAAATGCACCCTGGAGTGTCCGATAACGCTGGGTAAACATTGGCACCCGTGTAGGGCGACGGCTGCCAAACCCAAGGGCATGCAGGTTCCGACGGATTGTCCACCGAGACACGTTTCTAGTGCGGCCAATATTGAACTGGTCTGTGATTTGCTGCACTGTGGCGCTCCTGTCTCTCTGAATCATTCGTCTCAGGTGTCGCCGGTCATGATCATTCAGGGCAGCTGGACACCCGGTATGGTGCCTGTTGTGGACTGTGATGCCTTCATCCAGCCATTCCCGATACACCCTGGAGACAGTTGAGCGGGAAAAGCCAAATTCCTGCACCACTGCCGAAATGGAATATCCCATGCGTCGGGCACCTACTATCATACCTTGTTCAAAAGACGTCAACTCGCGACGACGTGCCACTTCTGATTAATCACTTATCCAAGCTCTTCCCACAACGTCTAATGGTCCATTCCCGAAACCCCTATGAATTCGTGAGCCATGCCCATCAATCAATGTGCTTGCAATCCCAGGAGTTTTGCTAACTCAGTGTATAATACAAGTTGAAGAGACATGTGCTGAACGAATATATAAAAGTAATCAATAAATACGAAGATGGTAGAATTTGAAAATGAGTTCCTTCTTCTAATGATGCAATTATAGTACTATTGGAAATTTTCAATGTCAAGTTATGGCTTGTAATGTTGAAACGACATGTCCTGAACGAATACATAAAAGTAATTATTAAGCGCGAATATCGAGAAATTTGTTTCAGTGTTACTTCTTCTAATTTCAGTATGGTCCGGTTGAAAATTTTCAATGACAAGATATGTTTTGAAATATATTAACAAGATATCCATTGATTGCAAGATTTGTTTCAGGTTAAATCTTCTAATGATACCATTATATTACTGTTGTAAATTTTCACTGCCAAGATATGGCTTGTAATATATTAAATCTAATGGAAAGTCATATACTGAACGTGTATATAAGGGTACTTAGTAAGTGCGAAGATGGTAGAATTTGATTATGGTTACTTCTTGTAATGATGCAATTATGATACTGTTGTAAATTTTCAATGTCAAACAAGTTGAAACGAAATATCTTCAACGAATATATAGGAGTAGTCAATAAGTGCGAAGGTGGTAGCATTTTATTCAGTGTTACTTCTTCTAATGATGTAATTATGGTACTGTTGGAAATTCTCAAAGCCAAGTTATGGCTTGTAATGTATCAAACAATTTGAAACGACATATCCTGAACGAATACATAAGACTAGTCAATAAATGCGATGATGGTTGAATTTGCTTCAGTGTTACTAGATTTAATGATATCATTATGCTGGGGTTGAAAATTTTCAATGACAAGATATGGCTTATGATATATCAAACAAGATTTCCAAAAATCGCCGAATTTCATACAGTGTTATAACTTCTAATTAAGTAATTATGGTACAGTTGGAAATTTTCAATGGCAAGTTATGGGTTGTAATTTATTAAACAAGTTGCAACGACATATCCTAAACGAATATATAAGAGTAGCCAATAAATGGGTAGGTGGTAAAATTTAATTCAGTGTTACTTCTTCTAATGATGTAATTATGGTACTGTTGTTAATTTTCAATGTCATATTTTGGCTTGTAGTTTATCCAAGAAGTTGAAACGACACGTTTTCAACGAATATAGTAGAGTAGTCAATAAGTGCGAACATGGTAGAATTTTATTCAGTGTTACTTCTTCTAATGATGCAATTATGGTACTGTTAGAAATTTTCAATGCCGAATTATGGCTTGTAATGTATTCAACAAGTTGAAACGACATGTCCTGAACGAATATATAAGAGTAATTAATTACTGCGAATATCGTAAAATTTGATTCAGTGTTACTTCTTCTATTGATATCATTATGGTGGGGTTGAAAATTTTCAATGCCAACACATGGATTGTAATATATTAAACACTAGTAATAAACCCCGTCATACGACAGTGCCCCAACAGGTGAATCTGTAAATTAGATTTTTATTATAAAATTTAGTCTATGATAGTACTGTGATAATTGACAGGACTGGCAGTAGTAAATAAGTGGCTGTTGGTAAGAAAGCGAAGCTGAAAATGTTTTCTTTCTTTCAGTTTACAAACCTGCTTATCCGTTAAGGTCGCGGGGGGCAGAGCTAGATATTTTCCGTAATACCCAATGGTCTTTGTAATCTAGTCCCCTAGTTCTATGCGACCTTCTAGGGAGACAGTTGCGGCATCCGTATAAGTGGCCATCCCGAAAGAACTGAGCCCTCTCAATGCAAAGAAGTAGCGGTTCAACACCTAAAGACTGCCTCATAGTGATGCTGAGCCGTCTGTCCAGTAAGGAACACCTGTCAAACCTCCCAGGATCTTATTTCGGCACTCTATCGATCATTACCCAAGACTCATGACCATAGATGAGAATGGGGACAAGGATGGGTTTGAAAAAGGACTTTCTTTCCTAGCTCAAGTTTGTTACAACGGATCACCACATTTCGCGTCAGACCCAGCTTGCTTTTGATTTTATCCCAAAGCCCGGCGCACGACTGTTACTGCAACAGCGTAAACTGTAAGTTCGGTCTTATTTAAAAAAAAAAATTGATCTGTGACAGAACTGTGGTAATTGATAGGACTGCGATAATTGACAGTTTTGCCAATAGTAAAAATGTCGATTTAAGTGTGAAGGCGACAAACACAATGTGTCCTGTTACAATGTGATAAAATCACTACTGTCAATTTGACAGTTATAACCTAACATATAACCTAACATAAAAACGCATCTCAACTGTTATATGTAAACCTTGCTCTTCAGTGAAAATGACCCATCGGTTTCTTTTTTACCTCCCTCATTGCTCATTTTCCACGGCAGACTGTTATGGAAGCTTATCGCACGACCACTATATTTTAAAACTAAAAAAATTAAAAATGAGAAAAAATAATGTTATTTGCTATTGATTTTATTCGATAGGATTTTTTTTATATTTTTATGACTTTTCCGTTTTATTAATTTGTTCAAATGAAAAATTATTACTATGCACGTATAATGAATATCATAAAATAGAAAAACTAATATTACCTAGCTGGGACGTGTATTGTTAATCAGTTTCATAATTTAATTTGAATGTTATTATTTTTTATTAAAATTAAAAAATAAGAATCGTATAAATGAAGTGAGTTTCGTAATTTAGAATAGCTAAATAATTTTCTCAGTTTTTAATTTGATTTTTCTATTTATTTTAGTATGCTGTTTTTAAATATCAATACATGTATATCATTATATCTTTGGCATTATATTTTTGAAGCAAAGCCTATGAAAAAGATAAGATTTCTTTAATAGTCATTTTCGTCGGCTTCGATTTTTGGATTTCAACAATCAGTGTTTCTTCATTTGTTGAAAACAATGAAGGTTGTATTGTTGCTCGTCACTATGGAAACGGGCACGGAGCAGGAGGATTTAACATTTTATACGAGGGTTAGGGCAAAAGTCATGGCAACTATTTTTTTTTCTTGAAGATACCAGTCCAGTTGGAAATGTGACATATACAGAGAAAAGGACCAGATGCTAACTACATATGTGGACAATGAATAGCACTGAAATATCGTAACACACTAACTTATTACGGTAATATTCAGGGCAATATGGCCTTCACGGTGCAAAGGAATGATAACACGGTAAACATAAAGTTGACATGACAAACGTGAGCTCAAAGACCATCAAAGTAGACCCATGCTACTGTCACCACATACTGCCAACGATGAGATATGGCTTGTCATATATTACATCTAATGGAATACCATGTTCAGAACGTATATATAACCGTATTATAATTAGCGCGAAAATGTTACATTTTTATTCAGTGTTACTTCTTCTAATGATATCATTATTGTGGGGGTTGAAAATTTTCAATTCCAAGACATGGCTTGCAATATATTAAGAAATATATCTATAGATCGACAAATTTGATTCAGTGTTAAATCTTCTAAAGATTCCATTATATTACTGTTGTAAACTTTTAATGCCAAGATATGGCTTGTAATATATTAAACATAATGGAATGTCATATACTGAACGAGTATATAAGGGTACTTAGTAAGTGCGAAGATGGTAGAATCTGATTTAGTGCTTCTTCCTCTAATGTTGCAATTTTGATACTGTTGTAAATTTTCAATGCCAAGTTATTGCTTGTAATGTATCCAACTAGTTAAAAACACATGTCCTGGACAAATATATAAGAGCAATATACTAAATGCAAACATGATAAAATTTGATTTAGTGTTACTTCTTCTAATGACGCAATTATGGTTCTGTTGGAAATTTTCAATGCCAAGATATGGCTTATAATCTACATAACAAGTTGAAAAGACATATCTAAAATGAATATATAAGAGTAGTCAATAAATGGGTAGGTGGTAAAATTTAATTCGGTGTTACTTCTTCTAATGATGTAATTATGGTACTGTTGTTAATTTTCAATGTCATATTTTGGCTTGTAGTTTATCCAAGAAGTTGAAACGACACGTCTTCAACGAATATAGTAGAGTAGTCAATAAGTGCGAACATGGTTGAATCTGATTCAGTGTTACCTCTTTTAATGATGTAATTATGGTAATGTTGGAAATTTTCAATGCCAAGACATGGCTTGTCATATATTACACCTAATGGAATATCATGTACTAAACGAATATATAGGCGTATTATAATAAGTGCGAAAATGGTAAATTTTTATTCAGGGTTATTTCTTCTAATGATATCATTATTGTGGGGTTAAAAATTTTCAATGCCAAGATATGGCTTGCAATATATTAAACAAGATATCCATAGATCGCAAAATTTGTTTGAGTATTAAATTTTCTAATGATACCATTATATTACTGTCTGTAAATTTTCAATGCCAAGATATGACCTGTAATATATTAAACAGAATGGAATGTTATATCTTGTAAAATTTGATTCAGTGTTACGCCTTTTAAAGATGCCATTATTGTAGAACGTGAAATTGTCAATGCCAAGCATTGGCTTGTAATACAATGGCTCGTATATAAAAGAAATTGAAAAGACATGTCACATATAAACATAGACATAATCAGTAAGTGCGAAGATGGTAGAATATGATTCAGTGCTACTCCTTCTAATGATGTAATTATGGTACTGTTAGAAATTTTCAATGCCAACATATTGGTTGTAATCTATATAACAAGTTGAAAAGTCATGTCCTGAACGCATATATAAGAGTAATCAATAAGTGCAGAGATTGCAGAATTTCATTCCGTGTAACTTCTTCTAATGATACCATTATATTACTGTTGTAAATTGTCATTGTCAAGATATGGCTTGTAATATATTAAACAGAATGGAATGCCATATAATGAACGAGTATATAAGGGTACTTACTAAGTGCGAAGATGGTAGAATTTGACTATGTGTTCCTTCTTCTAATGATGCAATTATAGTACTATTGGAAATTTTCAATGTCAAGTTATGGCTAGTAATGTTGAAACGACATGTCCTGAACGAATACATAAAAGTAATTAATAAGCGCGAATATCGAGAAATTTGTTTCCGTGTTACTTCTTCTAATTTCAGTATGGTCCGGTTGGAAATATTCAATGACAAGATATGTTTTTTAATATATTAACAAGATATCCATTGATTGCAAGATTTGTTTCAGGTTAAATCTTCTAATGATACCATTATATTACTGTTGTAAATTTTTAATGCCAAGATATGGCTTGTAATATATTAAATCTAATGGAAAGTCATATACTGAATGTGTATAAAAGGGTACTTAGTAAGTGCGAAGATGGTAGAATTTGATTGTGGTTACTTCTTGAAATGATGCATTTATGATACTGTTGTAAATTTTCAATGTCAAACAAGTTGAAACGAAATATCTTCAACGAATATATAGGAGTAGTCAATAAGTGCGAAGGTGGTAGAATTTTATTCAGTGTTACTTCTTCTAATGATGTAATTATGGTACTGTTGGAAATTCTCAATGCCAAGTTATGGCTTATAATGAATTAAACAATTTGAAACGATATATCCTGTTGGTCCTTGTTTTGGGTGTGGTTACTCATCTTGTTAGTGCCATCTCCTTGATTATGCGTCAGTGTTCCGGTGACCAGTGGTTGATAAAATTAATATCATAAATATTCATCACTGTGTTGGGGCTTCATTGCAAATGGGGCTTTTGTGATTTTATCTCACAATATTGCCTACTCTTGTTCCGGTATATATACCCACTATCTAGGTGTGAGCTAAAGTAACTGCCACCTCAAGTCGTTTTTACCTAATTTGCTAATTATCATTTTGTTTTTACCACAATCAAATTTTTCCCGTATTACTTTACACTCCCTTCTAATTAAATACTTCTGTTTCAAGGCGCTCGGTTTGTTTTTTAAGTTTCAATTAATTTTTAAAAATTGCATTGCATTCTCTCGTTTGAATGGTTGTGTGTTGCTCCCACAGCCTGTTGCAGTGTTTGACAGGTGTCTGAATTCGCATATACATGCTTATAAATACAACTAGGTCCAACAGCCTGATGAAATGGTCGTATTCACTACCTTTTTAGCTTATTTTAAAGGTGGGCTGTTATAAAATGGTTTTATTTTCATTTTTGCCACTCTCACTGATTGCTTTTGTACCCGGTTGAAATGTTGAAATAAAATTACAAATTTCACATTTCTCAATGCTGGTGACGCATACTTGACTCTCTCTCTCTCTCTTTACCAATTTGCTCACCGAGGTTAATAAACGCGTTGTATGATTCCCCACCTCCTTATATTCAGTCGCCCACCCTCTCTCGCTCTCTCTCTCCTCTTTCATACATACATACATACTTACATAACAAATATAAGTTTGCAAAGTGTTCCTTAATATTATATTCTAAAATTGTTTTCGCCCTCACTCTTTCAGTATACAACTTCTTTCTGTTCACTTATGGTATTAGAATACGCTAGTGATATGCATTGTATGCTTTTTAGCACATTTTCTATATATAAAAATGTGCTTATGTGATCGGTTTGTCCAGCTGTCCGTCCGTCCGTCCGTCTGTAGACGATCCCACAATTCACTGCGTTGCAATTGATAGAGTGCATGTATTGAATTGCTAGAAGACACGAATTATCCTCGCATTCGGGAAAACGCGTGGTGAGAACATGCATGGGTTCGACTCTGCGCGTGCTCTAAACGTTAATGTGATGGTGCGCGTGCAGGATGCACGTGTTTGACGATTATTGAAAGGGCAGTTCGGTCTCTAAATCAAGAGAATTTTAGTGAGATTAGTATTTATTACGACAACTTGAAAACGAATTAACTTTTTCAAAGTCTGTTTTCACCAATTCGTTTATATCAGTACGTACTATATTAAAAACTTCCTATTACCAGATATGGCATGTAATATATCAAACAAATCGTCATAACATATCATGAACGAACATATAAAAGTAACTAGTGATAGCAGGTATTGGTCTAATAACACATGTACGTGCAAGGATGTCTCATGAATGAATATAACGCGTAAATAATATTTGTGTGAAATGTTTAGTAGTACGTGTTTTAATGGTACCAAATGGAATTTTCAATGCTAAGATATGGCATGTAATATATAAAACAACTCGTAACAACGTGCCATGAGTGAATGTAACGAGTAAATAATGATAATGGTCATTGGCTTAGTAGCACGTGCCCTAATGGTGCCATATGATACCATGGGGTACCATTGGAACTTTTAATGCTAAGGTATGGCATGTAATATATCAAACAACTCGGAATAATGTGCCATGAATGTATATTGCGTGTAAATAATGATAGTGGTTATTGGTTTGTATCACGTGCCCTAACTTTGCTATATGATACAACATGGTACCATTAGAATTTTCAATGCTAAGGTATGGCATGTAATATATCAAACACCTCGTAACAACGTATCATGAGTGATAATAACGAGAAAATAATGATAGTGGGAATTGGTTTTGTTGCATGCGCCCTAATGGTACAAAATAGTATAGTTAGAACTTTCAATGTTAAGGTATGGTGAGTAATATATCAACCAACTCATTACGAGTTGTTAGATCTGTTGTTATCAATAGCTTATTTGTATCAAGATCGTAATACTGTTAGGCTGAATGTTATCTAAAACTCAATAATATTATGCATATTGCTAATTAATAGTAGTTAATCACTTGCTTCAATAGTAGACGATAACGTAGAAACACTTTAGTAACTTAATATGAAAAAATAATGGATGCTTACATATTACGCTTCAGCAATTGAGGCTCACTTCGTTTAACATTATGTGGGAATTCTTACATATTAAAAAACTTTTATATTTTTAAACGTATGAGGAATAACTTCCTTTCCATATACCTTTCAGTTCAAGTTTATTCTTTTAAATTCTCTCGATACATTAACACACTTAAATAGTAATTTAAAATTTAGTTTTCATATTTATTTATTTTCTAAATTTAATATAATTTAATTTTCACATTTTATTTAATTGTTTTAAAATGATGTTTAATTCAATGTATCCATGTACGATGGTATAATATGAAAATGTGCTCCCTTTATCCGCTTTGGCGGTAAAATCATTCTTGTTTTCGTTGTCTTTAAAACGATGGCTGCGGTTTTTGTTTCCAGTCTGACCTGTGATGTACGGATATTTTTCCGGTGATTTGACAACAAGGCGGTTTTTGAACCGCGTTTTTTCTGGACTTGCAGAAAAATCCCGTCACCGTTTCCAGCTCTATGGCGTTCTCCAGCTTAAAGCTTTGCACTGGGTGCAAGTCATTTTCATCGCTTGATGAAACGGATGCAAGAAATTTTCCTGTGTTACTCGTCCTATGCAAAAATTGTTTCGGTTATTCCTCGGTAGAGTGATTTTTTTTTTACTCATTTGATATTCAGCGGCGTTTTGTTTAATCCATGCCCTGCGTGACCTCTTTTAAAACTTTTAACAAAGCTTTTAAATTCACAGGCTTGTTGCAAATGGTTAATTTACCAACTCGTCATGGATGAAGCATTACAAACCCTCAGCACCCTGCCGGTTTCGGTGGTGTGCGCGATTTGGCAATACATACAAATCATTCTGAAAAAGAGACTGGTGAATGATTATGCGGTGTTCCAGCTTACGCTACAGACACCTGTATGGCATCGTTATCCAAGCAATCGAATGAGAATTTTTTCTCCATTCGAACAATTTCAAGTTGATCTGGTGGATCTGACGAGTTTGTCAAAACAGAACGATGGTTATAAATTTCTCCTCACCTGCATCGATGTTTTCTCTCGAATTGCATGGGTTGTCCCACTAAACGAAGAAAGGGCAGGCGCTTCAAAAAGCCTTTCAAAAATTTTCTCCGTTGGTCATGCGCCACTAAAAGTGAACAGTGATAACGGGGAGGAGTTTTTAAATAAAAACGTTCAAGACTATTCTAGAGAACTCAACAATAATTTCTTTGCAACCGAATCTGATGTGAAGGCTGCAACAGCCGAACGTTTTAACCGTACCCTAAAAACCCGGATGTTTAAGTATTTTACGTATGCCAAAACACGTAGGTACATCGACGTCTTACCGGATCTCGTGCTAAGCTACAACAATCCTGTTCACAGATCACTGGGCATCACACCATCTGAAGTTAATGCTCGGAATGCACCGGCACTGTAGTTGAAAATGCGGCTATACTACACTGCTGCTCCACAAACAACACCGCATATGACAAAAAACTGTCCAACACGACCGCTCATTTTATTACGAGACTACCTCGTACGCAACGTTTCCAAGGTCATTGGATTAACGAAAACGAAATTTCCAGCACTTTTCAAGAACATTACAGCCGTAAGCAATGCTTTAAAAATTGATCAAATCTTAGCAGACTATTGAGAGAGAATGAAAAGACGATAGAAGAAGCACTTCTTTAGCTCCTTGCTGTATTGAGCAAGTAAATAGAAGAATCGGCGACTGCTAGACCACACAAAGTGACAAATGGCCAAGTTATGCTTCAAGACATCGACAGAAAAGTGGAATTGCAACACCATCAAGGGTGCAGCTGAAGTAAGATTACGTGAGTAAGATATTATTTAGACGGGCAGTGGCATCCTTGGGGAGGTCCATCCATTGTGAGCTTTTAGTAAAAATTTTTTCGAATTTTCATTAAGAATTTTTGCTGTATAATATTTAAGCATTTTCATGTGTTTGTTCTTAAGATACGGCAAAATTTAATCCCAAAAAAAAAATCGAACCACGCCAGGTTTATCACCTAGCTTATCTGGTAGCACATCAGATCCAAACTTTTCCTAAAAATACATTTCGACTATATTCTTTACTAGCAGAGGTAACTGGCTTTGCCCGGGTTAATTACACTTGTAGCTAAACAGAACTTCAAAAAATTAATTATAACTCCAATTTGTTAAATAATAACTAAATAAAACATCGAGCAAAGGCCCTATCCATTCTACGATAAATACGAAAAACATGAATTCTTGTTGACAATCTGGAAACAGATACTTTAGACTCAAATTTTTCTAGCTCTTGACGTAGAAGCTATTGCTATATTCGAAAGTCCCGTTAATCAGATGTTTCAAATACCCGTAGAGCGTTTTCTGTTTTACTTGCAGAGTTTCTCTGACAAATACTCGTTCTATCTATTTACTTTCCAGACATAAACATTTGCCAGCCATCTGGACGTTTGAAAGAAAGCTCATGGGAGACACGCGTGACTCCTTTGCCTCATCAATAGATGCTGCCTTACTAATGTTCTGTGATCTCATCATCGTTTTATGTTAAATCTTTGAAACGATCGTTCAATCATCGCATTATCAACATTTGAGTTTTCAACATATACACATTTCCACAGAATATAGTCAAAATATTTTTTTATGAAATGTTTCGATCTGATTTGTTACCAAATAAGCCAGGCGATAACCCGGGGCGTGGCTTGGCCTGTTTTATTGGTTAAATTTTGCAATAACTTAAAAACTAACTCATGAAAACGCTTTGAATTAATACAGTAATAATTCATAATGAAAATTAGGGAAATATTTATTTTAAATGCTCACAATGGACGGACCTCTCCATGTATTTATATATTCTACTTGATGTTGAATTCCCACTCTGCATGTCTTGAAGCA
>JAHWFO010011298.1:41688-56139 GCA_023313115.1 Rhysida immarginata
ACATGCTTACCATTTGCTCAATACAGCACAGAGCTGAAGGACCGCTTCCTCTGTCGTCTTTCGCTTTTTTCTCCATAGTTTGCTAACTCCGCATTATCTCCAGTTACTGATTATTTCTAAAGATCTTTGAGAAAATGAGTACTAAGAAAATCATGAATAACAGGAATTCTATGTATTGTTACAAATTGAACCTTATCTATATTGCACAAACTGCCTTTCATTGTTGGTCATGAGATATATATTGTTGATACCTGTATTGCGTGTTGATACCATTGTTGATACTTATTGTTTTACAAGCTTTTCCTTACATAGTTGGCCATGAGATATTTCTTATTAATTTGCTTTTCCATAACAATAAATATCGATTTTTATCAATGATTATTATTTTTTTGAAATCTGAGGTAGACAAAGACCTTCCTCATGCTTTGAAGGTCAAGTTTGCAAAATTTCATCAAGATCGGAACAAAACTGTAGATTTGTATAAAAAACAAACAAACAAACCCACCCACAAACAAACATCCTTCTTTATGTAGAATAAGAAATGTACCCGGCGTTGCACAGGATAATTACACTTGTAGGTAAACAGAACAATCTCAAAAAATTAAATTTTATTTTGCAATATATTAAAAATAAACACATGAAAACGCCTAGTATTAATACTTTAAAAATTCTTAATGAAAGTTCGAAAAAAGTTTTTAAAGGACCACAATGGCTGGATCTCTCCAAGGATGCCACTGAGAGTCTAAATACTTTCTTAATGACTGAATCTTACTTCATATATACACTTGTTGTTGCAGTTCCCTTTCTTTTCTCGATGTCTTGAAGAAAAACTTGGCCATTCATCACTTTGTGTAGTCTACTGGTCGCCGATTCTTCAAGATACTTGCTTCCCATTTGCTCAATATAGCACGGAGCTAAAGGAGTGCTTCCTCTGAGGTCTTTCCACTATTTCTCAATATTCTGCTAACTCTCCATTGTCTCCAATTACGATCATTTTTAAAGATTTTCAAGAAATTGTTCAGTACTAAGAACTCTTTTTTTAAGAAATGCCTGAATACCAGGAATTCTATGCATTGTTACAAATTGAAACTTATCCATATAGCATCATCATTTTATAATTCTTGGAAAGATTAATTTAACATTGCATCTTCATTTTGTGCTCCTTGTTATTGGTGAATTGCGCGTTGGTACCATTGTTGATACCTATTGTCGCACAAACTTTTATTTGCATTGTTGGTCATGAGATATATATTGTTGGTCCGTGCAGAGTGTTTGTGAATTGCGTGTTGATACCATTGTTGCAAAAACTGTCTTGCATTGTTGGTCATGCGATATTTCTCATTAATATGCCTTGCCATAACCAAGAATATCGATTTTTTATCGATAATTATTTTTTCGAAATCTGAGGTTGACAGTGACCTTCCTCATGCTTTGAAGGTCATGTATGCGAAATTTTATCAAGATCGAAATAAAACTGTAGATTTGTATAAAAAACAGACCCACAGACAGACCCACAGACCCACAGACGCACAGACCCACAAACATCCTTCTTTATATATATAGATAGATTACATTTACAGTTAACATTATTAAGATTAATAAAAGTAAATAATCATAATTAAAAAAGTATTAAAACTACAGATTAGCATAAAATATAATATTAAATATTCAACTCGTGTGGATTATTTCCTTTGGTTGACTGTACATAAAAACAATGATAAAAAGATGGAAAGAAAATGAACTATAATAGAAAAAATTATTTTTTCGTTATATACGTAAAATAAACGAATAGTATATACAATTTTATTATAATTTGTATAGTTTTTTTTTCAAATTTTCTTTGAAATAATTTCAAATAAATTTTTTTAGAAGTTTGAATTTTTACAAAAATTTAGTAAAAACAGTAAACCTGAAATGTTTTTCTAACAAAAACAATATTTCTATACTTATTCAAAATCGAAGAAGAGTTTTTCAAACTATTAAACAAATAAAATTGTAAAAAGTATTTAATGTAGAAAATCGTTTTTATTTCTATATTTCATTGTTTTATTTTTTTATGGTTGGGACGTCACGTTTTAACTTACCTCCCCTCTACTGTCACATTGTCACGCCCATATTGCGAACGTATTTATTGGTCAGCCCTTTATATAGTTTTTAATCTCAGCAATATTTACAATAGAAAATATAAAAATTAAATCTCAAAACAAGCATGCTACAACGTTACAGCAATACAAAACCAATGCCGTTTCATCGTATGTTACAGGGTTGTACAATATTAATTTACAACCTCATTACAATATTTGATAATCTTTTCACAACCTTATTAATTCATATATTGTTAGAGTTTAAAGGGATTGCAGTCATTTTTGAAAAATAAAAATACAACTTCCTTACAACAGTCTGCTATGTTGGCAATGTACCAAAAAAAGACTTGAAAAATCAAGTTATCTTGAAACTGTCTTAATAGAACCTTGCAACAGTTTAACAACAATGCTTTTTCATTGCATATTATTTTAGAGTTGTAATACAATTCGATTTACAACCCTAATAGAAGGCTTAACAACCTTTTCACAACGTTATTACAATTTTTTTCTGTGAGTGTAGGGCAGTATCCATTTTCACTCTCCTGCCAGCCCCCACATAATACCTCACTCTGGTTCACATTAACTGCCTCTGATGTTGAGCAGGGAAAAGGAACCTCTTCGTCTTTCTCCACCCTTGTCTTCAGCACTTTGGCACTGCATACTGTCATAGCAGATGCGCACTATAACGTGAGCCCTTTAAGGACATTGATTCCCAAGATCCCGTCATATTCACAGATCCAATATAGGTTGTCTGTGAATCATAAAAGTCTGCTTGCTCATATGAACAGACCTGAGCTCACGTCTAGACTTACACTCTGTGTAATGGTGACGCAATTGCTACCCACCCCGCGAATCATATCTGCGGGGTGCCACGGCATATCGTTCACTTGCAGGAGAGTGAAAATGGATACTGCTCTACTCTACAGACACACTAAGGCATTAACTATTGATGCTTGCATGATGTTGTCAATTAACATTGATAATGGCTGCCCCTGCAATTCCAACTTGGTGACACATAGCCCTCACTTTATGCAGTGCATCACCAAGAGTTCGCAGGAATATGCATTCGTATTCCTGCTGCGGGCCCTTGCACCTTGCTGGGGGGATTACAAGCGAAATGACATAATTTTAACCCTTGGGGCAGCAACGCTACGCCTATTCTTTTCCAGTTCTTCCAGACGTTTGATGGCATCGCTGCAATTGCAGCCTGATTATTGCCCCTCTGCTGGCTGGTACCAGGCCCCCAACCATTTCTCCAGTAAAGATGGTCAATGCCTCCTAAAAGAGGGAGGACTGTTCGCCAGCTGAATTTAATAGTGCACTGTCAAGCACCCGCTATTTGAAGTGCTCTGAAAGCATCGCATCTCAACTGCTCAAGAATTCTCTATGGCAATTTTAGAGGCAGTTCACAAATGCGGACGCGGACTCCCCGGAAAGCCAGATTGTTTCCAGAACTCCTTGGTCACATCCCGAGTGACCAGCCACTGCCAAATAATCTGATCTAGATGGGCGCGCAGACCCACATAATCATTGACATCAAACAATTTGCTCTGCTGCATGCCTGGCAGCAGTGCCCTTGAGCTTCAACGGGATGACTATTATTTTAACTTTGAGCATCTAAAAGACTATTTTACCCATTTTCTAAACGCTGGCGAGGAACGAAGCAAAGCACATGCTACTATCCTCCGCCGTAAAGGCTGGCAGAGCGCTCACGTACTCTGCCAAGTCAGGAGTTGCTCCTGCGCTTCCGCCAGCCTCCGCACTTTCATTCGCAGCATCATCTTCCCCACGAAACATGAATACTTCCTAAAATACCACAACACGTCATGAACCCTCAAAACCACAAGCACTCGAGCCACAGTACTCTCCCATACATATACCAATGGTGCCCTCGATAATCCGGCAAAGAGCAGATTAACGATGCCCCATGTTATTCACCAAATGTAAAGAACCCTCTCCCTATGACAAATGGCTAGAAATCTTCTAGAAATGCTGTACAGTGCTGGGCCCATTAGGAGTTCGGGTATCGCTAATGAAAAATAAGCTTTGGCACAGAGAAAAGAACAAAAAAAACTATAACACGACTCAGAAAATGTTTGCATATGCCAAATTTAATAAACAATTATCAACTAATTTACATACTTGTACTCATTTCATTATTTTCATACAGCTCTAAAAAGCTATGACTACAGTTAGTCTAAGTTATTATAATGCACGGATCCAAGCAGCAGCTTAGCTAGCCCAAACAATTGCTATAACTAGGTCGTTTGTCTCATAGCGCATGCAGCCCAAACCACTACAGCTTTGTACAAAAGGGGTGTGCGTCAGCACTGTTTGGAGAACTTTATGCTTACTAATGCGTGTTGTACTGAAGAATCCACCCGGTGAATGCCAAAGATATCTTAGATGCCTTCGCTCAGGGCGTATAACACAAAGCCATGTGCCTCCTTTTTCAGTAATGAGGTATAGCCACAAGAACCCTCGGGGTCTCACCTGCCCACCTGATTTACTGTTAAACTCTCCTGAGACTAAGATCCGCAGGCAGCAGAGACACCTGAATATATATATATATATTCCTACTATTTAGCAAATGAACCCGCCCAAGAAACCAGAGACACACTTGTGTTCACTCAATGCTCATCCAAATAGTGATGTTCCTCTATTAGGGTCCTCTTCCCTCCGAGTATAGCGCATTGTGCTCGTCTCCTAGAATTATCTTAAATGAATAACCAACGTTACTACAGGCCTTCTCATAAACATAAAGCCATTTCAGAGCAAAAGTACTGACAACCGCGTTCGTCTACACCAAGCAGTACATAGGTTGCAAGTAGCCTCTTTAGCAAACACTTTGCTAATCTTGATCAACTCTTAATGGGTAGTACGCTGGATGGCACAATGTCGAGCACTAGACGGAATCGTGCTGTTCACCGAATTTCACACCTTTCATTTACATCCCCGGCAAGTACAAGAAAATGCCCACTCACAATATTACAGATATCTTTAAATTGCACAGTGGGATGATCACAACTGACCGGCGCTTTACCTGTCTGCTGCTTCCACACGCAGTTGGATTCTACATGGGATGCGCACGGCCAACTCTGAAGACGGAAGGTACTGAAAACAAACTTTTACATCATTTAATGAAAACTATAGAACCTTATCTAAAAAGTTACAATACACTGAGGGAGGCTAACGAAGAACATGTATAATGCTCGTTAGAAATGTGAGCATAAAACCCCGACATTGTATGCAGCTCAATGTTGTTGTTTTTTTTTATCGCTGAACTACGCACATTCTCTTGCCTGCTTCCACTCGCTTGGCCTCGAGCGTCTCTCTCTCTCCTTTGTTTGCAACCACGGTCTAAAGATATTCATGGTCATAGAGCTTCGGCCCTTTTCCATTGTTTCGAGATGCTAAGGAAGACAGAATGCCAGCTGCCGCATAGATCGCACTAAGGCCGACCGCAACATGCGATTGAGATTTTTATTGAAACTGAATATAGGCCGGTTCCCATAGCTCCGACTGGTCGCTACGACTACGACTACGACTGTGATTGAGAAGCCCGATTTGATAAGCGCGACGCGAATCGTACTCGATTATCAGTTCCCATAGGCGCGATTTGCAATCACGATCTAACACTGCGCATGCACGGATTGGAGCGAGAGCCTCTTGTCGAGAGAGAATAAACATGGCGTCTAGTTTATCGATACGTTGGCGAGCGTGTTTTCTTACGTTGTATACAGCTTTAAAAAAGCCGTATACCCCTTAAAAATTATCAAATAATAAAGAGGGGAATAGTTATATATTCATCTGTGATAATATATTTGATATTCCTCAACACATAAAGGCAAGAGCATGGGAAATGACACCGACGATTCGATGAATCTCCCCCCCCCCCCTCCTTTGCTGGAGCACGTGGCTAACGAGAGAGGTGGAACAGAGCTGACAAAGCCCCTGACTAGCTGGCTTTGGCGCTGATAAATTTAAAAATTCATTTATTTCACAAAAAAGAATTAAGCTTTTCTAATGTTTTATTTTATATATTATACCTTGTTGAGATAATTAAAAAGGTCACCCAAAATGAATTATTATAAAAGTTTGCCGTGTAGAATATTGATTTTTATACTTGTAAAAAAAAACAAACAAAAAACAAAATAGATAACAATTTTTATACAATAAAATATTTAAAATAGAATCTTCTATGGAATCAAGAAAAGGATTCAAATTAAAAATATTTTCAAATTATATAACTAATTAATCCTTAAAATGTGTAATTAAAAATTTAATTTTCAAATTGCATCAATTTTTTTAATTATCAAAATTGAAAATCGTGGAATTACAGTCATGAAATAATTATAAATTTTTATACGCTGGTGTGTTCCTCTAGCTTACTATATCATTTAGATTTATTATGAATTTATTTTTGATAAAAACATTTTGATGCAATTTAAATAAAGATTTTAGTTATACATTTTAGATTCATTGTTTTACTCATGTTGTATTGCACTGGATATAGTTAGTTATTTAAAAAAGTCCTCTTTACAATAAAAGGTTTTTTTTTTTAATTCCAATAAACTAACTTAACTTTCGTCCTAATACAAAAACCCTTGTGAGGTGGAATTTTTTAAAATAACTAAATAGTTACACATTTAATTATATATTTCGAAAATATTTGTATTGGTTTCTGATCGAATCCAAATTTTCTAGACATTTTATAAATATTTTAATATTTTGTATAGAATATCAATTTTGTTATTTCTTAAAAATTAGAATATTGATTAGTAAAATAATGCGTTTAAAAACTTCAACTGATATTATATTTTACTAATATTTATAACCAATACTATCTCAATGTCTCTCTTTGGTTAATTGAATTTTAAATTTGTAAATCTGAATAATGTCTGATCGATTATGGGTAAATAAATTTTGCTCATTTCGATAATTTTTTTATGTATAAAAACACTTCTTTTATATAAATTATATGACTTCCTCAACATTGATTGATTAATAACATTTTGCGAGTTACGAAAATCACATTTTCATCGCCATATAAGCATTCACAGATGGGTTCTCTTCACAGTTCCAAATAGATCGATCCAATACAGTGATCCACGTGACCGAAATCGCGGGATCGCACTTGAAAAGTTTGTACGGTTCAAACTACTGCGACTGACGATTTGTAGTCGCGATTTCAGTCGGGCATACGAATCGGAGCTAGAAATCGGACATAAGAAAATCGGTTTCCATAGGCTCGACTCAGTCAAGTGCGAGTATCGCATGATCGCACTTAAAATCGGAGCTATGGGAACCGGCGGCCTTATCACAGACTACTCTATAGATAACAGCATGTTCAATCGACACGAGTTCCATTGAAATCTTAAGACCGCCTTTGTTCAACGACTTCTCACGTGAGGGCGCTTTTGGAAACAACTGTTTACTTAAGCTCAGATCTACAGCTGATCAAGTCTTTTTAAGAGTCAAAACGAAACAATTTTCCTAGATATCAATTAATAAGCACCATTAACAAGCCAAAGCATGTTACTTTTCAAAAAAAAGATGCGACGTGTAGTATATTAATATAGTACTTGTAGTAGATATTAATCTTATATATTATTATATATTAATATATAATCTTAATCTCATATATTAACATTATTTAATACTTAATCTTATATTTAATCTTAGATAATTGTTAAAAATTTTTTTTATTAGATTAGGATTAATAAATAAGATTAAATATAAGATTATATAATATATAAGTTAAAATATAATAAGATAAAATATAAAATAAGATTAAATATGCAGCCTATTTTTAGGCTAACCAGTAGAACACAATAGAATGGTAGAAGTGAAAGGCTTTTTCACCCTACTTAAAAGCGCCCTCCTCCTCCTTTACTGCGGTGAAACTTGGAAACTGTCAATTGAACAGGCTATTATAAACGTAAATTTTCTATCTGCCTGAATAAAGCTCTAGATAAGGAAAGTACAGCAAACCTTTTCCGCGCCGCCCGCAGCTGCTGATTGGTAGAACGGCTGTCACGTGAGTATGTCAGCCATTGTTGGCCCAAACGCAGCGATAGATACCATTGAAATGCATGTGGAAGATACAATCTAGATTAAATTTTTAATGAAATATTCGTTGATTGATCCTAAATTTTAATACGAATAAGCAAAATTTTAGGAACCTCAATCTATGCTCCTTAGATTAAATTCGTTAAAATATGCGAAGAAGTAATAAGAAGCAAGTACGTTTATATTATAATTTCAGCGAATGTTATAGAAATGTTGCATTGTGCAATTCTTAGAAGATCAGAAAAAATAAATTTTTGTTGAATAGAGTTCTTTTTAAGAAAATACAATTCAATATAACAAGATTAAACTGTCTGAAATGTGGACGCAAAATTTGAAATACAACGTCTAGGTTATATTCATCTTATTTTAGCGATGTTAATTATCACTCATCATCAAACTTGAATATAACATATGAAATTGAATAACGAAAATTTGCTATTTGGGTGAAAAAAATATAGAAAATTTTAATAAGTTTTCGGTAGACTTTTTTACAACCTTCATGAATGAATAAATTTTAAAATACATTGCAGTCTTTTTTTGTAATTTTTTTTTGTAATCAAACGGATAGTTTTTCCAAATTATAATTTTTAAAAATTTCTATCAAAATATAATTATCAAAGTAATTTTTATATTTGAATCAAAAACTTAAATTTCATAGTTCTTATTTTATTAAATTATATTTGATATTTTTTATAATTATAATTTTATTAATAATTTAATAATTTTTTATAATTTATTAAAATTAAAATTGGTAAAGTGAAATTTTTCATATAAATATAACAATTAATTTGATAAAAGTTTATTAAGTTATATTTTATTAAAAATTTATAAAATTATATTTCGATAAATAAAATTAGAAAAACACACACAGCGTTTTTTTAAAATTTATTAATTACATGTAAATCTTTTATTAAGGATAAATAAATAAGTGAAAATAAACTAAAAACTTAATCTGATTATCATTAAACAGTCTCAACGTTATCATTATTTAAATGTAAAAAATTATAATTGAAAACAAAAATTTAAAGAAAAATCAAGAGTTACAGAATTTTCTATTGTCAGTTATATTTCCAGACGATAATAATAAGAAAATTTGCGAAAAGGATGCATTTAAGCCGAATTTTAGAGGAAGCGTAACTCAATTGATAGGGCCAAATGGGCCAACTATGGCGGACTTTGCAGCAGACGACTTTGCCGTACTTTCTTAATCTAGAGCTTTAAGTTGAGCCGATTGTACATGCAGAGCTACTTTTCAATGGAGTCCCGACCCACCAGGAGCTAGAAACTTTAACTTCATTTTAACCACAGAGTTCGATGACCATGAATATCTGTAAACCGTGTTTGCAACAGAAAGCCGAAAAATATACGCAACAATGAGCAGGGAGGCTGTCATTATCTTCTCGGAAAAGACTTCCGAGAAAACATTAGCAGCCGGAACAATACGCGACCGATGCTATGTTGCTAAACAAAAGTTGCAACGATCGCAATCAACGAAGCAAAAAATAATAGCTTCAATTATCAAGAAAATAAACAAAGCATTACCTTGCAATAATGGGGCTAATAATTTAAAATAACCAAAAATTTAAAAAACAAATTTAAGTATACACAAACTTCTCTTAAGTCACAAATACAATCTCTCAAACACTCTCCCCCCCGCTCTATTCCCATTGCGAAAACGAGAAAGAAACCTATGCAAACAGAAAAAATATTCAACTTTCCATACAACAGAAACACACACTCACTCATGACACTCCCTCTCCTTCTCAACCGACTTGTCACAAATATAGAGCTAAACAAAACAAATACTCAGAACCTCCTATAAACAGACGAAAACAAACATCATTGACATTAAATCCACACATAAAACCACTACCTCTGCCGGGGACATGAAACCAAAGTGACATGGCGTATCACATTTCACCTAACCGACTATATTTCCAGCCAGATCTGCCAGTAATCTATTTATGTGTGGAGGCGTCGGGGTATATGGATTTACTGAACCCTACTCTAGTTGAATACTGATTATTTATAAGTACCTTTGGGTATTAGGTGACGATTTCGTATTGTTACTATTTGAGTTACCATTACACTTGGCGCTGATTAAATGGAATTAACATTTCGTTCTATTGTTTATGGGATATAGTTACTACTTATTTCCAATTGAGCCACGGGCCCCATATTAACTAGGGCCCTATTAATTATACATGCAAGTAATTTACTGATATATTTTGAACATTAAATCGTGTGCTTACAACTCGCAATGGTCGGTGCATGCACCTCTTGCTAGCTACTGTCTAAGCTGCCCTTTTACTCTGGAAGCAACACCGTGCAAGCAGTCCATCCATTGGCTGAATCCGGTAAGGGCCTGTGCGTTTCTGTACAAAAAATGCTGATATAATTATAACGGAGAAGGGTACTGCAACTAAAGGATGTAAGGTTAACAAAAAGTTAGTTAAATCAGATGAAAAATTTTGTAAAGTGGAAGTGGCTCTTTGATTGCGATGAACAAGACTCTTAATCGAATTCCGTTTTTGTCTGTTATTATACTCTGTCCAACAAAAAATAACTGATGTGTCCAGATAAATTTCTAATTTCAATTGTTAAAAATTGTTAATTTTACATAGCGACAATGGTCTAACAATTGAAATCAGAAATTTATTTAGACAGTAGTTCTACTCCGCTATTTCCAACCTTATATGCTCCAGGAAACGTCCCTCCCCCTCTACTACAAAAGCTAGTAAATAGGCATCTATCCAATTCCTTAGACCTCATTGCTTCCGCCTTTCAAGTTCCTCGCTTCCTTTAACCTACGTATTTCCTTTCGAACCCCCCCCCCCTTTCGCCAACACTCTGAATCCACCATTACCTCAATCCACATAATGTATATATATAATTTCAATCTCGTGTCTACCGAATTGGCTGTAGCCAGTAGGATAGCTATTACACGGCTTTAAAGCTCTTGCAATTTCGCAATAGGAAACTGAGAGCACATTGCTTTTTATTCAAAGAAAGATAAGAAATGACTATTTGCCACCCACCTTGTCTTCGAGATAGCCGGAACGTCGTTATGTCAGTTGTTAACCGATCCATTGACTCCTATATGAGATACGTTTCGAAAGCGGTCAAAATATTCAAAGAATCACTTTGAGTTCAGCAAATTCTCAAACAAATTTCGGCGTGCATTACATGCTATCGCCATTGCCTATTTGATTTAAATCTTTTTTTCTTTTATTTATACACATTCGTCGGTGCTAATTTTTTCTTATTTAGTAATTCCTTTCCTCTCACTATTATTTATGTCAGTAATTTTGCTTTGAACTGATAACACACACAAAAGAAAAAAAACTTTTTGTGGATATCTCGGTGTTCAGCAGTTATTCTTAGGTAACTAAAACATGCTGATTAATAATACGCAAACCGTTCTCTCTATCACCTCTCGTTTTTTTAGATATTTGATAAGAATGGTTTATATAAGTCTACCATTGTATGAAGGCAATAAACTGAGAGACAGAAATTTAACTGGAAAATTTATTGTACCAATGAGTTCTAATGAATCTGACATATGACTTACATGGTGTTAGAACAATATTAACTTAATTTAAGATACATTTGGTTAATAAAATGGCGATATCTTCAAAAACTGAGGCGATAAATACAAACGGTTTTCAGATTTAAAATCAGCATAACAAACTACAATAGAAAAAGTTAACACCATACCAAATATCTATAGCTTGTGTGTGAGTGTAATTGTTTCTACTTGTTAATATTAATAATTTCCTATTCGCCCATCTTATTCCAACCAATTAAACCAATTAACCAACTTTTCTATAATTAATTTATTTTGTATCCATCCAATCAATGAATTTGCATGCACCAGTCAAGGAAATTGTATCCAACCAATCAATGTCGGTTTATACCAATATAATTATTTTTTTCTGTGGTACATGAGGCGGAACTGACAACAATTGTTCATTTTTCATTAACCTGCCTGGCCTGTCACTGCAGAAGAGGTACTGATAGTTGTTCAATGTTTTGTTTACATGCCTAGGTTTAACCACAAACTACTGGATACCAAAAACCTATTAATTTAGCTGATTTCGATGCTTGTTGCTGGCAGACAAATTGCATTCAACCTCCGTCGGGAGATTTCAAACTTTTTTTTTTTTTCCTAAAAACAATTTTGAATGCAATTATTTAATTTATATTCACAGTAATAAAAAAATCTTATAAAAATTTTTTCTTAATATTTATAAGTAAAATATAAAATATAATATAATATATTTGTAAAATTAGAAACAGCCTATTACAATGACTGCCTATTACAGCCTATTACAATGACTGCCTATTACAGCCTATATTAAAGATAGACTCCGAAACCTTTGATATAAAACACCTCCAAAGCAAAGCAAACTGAAGCCAAGATAGTCTGGGCAAGATTGAGCTGTGGAGTAGTTCGCTGTCCGGCTGCTTTATTTTGAAGATTTTGGGCCAAAGAATAATTAATTTAAAACCACCTGTCTGCGTAAAACTATAAACAGACAAGAAAATAGATCAGGAATCAGTTTTCCAAGCATAAATGAGAAGTGAAAATACATCACTCAAAGATGATCGAAACGAAATTGAAAATAATCGAAACAAAATTCATCTGTAAACCATGTTCGAAAAATGGTTCAAAAATATAAGAAAACACTCCAAACGCAAGGTACAGAAAATATAAACCTATCTCTCCGTGATCAGCGTGTGGATGAAATATTTATCAGCTACCCTCAGCTTTTGCCACATGTGTTTGCATCATCTTCACTCGCTTTCTGCTATCATAGTTCTGAGCAGCGGAGTCAAACAACTTACTAATAGAGCCTGATCATGGAAAATTCATATAATGTTACATCACCACATCAGTCTTGATTAATGGCATTTCGTCTAATAATAAGCCCTAAATTATGAGTCCGCATGATGAAGTATGTATGACGCTTTCACGTTCAGGCAACACCTACTAGGCATAAGGCGTGATAATGGAAACGTCATACGTTGTTACATTTTCATTAATCGACCAAATTTAGGGTTTATTATTGGTGGAAATAGGATTAACAATGGTCGACTAATGATGATGTAACAAGGTATGTGTTAACCGTTTATCAGACCTAATTTAGACCTTATCCTTTAGTTGAGTTGGACAGAGCCTCCCCATTTGCTTCCCCAAATATTGCGGCTGGTTTCAGAGTCTATCTTTTAATGTACGTCATAGGCCTACAACGCACACTCTGCACGGACCAACAAAATATATCTCATGACCAAGAGTGCAAATAAGAATTTGTGCAACATTATGAATCACTAATGGTGCCAACACGCAACGCACCAACACTATGCAAGGATCAACAATGTCTCATGACCAACAATGCAAGGAAAAGTTTGTGCAAAATACAATTCAATGCATACAATTCCTGTCATTCAGGCTTTACTTAGAAAAGATAATTCTTAGTACTTAACAACTTTTTGAAAGTTTGTAAAAATGATCAGTAACTGGAGATAATGACTTAGCGGACTATTGAGA
The DNA here is from genome assembly GCA_023313115.1 of Rhysida immarginata. NCBI lineage: Eukaryota > Metazoa > Arthropoda > Chilopoda > Scolopendromorpha > Scolopendridae > Rhysida > Rhysida immarginata. The sequence goes on from JAHWFO010011298.1 coordinate 55,396, forward strand.
AAGAGTGAATGGAAGCACTCCTTTAGCTACGTGCTGTATTGAGCATATGGTAAGCAAGTAAATAGAAGAATCGGCGACCTCTAGACTACAAAAAGTGATGAATGGCCAATATTTGCTTCAGGACATCGAAAGAAGAAAGGAAATTGCAACAACATCAAGTGTACATCTAAAGTAAGATTACGTAATTAAAATATTATTTAGACTTGACTGCATCCTTGGAAAGGTCCATCAATTATGAGCCTTTAAAAATTTTTTTTTCTGTAAATCAAGTCCCGGTATATCACGTAGAATGGATTTTTTTCAGTGAGGAGGTAAATTCCTGTCTTTCGGGTTTTTCTTAGAATGGATAGTCCTTTCGCTCAATATTGTAGTGATTGAGTTATTATTTAGCCAATTTGGAGGTTTAATTTAGCTTTTTGAGGTCGTTCTGTTTATCTACAAGCGTAGTTATCCCGGGCAACGCCGGGTCCTCTGCTAGTCTATCTTCCGTATACAGGGTGTAAATTTTAAGTTGACAAAGCAGAATAACTCGAAAAATAAGCTTCACACGAAAAAATGCGTATAATCCAAAGTTGATTATTTTCGAGGGGGCAACTGCTGGTGCTAAAATTAGCCCACCCCCCCCGGCCCCTGGGGGTGGGGCGGGGGGCAACTTTAAAATTTCAAATGGGAACCCCTATTTTTTATTGCAGATTCAGGTCCTACATAAAAAACTACGTACATTTTGTCTGAAACATTTTTTTT
>JAHWFO010011298.1:61139-79094 GCA_023313115.1 Rhysida immarginata
TTAATGCCATCAAAGAAAGAAATGATATAATGGCGGAAATGGAACATCAGGCAAGTTTTGTTTCGTAAAATTTGTTGAGAATTTTATAACTGTCATATTGTAAAGTCAGAAATCTCATCTGGTTTTATTTTTGTTTCTTTTATTATCGTATTCTTTATTTATTTTTTTTAAAGTATTAACTAAATTTCTAAATAACTAGCATTCAAAAAAAATTCAAATTTATTTTGAATTAATACTATTCCACAATATTAAATGTGAAAAAATTAAGTCTAATTGGAAGTGAATGATATAGTTTATATAGCAAACATTACAATATTGTGGACAGTAAGATTTGTGTTTGACCAGTATCATGTATAAAATCACGTTTCCTATTATTTTCACTTTAAACACGTATCTATTTCTTACATTTCAATAACAGGGAATGCTAGTGACACCATTTATTCTATATTCTACTCCATTAAAGCAATGTGAGTGATTTGAATTATTAGTAGAAAATCATATTCTCGTTGTTCATGAATTCATAAGAACAGCAGTTGCAATGTATAAAAAATATTCAAACAATTTTAAAAACACATTTTGTTTCATGGAATATTATGTATAAATTAAAAGTAAGCTAATGTCCAATTAAAATCATGAAAAAAATGAAGCAAATAGAAACATAGGATTCTGAATAAAATGTTAATTAACTTTGATTTTATTCATTTGATGTTTACATTGCACCTAGTTCCATTTTTAGATAAAATATTAAAATAATATAGTTCATGTAATTAATATTACATTTATGAATTTCTAAGGCAAGTTTCAGCTTAAACACATGTATTTTCAATGTTATAAACTTTGCTGAGAGTCCATTAAAAATATCTTTGCAATTTCAGATTTAAAAGATGAGAATAGAATAAATATCCCATTGCATGATTATCACTAATGAGAGATTTTGCCTGAAATTCGCATCCCAGAGATTGTAATTACAATACTAATACAAGCTGACATTGTAAATGTAAACTCTCCCAGTAAAAGTTGTATATTAACAACCTAACAGAAGAATTGTAAATTTACAATTGAAAAGTATAGTGTTGTAAATTGGGATTGTAATTGGATAATTGTATTTGTGGCAAATACGTACAACCTCTGAGGATGTATATTGACAACCCTAATAAAATTTTTTTCTCAGTGTGTGGATTGGGGTGTTAGGATGGATAGGATTGCATGCGCATCAGGAAAGGAAGATCAGAGGCATTCTGCACGAAAGCAGTGGCTATTTCATATCTGCACGTACGAGGCCATAAATGGTTACAGGTGAAGGGGGAAGAACTGGAGACATGCAGTGGATCCGTGAGGAGCAAGTATGGTTGAAGCATTCACAAAGGGATGTTGTGCAGGTTAACAGTGTTGGGGTAATGTCGCAGTTAGTAAGTGCATCGGATGCTGATCTGAAAATTAGTTTCGTTACGGCCAAATTTAGAGCTTATTATTGGTAGAAACGATAACAATAGCCACCTGATGATGATGTAACAATGTATACACCTTTTGTCCGCAGGCCTTCTCTCTAGGAGGTGTTGGCAGAACCCCGTTATGAGTACAGACCTAAAGGTTGGCTGTTATTAAGACAACTAGGCGCTTGGGGCCAGTGGTAACCATGAGGGCCATGGGGGCCAGCACAGATAGCGGTAGAGGAGTGGGCCATGTCAGGAATGCGCAGTGGGACAAGGAACTGGGGTGGGGTCGTTGTCGGGAATATAACTAAAAACAGTGATTGTAGGGAAAAACCCGAGGTGGGGTGAGGCACCTAGAGTCTAGTGGAGAGGGTAGGGAAAAAGATTGAAAAGGAAAGGAGGTACTCAGCTCGAATTCAGAGGGAAAGAGTAATAGGAAGAAAAAAGCGGGCCATGGCAGAAAATAAATGCTTGCGTTGCCAGCGACCAGGATGCAGTAGGTAGTACATAGAGAGGGATCTCACTAGCTCAAAAGTACCTATAATCCGACATAACTATTAATGAAAATTTATGCCCATTGCTGGTATCAGACTCTGGTCTTCATTAGAACAGGTAATTCGATTCTCCCCAAATATCGTCACTTTTAAATATAGTGTAAAACTATTTTTTCACTAAAAGAAACTTAACTTATCTATTATGTTTGTTTTATGTACAAGATCCATTTTTACTTAATCCAATAATTTAAGTTTTATTTTTTCCAACCTGGGGACCTAATTCGTCGGCCTCTGGCCATACTGGCCCCAGATGGATGCATTTTACTCAATTAACTAAATTAGAAAATGAGAAATAAGGAAAATGTTTGACTTTTCATTTCACTTCTCACGGCAGGATATCATTTGCCTCGGTATTCTAATCGCATTTCCACATACGGTTTCTAGTTCTCTTTCCACCTGGCAGTGTTGTGAAAAAGAATCATTAATGCCACATAATTTTGAAATGTTTAATAATATATAATTTTGTTTATTATTCTCATTTGAAATTTGTTCACTTCGTCAGAATTCTCGTAAAACCTTAAGATTTTCTTTGTTTTTATTAAAACCATTAAATTCTGATTAAAAGTTTGCCGAAAAATTAATTAAATCTCTCACACCTTTTCATTATCATTTACGTTTAGCCAGTTCTCTTATGTCCGTTTTGAGTTGTCAACGAAACTGTCAAACCACACATTTTGATGGGGTTTTTTTTTGTGTAAAACAAGTAAATTTGCGAAACACTGTTTCTTTTGAAGTGGAAACTTAGTTTACAAATTTATGAAACCAAGAGCAGCTTCGAGAAAAATACGCATTAAAAATAAATTCAGATTCTAAGTACGTTTATTAAAACCGAGAAATTAATGTTCATTTTTAAAAAGTAAGTAAACTGAAAGAGTAACAAGCAATCATTAATTCAGTAAATTTTTACAAGTATTTTTATCAAAAGTAAGCACAGTTTTTCATTAAAAATTAGTGTTTCAGAAGATAACCAATAATCTAATTCAAAACATTTTTGCAGTTATAAAAATGGGGATCAAAACTAAAGGTATGGTGCAATAGCACTTGACAGCTGAATTTTCATCAATCAACTTATTGTTACAAAGATCCGTTTCACAAACGTAGCGGCACTTTTTTACATCACTATTACAGGGTATACTTTGCTTATTATCCTTTGCACAATTACGATCGACAGTTGTAGTAGAGTCCTTGTTTATTTCCACGTAACATTTCTTATGATCAGGACAATCACGGGTGTCCCATGCACTACTATCTTTGAAACATTTTTGAATTTTGTCACATCTGAAGCATTTTATAGGCATCGTGCTTATTGGAAACCAGATGATAAGCAGGAAAACGAACAGTGTGCGACGGGTTATCATTTTTCAGTTCGACGGGTTATTATCGCCTATAGGAAAATAAATAGCACACAAATATTAAAATTACAAAAAATTTATAACACCTACACACTCATTTTTTTCATAAACGATACTTAATTTATACATAAGTTTGACAACTTATATTATACTCATAATTATTTAATTTATTCTCATATATTAAATTTTTAATACTTAATATTTTACCTGAAAACATTTAAAAATTTAAAGTTTTAATATAATAAACGTGAGTAGTATACTTGGAAATTAAACGGAAAAGAGCTTTGCCTTGTTCCAATAAGTTATATCAACGGAAGGCATTTCAGCAATTAATGCGACGAAGTAATTCCACATCAAGCAGTTGATAGTCTCTCATTGAAATTCAACAAAGAAATTTAAATTGGGGTAATTTAATGTTTTTTTTTCAATTTTCAATAAAATAGTATATGATAAACTAATTATTCTAACCTTGCTCATTATCAATTTTGGCCATTAACTAAATAAATATAATAACTATAAATTCAGTTAAAAAATTCAGATGATGCTAGGAATTACATTTTTTTAAATAAAAAAAATGTCTGGCATTTTCAGAATAGAAAGTTTATTAAAATAAGCAAATTTTTTTAAAGAAAATTGTTATATATAACTTATCGAACCAAATAGTATTTATTCTCTAAAATTTTATATGCGTTGTAATATATTACTTTTCTTCTTTCTTTAAGACTCTTTTGCAAACTTTGGTCAAACATTTCATAACACTTGTTTAATATATGCAAAGCGTTTATATACAGCAAGAATTCAGTGAACGATATTTTTAGTATTTTAAAGAAACGCACGTCCTTTTATGATTTTTGGAATGCCGCTTTATTTTGATGAAAATCATCATTTATTACGGAATTTTACGTGTAAAGCTACTTAATCTACAATAATTATCCGCTATCACCAGTTAGGATGCAGGAGTCCAATTTCTCTTTTTCAAATACGCTAGGGTATTTTTCCAATTGGATTACACTCATTTATCCGATATCTCAAATTATCTACGTTTTCCATTTGAATCGCGTAATCTAACGCCTTTAGATGATCCCATAGAAAAAAAATCCAACGGACTGAATATTGGTGACCTTGACCAATCCTGCAGTCTTGATAACGTTGTATTTAAAAAACACGAGCATCCACACAAAATGCGCTGACAAATATTACGTTTCTGGTAGCCAAAAATATATCTTATATCACTGTGATTGATGTGCTGAGAGTGCCTTTTAAGTGTGGCAAAAAAATTTTTTAAACCTATTAGTAACTTTATTAGAGTTTAGTTATTACTTTATTAAAAACTAGCTGAGGACCCAGCGTTGTCCGGGATGATTATATTTGTAGGAAAGCAGAATAATCTGAAGTTAAATTATAACTTTAAATTGGTTAAATAATGATCCAATCAATACAATACAGAGCTAGGAGGCTATCCATTCTACGAAAAATAAGAAAGACAGGTGATACTAGATGATATACCGGAACTTGTTCATTGGCCTCATATGAATCTTCACAACTGGGACAACACTGGATACTTTAGACCCAAGTTTTTCTTACCCGTGAAGTAAAAACTCTTATATCCTATTGCACTACTCGAAACTCCCGTTGTTTAAATGTTTCCAATGCCCGTATAGTTTTTCTATTTTAGCTGCAGAGTTTCTCTAACCAATACTCGTTCTTTCTCTTTCCTTTCCGAACACATTTTTGCTGGTCGTCTGGACGTTTGATATGGAGTTCAAGGGTGAAACGCGTGACTCTTATCCCTAATCAATAGACTCTGCCTTATTAATGTGTTGTCACAGTATCTTCACTTTATGCTCAATATCAATAATTCTTGGAAACGAAAGTTCATTTCATCGCATTATCAGCATCACAGTTTCCAAAATGTTTGGATCTAATGTGCTACGAAATAACCCAGGTGATAACCCCGGCTTGGAAATTTTCTTTTTGGAATAAATTTTGAAATATAATAAAAACACATGAAAACGTTTAGAATTAATACAGTAAAAATTCTCAATGAAAATTTGAAAAAAAAATTTCTTTTAAGGCTCACAATGGAAGGACCTCACTAAAGATGCCACTGCTAGTCTAAATAATTTCATACTCACGTAGGCTTACTTACTATGTACACTTGTAGTTTTTGCAATTCCTCTCGATGTCTTGATGCAAAATCTTGGCCATTCATGTCTTTGTGTAGTCTAGCAGTCGTCGATTCTTCTAATTACCATTTGCTATATACAACTCGGCGCTAAAATATTGCTTCCCCTGTCGTCCTTTCACTCTTTCTCAATAGTCTGCTAACTCTCCATTATCTCCACTTACTGATCATTTTTAAAGATTTTCAAGAAATTGTTAAGTAATAAGAACTCTTTTCTAAAAAAAGCTTGAATATCAGGAATTCTATGCATTGTTACAAATTGAAACTTATCCATATTGCATCATTTTATGTTCACTGGTATAATTCTTGGAAAGGAATGCTCGTTGATACCATTGTTGATGCTGTGATGCTCGAAATAAAATTTCTCATCACATTTTTTGTTTTCGCATTTTCTTTGATTTTCAGCCAATTTATTATTTCATTTTGACTTAATCTATTTTGTTTTAGCCCGGGCAGTATTATTATCCATTTTTTTTTATATATTGTATTATTTTATTTGTAATATTTTTTTTTCGGCTGTCAGTCAAAATGTTTTTTTTACCTCAAAAAATTTTGAAGAAATAACTTTTGGGCAATTTTTCTGCGTAATTATATAATTGTATTTTTCTCTAAGTATTATCTTTATTACTAGTCAAGAGAATTTTAATTATCCCAGCTGATGATAAAACCCAGAGATCTGTATTCTGAGTAAATTTATCTATAAAATGTAATTTTATTTGCATCATTTTTCTATAGATAAATTTTCAAAATATTGATTTTAGGATCCTATATAACTGTTAAGTTTATTAATTTTATACAATGCAATTTTTTTCTCAAAGAAATAAGTTTCAAGTCTCCTTCAACAATGCCTGTTAAAACATCAATTGTTGTTTCTGCTTCTGATGTTATTCCATATTTTTTATAATCATGCTCCAAGGAGTGCATTTGTTTTTACGTGCTAACTGTGAGCCTTTGGATTGCTGCCCCAAGAACTTAAATTGGGTAACAATGGAAAAATGTACCACTACTCATCCAACTTCTGACTAGGATCCAGAAAATTGGGTAGTACATCCCCCCCCCCTAGTGTCTCCTGGGGGAGGTCTTTTCTCTTCTTACTCAAAACTTATCTTTTTTCAATATCAACCATGGAACGCATGGTTGATATGATTGCTGATGGCCCCTTCGCCGTCGGCATGTTTATGAAGGAGGTATATGCCGAAACGGGTATACCTCCGGTTCCTCCGTCGGGTCACCCCGCTGTGTCTGTTCTGCAGAGGCTTTCTCCGACAGTCGAAGATGCTCTGCAGGCAGCAGAATATTGCAAATCGCATAGTGGCTGCGGATTTTTATCAAGGTTGGGCGAACCACCGTCCACCTGATTTACGCCGAACCCAGATATGTTCCAGTTCTTATCCGGGATGCATCGCCACTGATGGCTGAGAAGTATCTACGTGACTACATGTCGGACTACGGGGTGGTGCGAATAATCTCGTACCCCCTGCACCCGGATTCTCCTCTTCAGATGACGGGCGACATCGTAGTCTAATGGAGCTTCATAAAGACATTCCAGAGTTCGTTGTAATGCGCGCAGTCTCCGTGTCTTACAAGGGACAGAGGCAGTGCTGTTGGTACTGCAAAAAGACTTCCCACGTTCGGAAAGACTGTCCTCTCTTTCGGAAATGCGATTCCTGCCAAAAGACCGTGCACAAATTCCACCAGTGCCAGGAGAGGTCAGACGCTTTATCAGCAGCCCCAACGCCATTGCCTCAAGGAATGTTGTCCCAGCAGCCAGCAAAGATGACTTCACTGGCCAAGTCACCTGAGACGAGCAGAGCAAAAGCGCCTCGTCCTCCACCGAGGAAGTCGAAGACGACCCCACCATCGTCGCCTCCTCCTTCACCAAGGAATTCGAAAAGGGCCCCACTATCATCGCCTCTTCCTGCGACTCCTGGGAAGAAGATGCCGACTCCCACTCCTCGGCCTCGTGTGGTTCAAGAGACTGTTCCACCACCTTCGCCTGATGTTTCCCCTATGGTGGAGGACTGCACCTTCCCATCATCTTAGACGATTCGTTGTGCTCCGAGTCGGTTTTGATGTGGATGAGTTTCCTGCTCTTCCTCCACCTGCTCCTTCATTGGCATCGAAGCCTCTTCGAATCGTCTGCGCGGCTACGCCTGGTAAAATTTCATTTTCTGCTGGGACTTCCAACCCATCAGCGTCTGCTCAGCGGGATCTTCTTGCGACGCCTAAGAGCCCTCGCAAGAAAAAGGCCCGACGACATCGTAGCAAGAGGGACAGGATTCCTGTGTCATCATCTGAACGAGACAGCTGCGTAGATCATCATCACTTCGGGACGTGCTCGCTACCCTAGACGGAAGACATCTGAGCCTCCTCCCTCGACCGTGAGGCTCAAGTCTCCTCCAGATACAGGTCAGCCCCCGTCAGCTTAAATTCACAGTCTTTTCTCTAAACGTTCGTTCCCTTGGTTCGTCCTTCAAGCAATCGGTTTTGTCATCATTCGTCGCCCTGTACAGGCCAGATATTCTCCTTCTGCTTCCCAACAGCTTGCTAACCTCCCTGGCCTTCGCAGTCAATATCCATCTGCGCAGTCCTTCAACTCATCTTCGCACATGGGCAGGGGGTTGCCTCAATCATCTTTAACCCCTCCCATTGTGGTATCGAACTGCGTGTTTGTGTGCCGGGTAATTTCTTTGGACCTCCTGCTATCTGGTCTCAAATTCCGATTGCTTAATGTGTACGCCCCGTGTTTATCAGCAGAGAAAAGGATATTCTTTTTAGACCTTGACTTTTACCTGTGCTCGTCCTTGCCTGCGGTGGTTACTGGAGACTTCAATTGCCATCCGGATGAGAAAAACATCTTTTCATCTGGATGTGTCTACCAGTTGAGCCAGCGGAATGCACTTTTCGATCTGTGGGCGTCTTCTTCCAATTCCAATCAAAGTGGGTCTACCTTTCACCAAGGGCCCTCTGTGTCTTGAAGGTTGGACCTTTTGCTAGTAGACGCCACTTTCGCTGGTGCTCCTGGTTCCATGGAGGTCATTCCATGCTTTTTTTCTGACCACAGTGCCATCAAGTGGTCTTGGAACCCTCCATTCCCTGCCTCCTCTGCAGGCTCAGCTTCGAACAATTGGTTTCTGAACGTTTCTCTGCTTGACAACGATAAGTACAAGGGAATGTTCGTTTGGTTTGTGGAAAGACATCTTCACAACCTGTCTCCCTCACTAGCTTCGTGGCTTTCCTTTAAATCAAAGCTTCGTCGTTTTTTCAGAAAGATTGGGTTGGACGCCGCTAGACGCAATCGGCGCCATCTCCTCCTGCTGAAAGAAATTCTGCGCCTCTTCCGCTGTTCCATCACGGAGGGGGCATATGCTGATGACATCCGCCAGGTGAAGTGCAAGATCAACGCTCTAATTATCCGCAGGGCCGCCGGCGCAGCTTTCAGGGCCAAACTGTTCTGGGCGTCTGACGTCCGGAATATGTCATCAGCTGCGTTCGCAGAGGAGAGGCGTCGCGCCAATAAGAAGAGGCTTCATCGTTTGGTGGTGGAGAATGAGACAGTGGAAACGGACTCTGACATCTTGTCTGCTTTCCACTTTCATTTTTCATCACTTCGTCGTGGCCACCCAGTTATTCCATCCGACGCCACGACGAAATGGATCAAGGCACTTAGACCTTTCACTGCTGACGCTGACCTGTCAATTACCCGTCCCTTTTCCGAAGATGAAATCAAGAAGTTTCTGTCGATGAATGGCCGTCATCAGTCCAGCCCTGGATTAGACGGCATCCCGTACTCGTTCTTCAATGCGACTTGGAAACTTCTTGGGCCTTTCCTGGTGCAAGTGTTCAATTCGATCCTCAAGGACCCTTCCTCCATTACGTCGGACTTTACCGCGGGGATAATCATCTCGCTCTCCAAGGTACCGGATCCTGAACTTGTCACCCAGTGGAGGCTTATCACTCTACCTAACACAGACTATAAGGTCTTCACTGGTGTGCTCCAACAACGGCTCAAATGCTTCGCCGACGAGTTCTTCGATCCGGGACAATCCTGCTCCATTCCATCTCGCAGGAGCAACCTCATTACCATCAAGTGTGTTATGGTGGAAGCGTGTGCGCGCCGTCAGACTCTTGCCGTGCTTCGACAAGGTGGATCACGTGTTTCTTTTCCGAGTGTTTCACCATCTTCATCTTCGGAAATTTGCTACGATTATCTCAGCACTGTATGCTTCTGCCACATCATGCGTGGCGATTAATAGCTCCAATTCGCCTTTCTTCGAACTGTCCAAAGGTGTCAGCCACTGTCCCATTACTCCCCCGTTATATATATTCTATTTGGAGCCACTTTTACAATATCTTAATCGCCACCCAGATGTCCGGGGGTATGATTTGCCAGCCGCTTCCATCAACATCCGTAAACTGGTTTAAGCGGACGATGTAGTGCTATTTGCATCTGATCCGTATTCCTTGGGCATCTTTAAAGAATCCTTCGTTCTCTTTAGCACTTCGACGGGAAGTTCCATCAATCTCGTCAAGTCTAAAGGTATTGCTATTGGGAAGTGGACAGTGGACTATCTTCGATCCTTCCCAATAACATGGTGTGAGCAAATTACCGTGCTGGGATATGTTTTATCCTTTTCACCTAATATGGACTCTCGTCACTGGCAGCTGGTAATTGATAAATGCATCGCTCGCCTTGGCAAGAACTTTCGTTTCACCACCTCGATGTTTGCCAAGGCGAGGTTCGTCCAGTCGCACGTCCTACCGATCTTGACGTCTAAGTGCCTGTTTGCTTTGCCTTCTCCATCTCATTTAAAGAAGGTGCGTAGTGCGATAGCTGACTGTATGGGGTTATTCAGCAGCCCGTCATCCCATCTGTTCGGAGCTGCTGTTTATCCCCTTCGATGGGGGGGGGGGGGGGAATTGGGCTTGCCAAACATCCGACGATACCTCATCGCGGCCAGAATGGCCGCCTTGATTCGTGCCTTTTACCTTCCTCCCCCCATTTGGGCCAGCTTCTTTATGCATCTGCGCCTCTTCTTGAAAGTGAACAGGCTACCTTTTCCGTCCACGCTGCCAGTGACGATCATTTCATGTTCGCCGGACTTTTACCATCTGGTCTGGCGCCATTTGTCATCTTTCCTGTCGGGCCTTCGAGAGCTTGACCCGCAGGACTGGGGAAATTTTGGTCAATCTTGGTTCTTCCAGCAGTCTGACCAGGGTGCGACTTCTGACATCGTACGGTGGCATCCTGAATATCTATGGTCAGCCATCTTGAAGTCCGTCAAGTCTCTCGCCTTTGAGAAGGCGGTCTTCAACTTTCAATGGCGCTTGCTGCACCATGGGTTCTACTGTCTCCAATGTCTACATCGGTGGGGAGTGGTCAGATCTGCTGGTTGCCAGTTTTGCGGGTTGCGTGAGACAGCTCCTCATGTTTTCTACGAGTGCCCGTTTGCTCAGTCCATTTGGGATTGCCTCTCTCGTCACTATCTTCTGACTGACTTTACCTACCAGTCAGTGCGATTTCTGATGGACTGCTCCACCGGTGCTGCGTACAAGCTGGACCTAGCCACTTCCATCGCCATGATGAAGAGAGCTTTGGCTAGCCCATCAGCAGCGATCTGGAGGAAGGGCGCCATCCATCTCAGGTCCTTCTATCATCTTGAATGGCATCGGCTTGGCACAGCCACGTTCCGGAGACGTTATTCATCATCTCAGCGTCTCTGTAAGGTCATCGAAGGGGTTACGAAAACGATCTCGTACCTCCTCACCTTGCCTCTCGACGACCCACCGCTGGGCGGACGGGCCTCTTTTTGAGGCGTTTGAATAGGAAGTGCAGCCCTTAAGCTGCCCGTATTCCTACAGCACGCGCGCCTGGGCACCCTGCCTGCTTTAAGAACTAAGGGTGCTCCTCTGGAGCTATAACATCGGCTCCAGTTCCAACAGCGATTTTGTCTTTCTATCAACATGCCACTTGTGTGTATTTTTCCATAACCTGATTGTCCATCTGATAACCATCCAAAGATGCACTGGTGAAATAGCCTTTCCATTATCAGGATATGTAAGCAATCTTTCCATATTCACCTTCACCAACCAGTTCTATTGAGATGGACATTATTCCATAGACTGTGATTCAGGTTGTTCTGACTTCTCATTCTCTTCTCTAGAAGCCTTTTTAATCCACTTCTCACCATGCTAATTCTTGACACTGTCGTGAGCACATCATGAGACTCTTAGTTAATTGTGATCCGGACGTTTAACCTTTTCAAATGTAATTGACTGTAATTTTTTTTTATTTTTCTTTTAACTTCAGTCCTGGCCAATATGTAATTTTAAATTTAACTTTAAATATTTACTTGGGGGGGGGGTTATTTCTTAACTTTTGGTGTCCCTTTAATAATTTTAGCATCCATTAAGTAGTCAGAGTTGAGTAGTCAAATATAATTAATGTTAAATTTTTTTTATTTCATATCCATTCGATACGAATTTGTAATGCTTAGCAGAGCAGATAACTTCTCTAGTTTTTTTTTGGGGGGGGAGATGGGGTGATTGAATCAATGTGCAAGTTGTTTTATTTTAACAACTTCTTGATAACTTCTGGATAACTTTACTTTAACCTGCCTAGCTCAGTCTTGCATTAAATGTTTAATGTTCACGTTGTGCTGGCCACACAAATTATTCCACAGTTTTCTTTTCACATACATTTTTGTATGTTTTACTGTCTATTTGACAGTTTCTTTATTATTGAAATAACTTGATTTGATTTAAGCACTTGATTTGACTTATTTATCTTGTGTTTTCAATAACGCTATTTAATTTTACTGAGCAATTTTTTGTTTTATATCATTCTCTGATGGAAAATGATACTTATGTGATTATTAAAATTGAAATTTCTTTCTTTTCTATTTTCTCAAATTGCAATCACACTTATTTAATTCCTCACAGCCAAGATTTGATAAGTTTTAACTTAAGGTAATGGTTAAATAAAAAAAAATACACAACGCAATTTCCGATTCAAATGATGTTTGGTTCATAAATCCACTATACAGCACTTTAATAGTTTAACTTTTTGTGCTAATAAAGCATCTAAAATAATTTAACTTGTCTTTGTTTAATTCAATTCAATTTTAATTGAAATAAAAATTAAATTCTTATATTTTAAAAATAACTTACTTTTCAAACCCGCTTTTCCGTTACGGTTGCGAGGGCAGCAGCCCTATGGAGGATCTCCAGCGATCGCGATCTTCCGCCATCAGGCGCATGTCCTCCCTGGTAATATCCAAGCAACTCGAACCCAGATTCTCCATGTAGCCTAGCCACATGGTTCTAGGCCTACCCCTTGGTCTCTTACCCACCGGCTTGGAAAATAACTGCCTAGGAAGACTAGTTTGCGGCATCCATATCACGTGGCCATACCAGGGCACTGAGATCTCTCAATGCGGATAAGTAGCGGCTCAACACCTAAAGATTCCCTAGGCGGAACACAATATAGTAGGGTAACACCTGCCACACCTCAAATCTCATTTCGGCCGCTTGTACCCGCGATCGCACTCTTTCGGTCATTACCCAAGCCTCATGACCATATGTGAGAATGGGGACAAAAATTTGAAGACGGAGAGCTTGGCTTTGTTACTCAGCTCGCGTTTCGTTACCACAGATCGCCATAGTTCACGTCTGACACAGCTTGCTGCACCGATCCGAACATCCAATTCTTTCTCCTGCCGTCCATCACTCGTGAATGCAATCCCGAGATACTTGAATTTCTCCATCTGTCTCAATGAGGCTTTGCTAACATGGAGAGCGCACTGAGCAGGCTGTCTTGAAAGGGCCCGAACCTCGGTTTTAGCCACACTGATTTTCATCCCAGCTTCTTCACATTTGGCTGCAAACCGGTCTAGTGCATGCTGAAGGTCCGTGCGAGAAGACCCATGGAGGACAAGGTCGTCAGCAAAGAGCAACCTCTCCACCAGGCAGTCGCCCACACAAACACGCTCATTGCCTCGGCTGCCCCTGTATATCCAGTCCATAAAGGTAATGAACAAGAGGGGCGACAGTACGCACCCTTGGCGGAGTCCAACACACACGGTGAACGGTCTTGACTTATTGCCATTAATCCGGACACTCATCTCTGAGCTTTCGTACAGACATGATAGCAACCAGTAATTGCCCATCTACTCCATACTCTTGCAACACTTGCCAGAGCTTCTCCTGAGGAACTCTGTCATATGCTTTTTCGAGGTCCACAAAGCAAGCGTAGACCTCTTTTGCATACTCCCAGGATTTCTCAAAGATTTGCCTTAGAGCAAAGCTGTGATCCGTCGTGCTTCGGCCAGGTCGGAAACCACACTGCTCCTCTGACTGTTTGGAGTCGACTATTTCCCGACTTCTCTTCTCCAGACACTTAACGAAAACTTTCCTAGGAATAGTGAGCAAAGAGATGGCCTAAATAGTTGTTACAATCTCTCTGGTCTCCCTTTTTGAAGATATGGATCACAATTACTGTCTGCCATTGCTTAGGGGCCTGTCTAGATATCCAAGCAACCTGACACACTCGAGTCAGCCGCAGGATACCATACTGATTTAAGGCCTTTAACGTCTTGGACCGGATTTCTTCATCTGCAGCTTTGCCAGTCTTCATGGACTTAATTGCCCATCTGACTTCTGTGACAAACCCCCTCCCTCTTAATACGGGTTTACCAGCCCAGCATAAACAAAAACGTGAGAGGCGGGCTTATCTAGGTTCTGCAGTGTCTAAAGGTGCAGTGTTGGCAAATAATAAGCACAGAATACATCAAAAAAAGAACATTTTAATACTCAAGACACACATAATCTAACACAAAATGAGAAGCTCCTCCAACACCATTAATACTCATTAACATATATATTTACATAATTCAGTACACACTTAGACACCAACTAATCAGGTTATTACCGTCAAATACTGAATCAAATAAAGAAGGAGGAGACTGGGCTATTGCTAGCTTGAGCAGCCTGCTTTAATTAACGGACACAGTGACAAACTTTTGGACAAATGGTGACACCCCTTCAGAAGCCGGTAAACGTTCAGAAGACGTTATGTGGTCCCTTTAAGTCATGAGGGGGAACCACTTTAACCCTCTGGGTGACACATATTGACCACGGTTCGTAACTATCACACCCTTGGGTATCCTGCACCACAGGGTGGTCTATAAAGCCCAATAGCCCTTAACTGTCTCACTCGTAGCAACTCGAGACGCTGAGTATCACCTTCTTTATAAGAAGCACCAAACTAACCTTACTATACTCTTAATCTACTTTAAATAAGTCACTAGAGTGATTCTTCTCTCGATAAAAACATCTACAACAAGAGTATATGTAAATATGACAACTCAAAGAAGCCAGTTATGGTGTTTAAAGCGACACTGTTCCACAGGCCCAATTTCGGCGAGAAACGAGTTCTCAGTTTCAAACTCACTGCACTGTTCATGAATTGTTGACTGATGATGCTCCTCAAGCCGCGTCAAAATGATCATGACCACAGTACTCACCCCGCAATGTTTTCAAAGAGTTTAACTTATTACCACTCATCCAGAAAGACGGCGGCCAAGCCGCAGCAGCGTTCGAATTTCACGTCACGCCTGACGTACGCTAAGACGAATCCACGCTAATGGAACTAAAATAAAAAAACAAACAACTCCAAACAATGCTCCATTTCGGCACTTCTAAGCACTCAGCTTAACTCAACCGCACCTAAAGAAACATCTCTGCTGAAAAACAAAACAGAATACTAACAGTACAGTTCCATATTTTTACTACAACAACTCTCACTGCATGTAAACACTGCCTTAACAAAACAATGTCACCCCAGCATACGCGATCTCTGTTGCAACTGACAACTCCTTGCAACAGCGATCGTGCTAACAATGGCAACACACAAAAAAAAAACAAAAGTGCCATTTAAAAACAAAAATTAACATTTTCAAAATATTTTCCTTAACACACAATTAACTCATAAAAATTTCACCATCTACTGAAAGGCACTATTTAAACATAATAAAATAAAAAAAAATAAATCCTTTGCCGAGCCGTATGCGCCAAACTGACATGGAATGTCACAGCTTAGGGGCCTGTCTAGATATCCAAGCTACCTGACACACTCGAGTCGGCCACAGGATACCATCCTGATTTAAGGCCTTTAACGTCTTGGACCGGATTTCATCATCACCTGCAGCTTTGCCAGTCTTCAGGGACTTAATTGCCCATCTGACTTCTGTTTCAGTAATTCTACCGTGACTATTCTCCGCTCCAAGGTGCACCTCGTATGCCTCAGTTGTTGTTGTCACCGGATTAAGAAGAGATGCAAAGTATTCCTTCCACCTATGCAATACGCTCTCCTCCGTTTTCAGAAGCCTCTCATCTAAACTCTTAATAGATTGTGATGATGGAGACTTCTTTCCACGGACGCGGCGCACGGTCTGCCAGAACAACTTGTTTGCCGAACCATAGTCTGCCTCCAATTTCTCCCCGAACTTCTCCCAGGTCATGGCTTTAGCTGTTGATACTGTCTTTGCAGCTGCTTTTCGCGCCTCAGTGTACCGCAATCGACTCGAAGTTGACTTATTTGCAAGCCATAACAAATAGGCTTCCTTCTTTGCCTTGACAGCTTCTTGGACTTCACCGTTCCGCCAGGCAGTCCTTTTCTCACCGCCCTGCGCCACACTCTCAGCCGCTTAAGACCACACCAAAATGCAGCCGAAATAATCACAGCAGTTTTAAACAACTGCCACTTCTCTTCAACAGTACCCCGATCGCTGGGTAGTTCTTCGAAACTTGAAGATATGCTATCTGCAAAGGTCTTCCTGACAGCTCTATCTTCCAATGCCTCCCACTTGATGCGCCAAGTTTGTCTGAACCTAGTATTTCGCTTGGTTGGCATGGATTAAGAGAACCGCAAAGTGCAGACAACAAGGTGGTGATCAGTTGATAGTTCTGCCCCTCTTCTCACACGAGTATTCAACACTGATCGTAATAAGTCGGCTGAAAATATTACAAAATCAATCAGTGACTTCTGGTCCATTGCATCCCTGTACCAGTTATACTTATGGACATCCCTTTGCTGGATAAAGGTGTTTCTGATGGAAGTTCATTGTTGCAACGGAGATCAAACAAGCACCTCCCATTCGCATTTAAATCAGGGTCACCATTCCTCCCAATCACGCCTTTCCACGTTTGGCCGTCAGCCCTTACGTGTGCATTGAAGTCGCCGATCAGGATGACAGAACCTGCACTCCCTCTCCTGCTAAGAGCAGCATCAACTTCATCTAGAAATAGTGGGTACTCTGACTGCATGGAGCATATGCAACGAATAGAGAGAGAGAGACCGTTTCCCTATCTGAAGCCTCAGGAGACGCAGTCTTCCATCTAAGGGGGTCCAATCTGCAACATAATCTGCCAGCCAGGGACTTGTGAGTATCCCCACTTCCGCCTGGGCAGTCATGTTAGGGTCGACACCAGAGTAGAAAAGCTTCCACCCTCCTTAGTCTACAGTTCCAGAACCTGTAAGTTTCGTAGAGGTAATACTGAAGATATCCAGTCGATACCGTTTGGCTTCCCCCACTAACTGATTCCTTTCCTGTCATGGAGAATACGTTCCAAATGCCAATTGACAGCACCCGATCCCGTTGTCGCTTTACCAGTTTCTCCTCCTGGGTAAAGGCATGCGCTGCCCCCGACCGTTTCCCGAAGCGCATAGCGAGTGCACTGGTGGGGCTTCTCGGAGACATTGCTCCGAGATAACAGTCGGGAGACTGTCGACTATTTTTTGAACGAGAGCCTCTGCCTAACCTCTGAATGCGGGTGACTTTAACCTGCGCCACACTCGATGCAGTATGAATTCTCTCATTCGTCAACATCATGAGATATATGTTTGTTTGGATACTCTTCGTCTAACTTCTCAACAATGACCTTTCTGGTAAGGGTGACCCTAAAGTAGCCGTGCTACAACCAGCATAGCTTACAGAATCCCTCAAGCACCCAAACCCTTGACCCACGGTAAGGGGGCATCCACTTAGTAATTAATTTTCTTTTTGTCCTAATCCTAACTAAGACAAATCAAATAGCCAGTTTCATTATTGTGTACCATTGAACGTCAATGGCTTAGTGCGCTACTTATATCTATTGCTTAGTGCCTTTCATTGTTGGTTCATCATCATTTTATGTTCTTTGTTATAATTCTTGGAAACGAAAGTTCTGTCATTGCATCATCATTTTATTGTGACGTTATCACGTGTTAAGTAATATATTCATTTTATGATTAAATTGATCACAGGAATAAGAGAAGGTATTATTCAATTTCTTTGTGGGAATCTATATCTATAAAATCCAAATACCACTCACTCACTCACCCAGTCATCACGAAATCTCCAGAACTATGAAGCCTTCAAACTTGAAATTTG